>CM055271.1:70633242-70917775 GCA_029237695.1 Conchocele bisecta | reverse complement strand
CTTTCTGTCTCCAGTCCGCGTCTTTTGAAACGATTAAATTCGTTACACAGTCTTTCAAACGCCATACGGTCGTATGCGTTGGAAATGGGATCCCAGGCGTCGTCTTGAGGTAGTGAAATACCTAGTTCTTTGAGAATCCTCCTAATAGTATAATACGCATGAAAGTTGTAGACACTTCGGAGCATGACATTCTTGGATGTCAGATGGTCTTTATATGAAACTCCACACCCGGCTGTTGCGCACCATACAGCGAAATTTATTTGGTTCTGCCAAAACTGCATCGGTGTTGCTTTCCACCCGTTTACCGCCTCCATCGTAGTAATCTTTGGCAGCCTATATTGTTCAAAGATGTTAGGAAACTTGGTGGCAAAGCCACTGTCCGGTCTAACCGTTACGGTTGGGTGTACAAGGGGGTTAACAACGTCTTTTTGCGTGTATTTACCTCCGACCGCGTACTTTACATTAGAGTTAAAGCTAAATGCTTTGGTATCCATTGAAAGATATTATTATGTTTGCTACTATCACTAATGTTCAAAAAGAGAGTTGTGAACTTCAAAAATTAATAGACAACTGCTGCGGAAAACGCCGGGTAGGCCTTAGATCAATCACCTTCACGGTTGGGTGGAAAAACCTTGAAATGTACAAGGATATCGAAGGAATAGAACGGATAGAGGCTATCTCGCCCGTAGCTCTAGAGGAATCAGCTGTCGTATTACGTCCTGGCCTTTGGGGTTTCAGAAATGTCCAAGCTTTAATCGCAAGGAATATACCTAATAGTGTCACTCTCGAAATCTCAAAACCCACGGGGATTGCGACATTGTTAGTTGATAAAAAATTAGAGATGACTGCGGGGTTGGCCTCAATGTTAGGATTTAAATATGAACCCTATTACAACGAGGATGAAGGGCGAAAGTTCCCGGGGACCTTTTTCTTCCACGTGGGCGAGCACCGCGGCGATACACCAGTAAACTTCGCCTTCACGAAAACTCTCGGGGTGCACCTGGATCGGGTGAACACATCGTACAACACGGTAGACGGCACTCCCAGCACATTACTGAAAACTGTGCCCGCCAGCGACTGTTTCTATGGCGAGACTGTGACCTTAGACTTCCCACACCCCGAGATGAAAGTTTTGGAATCGGGACACATCCACGAGTTGAAGATTTCTATTCTTGATGATAAAGGGCGAGAGTTGAAGAACGATTACCCGATTTCGGTCATCCTAGAAATTTCAAATTAATTAATAATTTTGCAAAAATTAAGAAAATTATTTAGAATTAAACGCATGTTCGTAATTTATATATTATCAACATTATTGAAAATGAGTATATACGGACCAGGTAGTTCTTCAGATTGGGCGACAAATTCAAAGAATTTGGAACCGGCAGAAGGGGGATTCATCCCGACAGAGGGCGACTTTTTAACTACCCAAAAAACAAAGGCCTTCATCAATAGAACTATATTGATGGCCACGGACGAGATTCATAAGAGTCTACTATCACAACTTAGAGAATATGCCCTGGTTGTGAATACACAAAGTCGTGAAGAAACGCATACGGAACTAAACGAACTAGGTAAAAAAATAACCAAATTTCGAAAAGAGGCCCGGTTGGGTATTGATAAAGTCCGAGAAGACCAGCAGGCAGACCTTACGGAGGCTTATGATGCGCTGCGCTCAGAGGACTCTCATCAGAGAGAAGCGGCACTTACCGAACTAGGAAAACAAATAACCAAATTTCGAAAAGAGGCCAGGTCGGGTATTGAGAAAGCAAGAGAAGACAACGAGGCGGCCCTTGTGAAGGCTTATGTGGTGTTGCGCTCGGAGGACTCTCTCACCAGAGAAGCGACACTTACTGAATTAGACGGTAAAATAATCGATTTTCGAAAGGAGACCCGGTTGGGTATTGAGGGAGTCCGAGAAGACCGCCAGGCGGACCTTACGGAGGCTTATGATGCGCTGCGCTCAGAGGACTCTCATCAGAGAGAAGCGTCACTTACCGAACTAGGAAAACAAATAACCAAATTTCGAAAAGAGGCCAGGTCGGGTATTGAGAAAGCAAGAGAAGACAACCAGGCGGCCCTTGCGAAGGCTTATGTGGTGTTGTGCTCGGAGGACTCTCTCATCAGAGAAGCGGCACTTACTGAACTAGACAAAAAAATAACCAAATTTCGAAAAGAGACCCGGTCGGGTATTGATAAAGTCCGAGAAGACCACCAGGTGAACCTTGCGGATGCCATTGCGGGGGCTTATGATGCGTTTCGCTTAGGGGACTCTCTCAACAAAGAAGCGACACTTACTGAACTAGACGAAAAAATAGCCGAATTTCTGAAAGAGACCCGGTCGGGGGTTGAGGGGGTCCGAGAAGACCACAAGGAGGCCATTGCGGAGGCTTATGGGGCGTTACGCTCAGAGGACTCTCTCAACAGAGAAGCGGCACTTACTGACTATACGAAAAAATAACCGAATTTCGAAAGGATGCTCGGTTGGGGGTTGAGGGGGTACGAACGGGTATTGAGAACGTCCGAGAAGACCACCAGGCGGCCCTTCCGAAGGCTTATGAGGTGTTGCGCTCGGAGGACTCTCTCATCAGAGAAGCGGCGGTTGCCGAACTAGACGGAAAAATAACCGAATTTCAAAAAGCTGCCCGGTCGGGTGTTGATAAAGCCCTAGAGGGTCACCAGGCGACCATTATGGAGGCTTATGATGCGTTGCGCTTAGAGGACTCTCTCAGCAGAGAAACGGCACTTACCGAACTAGACGGTAAAATAACCGAAGTTTCTGATAAACTGAAACATGCTCGTAGAGCCACGACCAAAGCGCTTGAGGAGACCGCTGAAAAGATTCGTGCTGAGGCCCATACCTCTATCGGGGGGCTTGCCGGATTGTTAAAAACAATGAAAACGCAAAAACGTGTGATAACAGTTTGGGCTGAGAAGCGGGGCTCATTGGTTGAGGGGCTCCCTGAATATTCGTTCGGTGCCAAAGCGAGTAATAAATGTGGGGGATACACCATGACAGCTCCAGGTACACTTCTCCGAATGGCGGTCTGCTCGGTTAATGCTAATGGTAACCTGTGGGCGAGGTCACGATAAATCTCGTAGTAGATGGGGAAGAACGGGCAATTGGAGTCACTAAACGCGCTGGAGATAGTTCGTCGGTGGTTTCGTCCGCCGGTGGCGATCTAATTAGACTTTCCGAAGGTAGTGTTATTAACTTTGTTACGAAAATCGCTGACCAAGAGAGTTCTTCCACTATTGTCTCATTGTTAATTGAACTTAATTTGTAAAATACTAATATATTGAAATAAATTTAAATATGAACGAATCACCGTATCCAATTCTCAATACCGATCAATCAACACTGTATCCAACTCTCAATACCATTCCACCAACACTGTATCCAACTCCCAATACCACTCCATCAACACTGTATCCAGTTAACGAAAGAAGTTCAGATTTTGGGTTGAATAATATCGTCGCTATGCAGGATATTTTAGTTAGAGAATGTGCAAATAGAAAAAGACAGGCTAACAAATATAAGCGCGCGGTGAACATAGCTGAAGCATCTAGTAAGGTTCTGGCAAGTTTATCTGTAATTAGTGGTTCGGGGACTGCTGCAACGCTATCTACAATTGTAACGGTTCCACTTGCAGGGGTTTTGAGTGGAATTACCGTTTTATCTGGAATACTTTGTATGGTAATTAGGGCGGCGGGTGGAAAACTCGAGAAAAAAATTAGAAAACATGATAGAATATCCGTTCTCGCTAGGTCTAAGAAAAATAGCATCGACGTTATGGTGTCCAAAGCGTTGGCCGATAATAAAATATCAAATTTAGAGTTTGAATCCGTGGTGGAAGAAATGGGGAGATATAAAGAATTAAAAAATGATATAAGAATCAAGGCGCGCGCTACCATGCCCAAAATTGAGTGTACTGATTGGGATAAATTTAGGGTAAAACTTGGAAATAAAGTCGGAGGAAATGTTACAGCACCATTGTGATATTTTATAAAATAATTTTTTAAAAAATAATTAATTAATTATATTGGTGCAGTAAACAATTTATTAATTAATAATTTAAAAAAAAAAAGTTTAGGTCCTACCGAGGCTCGAACCCGCGCCAACAAAACCCTTCTGGGCCCATCCCACTAAGCCTTTGCTTTAAATCTCTTCTCTTCTCGTTTTTTTTGGCTTAGTGGGATGTGTCACGCTCACATCTCCTCCACCCCATCATTGGACCGATACCGCGGACCCCTCCTCTTCATTACCTCCATCCGCTATAATGTGTAGAGCGGCCAGAGTGAAGTACATGTGGCGAAACCTATCTCACTGTTGAGATATTAGTGCCGGCGTCCCGACAATGAACTGTGTTTATTTCTCGTATATAAACCTAACTTTGTTGGTGAAAATATTCATAAATTAGTTCTGTTCAATAATAATTTTTTCAATATCTTTGTAAGCGATATCGTAGAAATGTATATTCGTAAATAAATCGTTGGGTTTTAACAATTTTATATAATACACCTTAGTTTCATATCCGATACGCATTATCCGTCTTAATGTTTGTATTTGCCTCTTGTATAGTTGACATAATTGCCGGTATAATATTGTAAATGCAACATTTTTATCGGAGCGTAATAAATTACGCTGGTATTTCATGTATTCGATATCGCCTAGTGTTCTCATTTTATAGAATTTATATATAGGATTATAACCCCCATAAGATTCGTAAATTTCTTCAACACAGGCATTAAAAATTTTCAATTCCAATTGTATTGTATTATCCATTTTCTCTAATAATATTGGCAGTTGTTTTTTTCTGTTCAATTTCCAATTTCTTCTAATAATTTTCCAATTTCTTCGTTAAAAGTGATATCGTAGAAACGCATATCCGTAAACGAATCTTTGATTTTAAACTGTTTTATAAAATTAGTTTGATAATGTTTCGGTAGTGTTTCTCCGATCCTATTTAGTCGCTTCATTACATAAATTTGATACTTATACCGGCGACATAATTGCCGGTTTAATATTGTAAATGCAACGTTTTTATCGCAGCATAATAAATTACGCTGATATTTCATGTATTCGATACCACATAGTGTTGTCATTTTACCGTGTTTTAATACTGTACAAACAGCGTAAAATTCTTCATCAAAGTCATTACAAAATTCCAATTCGTTGCGTATTTTATTATCCATTTTGTTATAATATTTTATTATAACCTATTAAATGTATATGTTCAATTGGACGTGAAAAAAACATGAGGTATTTATGACACCAATATAATTGGACTACAATTCGACATCGTAGAAATCAATTAGCTATATTGGAGGAGGAAAATACGAAATATAAACTATCACGCGCGGACGTATAGAATTATGCAAAATCCCAATTGAACAAACATTTCTCTTTTTTTTTTTCCCTCCGGCGCATTATCGGGTGGCTATTTCTTGCGTATATAACCTATAAGATGTATCTGTTCAATTGGACCTCTTTTCAACTTATGTATTTATGACACCAATTGTCACGATTTGCTGTCGTGAGACAATTTCCTCGTTACCAATTTTGTAGTTTTTCGGGGGTGGTGGGGGTAGTATATAGGGTTATAAATGATACCACCGTAGGTGGTATCATTTTGACTCCCTATATACTACTGTTTGTGATCTTGACCTTGGGGTAAGGGTTGGGTGGTGGGTCATGGATTTGCTACAGCATGCTAGAGGGTCATCTGAGGAATGCATGTATGAAATATCAAGGCGTTCAATGAAAGGAAACAGATGTTATAAGACATTTACCCCAACATTATGAATGTGCTAAGTTTGTGACCTTGACCTTGGGGAAAGGGGTGGGTCATGGATTTGCTATAGTACGATAGAGTTTCATCAGATGAATGCATGTATGAAATATGAAGGTATTCCCTGTAAATAAACAGAAGTTACACAACATTTACCCCAACGTTAAGTTTATGAATGTGCTAGGTTTGTGACCTTGACCTTGGGGAAAGGGTTGGGTGGTAAGTCGTGGATTTGCTATAGCTTGATAGAGGGTCATCTGAGGAATGCATGTATGAAATATCAAGGCGTTCCATGACAGAAAACAGAAGTTTATGAATGTGCTATGTTTGTGACCTTGACCTTGGGGAAAGGGGTGGGATGTGGGTCATGCATTTGCTATAGTACGGTAGAGTTTCATCAGATGAATGCATGTATGAAATATGAAGGTATTCCCTGTAAATAAACAGAAGTTACACAACATTTACCCCAACGTTAAGTTTATGAATGTGCTAAGTTTGTGACCTTGACCTTGGGGTAAGGGATGGGCGGTGGGTCATGGATTTCCAACAGCGCGATAGAGTATCATCAGATGAATCCATGTATGAAATATGAAGGCGTTCCCTGTAAATGAACAGAAGTCACACAACATTTACCCCAACGTTAAGTTTATGAACATGCTAAGTTTGTGACCTTGACCTTGGGGTAAGGGTTGGGTGGTGGATCGTGGATTTGCTACAGCATGATAGAGCGTCAGCAGATGAATGCATGTATAAAATATGAAGGTATTCCCTGTAAATAAACAGAAGTTACACAACATTTACCCCAACATTAAGTTTATGAACATGCTAAGTGTGTGACCTTGACCTTGGGGTAAGGGTTGGGTGGTGGGTCGTGGTTGTGCTACAGCATGATAGAGGGTCATCTGAGGAATGCATGTATGAAATATCAAGGCGTTCCATGAAAGGAAACAGATGTTATAAGAAATTTACCCTAACGTTAAGTTTATGAATGTGCTAAGTTTGTGACCTTGACCTTGGGGAAAGGGGTGGGAGGTGGGTTATGGATTTCCTATAGTACGGTAGAGTTTCATCAGATGAATGCATGTATGAAATATGAAGGTATTCCCTGTAAAGAAACAGAAGTTACACAACATTTACCCCAACGTTTAGTTTATGAATGTGCCAAGTTAGTGCCATTGACCTTGGGGTAAGGACCGGGTGGTGGGTCATGGATTTGCTACAGCATGATAGAGGGTCATCTGAGGAATGCATGTATGAAATAACAAGGTGTTCCATGAAAGGAAACAGAAGTTATAAGACATTTACCCAACGTTAAGTTTGTGGACGACGCTGACGCCGACGCCGCCGACGCCGCCGACGCCGCCGACGCCGCCGACGCCGCCGACGCCGCCGACGCCGCCGACGCCGCCGACGCCGCCGACGCCGCCGACGCCGCCGCCGACGCCGACGACGCTGGGGGTATGCCATAAGCTCTTATGCACTCGTGCAGGCGAGCTAAAAATGAGAAACAGCAGACAAAAATTTCTGTCTCCAGCGTTGTGAGGGTTAAGCGTGTTAAATCTGAAAAATATTTAAATGTAAGTACTTTTTCATCAATAACAAAGAATTAAGTCACCCTCCCAATTTTTTTATTTGATGCAATTCCATCATTACATATTGATTTTACAGGGTTTTCGTAAAGATTTAACCCTTAGAATGCGGGAAACGAAAATAGTCGTCTGCTATTGTGTTATAGTTGATCTTCTTGTTGAATAAAAGCATGGTTTGACTCTAAATGATTCTAAAGTGTTATCAAAACATGTTTTTACAAGAAAAAAGGAAAATAAAAAATAAAATTAATTCAGCATTGTAATGGTTAAAAACAAAAACTTAACATTGAAAATCAAATACGGAAAAGATAGGTCAAGGTGGAATGAAGCTCCTTATACTGAAGTTTCTGATGTACACCATTAGCAGATGCTGTTATCCAAGTTTGATGGGAGTACCCATTACCAAGAGTGAGATATGAACTTAAACACACAAACTTAAGATTGAAAGTGACAAAGTAATTGATGCGGAAAAAGCAGGTCAAAGTCAAATGAAGGTCTTATGTTATACGAAGCGGAAAAAGTAGATATAGATCAAATTACGCAAAATTTATTGTTAGAAGCAGCTGCATTATGATCCAGCCCATACAATATTTGGTTAAATTAGTTAGAGGTGGGGGTGGGCGTATATTAGAGCATGGGCGTCTATTAGAATCGTTACGGTATTTAGGGTTGTTACAGTATGTACAGGATTAAATGACCTTCACCATGACTATCGTCCTCGGTAGACGAATCCCTGCTGGAGCTATGGCCGCCACCTCTGGTTGGTCCCGGTTGGTTGGCGGCAACATCAGTCCTCGGCTTCCGTTTAGTTGCATCATCGACCAACTGTAGTTAAACCATTAGTTGATTGCACAAAACTCACCGTCTGTACTAATCTAGCTAAGTGCACTTTGAGGGAATAATTTAGGAAGATAAAAGCCCTTACTATAGCCATATATACTATATTCTTGTGAAATCGGATACAGGGTTGTACTATGCAAATTCATGGCATATCAAACTTTCTGATTTAGAGTATGAAGTTGAAAATTTTGTCTAACAAAATAATCCATAGTTCGAAAATGCGCAAGCCAAAGCAGGGTTTGAGGTATCGATATGCACAACAAGGGCATCGTTATCACTAAGCAAAAATCCCCTGGCTGGCAGCCTTGATAATAATAAACAAGAGGGCCATGGTGGCCCTAATTCGCTCACCAGACTCCATGAACACCAGAGGAGAATGTGACATTGTTCATGTGTTTTAAAAAAAATTGTGCTATTTTTAGATGGCGGTCATCTTGGATTAAGCGATGACTCTCATTTTACCAAATCTGAAAATGCTTCACCCAAGAATCTTAACTTCCTATAAAGTTTGGCCAGCATCGGCCATGTGGTTCCTGAGAAAAAGACGTTCGAAATCTCGAATAAATGGACCTTTTGGTGGCCATCATGGATGTTATAATCATCCGATTCCGACAAATTTTGCACCCCAATTTGACCCCACGGGCCACACCCATTTTTGACCCCGGGGTCACCATTTTCACAACTTTGAAAGAGCATTGTAAATCGATCATTTCTACCAAGTCTTAGTCGAAATACGGTCAGTGGTTCATGAGAAGATTTTTTAAGAATTTATTCTATTTTTAGACGGCGGCCATCTTGGATTAGCGATTACCTACATTTTAACAAATCTGAAAAGGCTTCACCCATGGACCATAACTGTGAAGTTTGGCTACCATGGGCCAAGCGGTTCATGTGAAGAAGAATTTTGAAATCTCTAATAAAAGAAAGACTTTTTGACATTTCGGCGGCCACCTTGGATGACATAACAATGCGATTTCAACAAACAATGTACCAAAGTGATCGCCTCATTGATACCTTCGATTTGGTATATAACATGACCATATTCGGTCAAACATAAAATTTGACCCCAATTTGACCGCACGGGCCACGCCCACTTTTGACCCCGGGGTCACCATTTTAACAACTTTCAAAGAGCATTGTACATCGATAATTTCTACCAAGTTTCCTCGAAATCCGGCTAGCGTTTCATGAGAAGAAGATTTTTTAAGAATGTATGCTATTTTTAGACGGTGGCCATCTTGGATTAGCTATGACCTCCATTTTAACAAATCTGAAAATGCTTCACCCATGGACCATAACTATTAAGTTTGGCTACCATGGGCTAAGCCGTTCATGTGAAGAAGAATTTTGAAATCTCTAATAAAAGAAAGACCTTTTGACATTTCGGCAGCCATCTTAGGATGACATAACAATCCGATTTTGACAAACAATGTACCAAAGTGATCGCCTCATTGATACCTTCGATTTGATATATAACATGACCATATTCGGTCAAACATAAAATTTGACCCCAATTTGACGCCACGTGCCATGCCCACTTTTGACCCCGGGGTCACCATTTTAACAACTTTGAAAGAGCATTGTACATCGATCATTCCTACCAAGTTTCGTCGAAATCTTGCTAGCGGTTCATGAGAAGAAGATTTTTTAAGAATTTATGCTATTTTTAGACGGCGGCCATCCTGGATTAGCTATGACCTCCATTTTAACAAATCTGAAAAGGCTGCACCCATGGACCATAACTTTAAGTTTGGCTACCATGGGCTACCCCGTTCATGTGAAGAAGAATTTTTAAACCTCTAATAAACGACCTTTTGACCTTTCAGCAGCCATCTTGGATGACATAACAATCCGATTTCGACAAAAAATGCACCAGAGTGATCGCCTCATTGATACCTTCAATTTGATATAAGACATGACCATATTCGGTCAAAAATAAAATTTGACCCCAATTTGACCCCACGGGCCACGCCCATTTTTGACCGCGGGGTCACCATTTTAACAACTTTGAAAGAGCATTGTACATCGATCATTCCTACCAACATTTGTCGAAATCCGGTTGGCGGTTCTTGAGAAGAAGATTTTTGAAGAATTTGTGCTATTTTTAGACGGCGGCCATCTTGGATTACGTAATGACGTCATTTTAACAATTTTGTAATCCCTCTACCTAAGGACCATGACCATGAAGTTTGGTGAATATAGGCCCAATGGTTACCGAGAGAAGACGTTTGAAAATGTTCACGGACGACGACGACGGACGACGACGGACGACGGACACATAGCGGTAACAATAGCTCACATGAGCTTCGCTCAGGTGAGCTAAAAACAAGAGTGCAGAAGGTCACAATATAATCCCGTCGAGGCAAGACCAGTCAACAAGGTGAGATAACTCATCTTGACGTGATAAACATGTAAACCAAATCTGGTTACGATCCATCAAGTAGAACTCGACTTATTGCGTGGACAAGGATACAGAGTCCAAAAATTAAGAATGGCCTCCAAGGGGAGATAAGTCATGGGAAAATTTTCAAAATCAATAGGCTTCTCATATTGCCGTGATAAACATGTATACCGAATTTTGTTAAGAGCGGTGAAGTAGAACTCGAGTTATTGCGTGGCCAAGGATACAGAGTGGAAAAATAAAAATGGCCGGCAAGGGGAGATAAGTCATCGGAAAGTTTCGAAAATCAATATACTTCTTCGGCTTGCCGTGATAAACATGTATACCAAATTTGGTTATGATCGGTCAAGTTATTGCGTTATTGAGTTATTGCGTGGACAAGGATAGAGTGCGAAAATTAAAAATGGCTGCCAAGGGGAGATAAGTAGCGGAAAATTTTCCATGATAAACATGTATTCCGAATTTGGTTTCGATCGGTGAAGTCGAACTCGAGTTATTGCGTGGACAAGGATACAGAGTGCGAAAAGTAACAAGACTTGTCAGAAGACAACGAAGCTCGCCTGTTGGCAGCCTTCATTCAAACTTGTCACAGTTGTATAAAAAACATGAATATTATATAACTTGACCTTGTGATAAGGGGTGTGCGGTGGACCTTGACATTGAGGTCAGTGGTGGAAGGTGGGTCATGGATTTGATATAGCATGATATAGCATATTAAGATGAATGCATGTATGAAATATCAATGCGCTCCCTGAAAAGAGAAGGAAAACAAAATTTAACCCAGCGTTAAGTTTATGAACACACTAAGTTGGTGATTTTCTATAGCATGATAGCTATTCACATGAGGAATGCATGTATAAATGTGCTAAGTTTGTGACCTTGGCCTTGGCGAAAGGGTGCGGGTGGGTGGGTCATGGATTTGCTGTAGCACAATAGAGTATCATCAGATGAATGCATGTATGAAATATGAAGGTGTTCCCTGTAAAGAAACAGAAGTTTAATAAAAAAAGGACATTTACTTCCAAACGTTACGTTTATGATGTTGATCTTGAAAGGGGTGGGGTGGGTCATGGATTTGCTGGGTGGTGTGTAGCACAATAGAGGATCATCAGATGAATGCATGTATGAAATATCAAAGCGTTCAAAGTGTAAAGAAACGGACGTTACACAACATTTACCCCAATGTAAAGTTTATGAACATGCTACGTTTGTGACCTTGACCTTGGGGTAAGGGTTTAGGTGGTGGGTTTGTGGAATTTGCTACAATTCATGATAGAGGGTCATCTGAGGAATGTATGTATGAAATATCAAGGCGTTCCATCAAAGGAAACAGTTGTTATCAGACATTTACCCCAACGTTAAGTTTATGAATGTGTCAAGTTTGTGACCTTGACTTTGGGGTAAGGGGTGTGCGGTGGGTCATGGAATTGCTATAGCACGATAGAGTAACATCAGATGAATGCATATATGAAATATCAAGGCGTTCCATGAAAGGAAACAGATGTTATAAGACATTTACCCCAACGTTAAGTTTATGAATGTGCTAAGTTTGTGACCGTGACCTTGTGGAAAGGGGTGGGGGTTGATCATGGATTTGCTATAGCACGATAGAGTATCATCAGATGAATGCATGTATAAAATATCAAGGTGTTCAAAGTGTAAAGAAACAGAAGTTACACAACATTTACCCCAACATTAAGTTTATGAACATGCTAAGTTTGTGACCTTGACTTTTGGGTAAGGGTTCGGTGGTGGGTTGTGGATTTGCTACAGCATGACAGAGGGTCATCTGAGGAATGTATGAAATAGCAAAGCGTTCCATGAAAGGAAACATACATTATAGCATGATAGAGTATCATCAGATGAATGTATTTATGAAATATCAAGGCGTTCCATGAAAGGAAACAGATGTTATAAGACATTTACCCAACGTTAAGTTTATGAATGTGCCAAGTTTGTGACCTTGACCTTGACCTTGGGGTAAGGGCTGGGTGGTGGGTCATGGATTTGCTACAGCATGATAAAGGGTCATCTGAGGAATGCATGTATGAAATAACAAGGTGTTCCATGAAAGGAAACAGAAGTTATAAGACATTTACCCAACGTTAAGTTTATGAATGTGCCAAGTTTGTGACCTTGACCTTGGGGTAAGGGCTGGGTGGTGGGTCATGGATTTGCTACAGCATGATAAAGGGTCATCTGACGAATGCATGTATGAAATAACAAGGTGTTCCATGAAAGGAAACAGAAGTTATAAGACATTTCCCAACGTTAAGTTTATGAATGTGCCAAGTTTGTGACCTTGACCTTGGGGTAAGGGCTGGGTGGTGGGTCATGGATTTGCTACAGCATGATAGAGGGTCACTGAGGAATGCATGTATGAAATAACAAGGTGTTCCATGAAAGGAAACAAAAGTTATAAGACATTTCCCATCGTTAAGTTTATGAATGTGCCAAGTTTGTTTACCGTGATGGGGGTAAGGGCTGGGTGGTGTCTGGATTTGCTACAGCATGATAGACTCTGAGGAATGCATGTATAAATAACAAGGTGTTCCATGAAAAGGAAACAAAGTTATAAGACATTTACCCAACGTTCGTTTATGAATGTGCCAAGTTTGTGACCTTGACCTTGGGGTAAGGGCTGGGTGGTGGGTCATGGATTTGCTACAGCATGATAGAGGGTCACTGAGGAATGCATGTATTAAATAACAAGGTGTTCCATGAAAGGAAACAAAAGTTATAAGACATTTACCCAACGTTCAGTTTATGAATGTGCCAAGTTTGTGACCTTGACCTTGGGGTAAGGGCTGGGTGGTGGGTCATGGATTTGCTACAGCATGATAGAGGGTCATCTGAGGAATGCATGTATGAAATAACAAGGTGTTCCATGAAAGGAAACAGAAGTTATAAGACATTTACCCAACGTTAAGTTTGTGGACGACGCTGACGCCGACGACGACGACGCCGGGGGTATGCCATAAGCTCTTCTGCACTTCGTGCAGGCGAGCTAAAAATGGCCGCCAAGGGGAGATAAGGGAGATATGAAATTTTCTGGGTAAACAAACGGGACATGTTAATTGGCATTATTATGCTTTTTATATCAAACGTAAATTGCACATTTGACATCAGGGGTGATAACCGTGTTTCCTTAAAAGGTAAATGACAACAACTGTTTATTTTCTCTATTTATTTTTGGATATGCAATAACCATACTTTATTATATGTTGATAAACATTTAGTCAGGTTATGCGTTTAATTGATATAAATAATTTAAAAATGTCCTGCCTCATTTGCATATTAAACGAATACGCCCGGCCGCCGCCTGGTCCGACCACCAAATAGTAATTTGGCTTTGTCCTTCAGCATGAAAGCCGCATGGGTGTGCTATAGAATGAAAATGGGATGATGATAAAGAAGTACATGTATATGTAGTTTGAGGTCATTCTGAGTTAAAGTTACAGAGGTAAAGGGTACCCAAAAACTTTTAACGCAAATGGGATGGACGAAATGGAATGGAATGGTGCTTAACGGCCCATCAACACAAAAGAGTATAATTTAGGGCCAAGCAATGTAGATGTAGAATAAAAATAATAGTAAAATAGTATGTTATATGAGGAACGTAAACAGATGATTAGGATAAAAATATTAATACGATGAGCAATAGTGATGAGTAAAATGTATACAATGGTAAAATTATAGTAATGAGTAACATGTATACAACGATAAAATTAAATTTTCCGATACAAGTTCGTTTCATGGAGAAAGCGAAGCAAACCTTCAATGTTCTGAACCTGGAATAGCTCCGTAAGTGAAGTAACATTGAAGTGTTTGCCTCGAATATTGGCAAAGTCGATACAGTCCAGTAGGATGTGTTGCACGGTAAATGCGCTGTGGCATGGAATACACCATGGACGCGGCTCACCTTTGAGCATATACGAATGCGTTAGTCCTGTATGTCCAATGCGCAATCGACTAAGGACAACTTCATCCCGGCGTACATGTCTGTAGCCAGGAATCCATTCGCCTAGAGTCGGTTTCACAGCATGAAGTTTATTATCTGTGAGCAGATCCCACTGGATCTGCATTGTATCGGAGATGAAGGAGTTGATGGATGATTTAAAATCATGATAGCAAACAGGAAAATGAGAAGTTGGTAGATCCAGGGCGGCCTTGGCAGCACTATCTACCCTGTCATTGCCTTTGATACCAGTATGACTGGGTAGCCAACAAAAAATAATGTCCTTGCCAGACGAATGTAAAATATGGTGTAGCTCCATGGTTTGGCGGATAAGTGGATGTTCAAGCTTCATGTTGTACAAAGTTTGTTGTGAAGATAATGAATCGGAAAATATAATGTATTGCTTTCTCCAAGATATTTTCGCGAAATCAAGAGCAAGTAAAATCGCCCTCAATTCCGTAGAAAATATAGAAGATTTGTCTGGGAGTCTGGATTGAAGATCTCCCTCGGGTACAGCAGCAGCAGCTGCTACCCGGTCCCCGACCTTTGAGCCATCAGTAAAAAGCGGAGTGTATGTATTGTATCTGTCTTTAACTTCAAGAGTGATTTAAAAATGGATGGATCAGTTGTTGCTTTCGTGTGCTGACTAAGATCGAAGATCACCTTGGGCTGCTCCAACTGCCACGGTGGAGTATCTGGAACAGCGTATTTGGCAATGTGATCCAGATCCAAGCCAGCATCGTGTATCAAAGGATCCATTCTCTTGCCGAATGGTGGCTTGAATGGGACGGACGGACGAATGAACGGACGGATGGAATGACGAAAATTATATACCCATCAACATACTTCATATACCAGCGGTATACAAACTGGGTACAATCTGGTCTAAATTCAAGATTACTAAATGATAATAATTATCTGTACAGCGAGCATTCATCATTTTTAACCTGGTTGAATAAATACACAATTCTACTCTTATTTAATTCCTCAAGAACAGTTTGTGCCCAATCAATGCGACCCCAGCTTTAACCCTTACTGTGCTGAATTAAATTTGTCGTCTGCTGGAAATGTTTTATTTTCAATATTTCTCAACAAAACCTGTTTCGACAGCGCATGAGAATCGTCTCCACTGGAGACGATTCTCATGTGCTGTCAAAAACAATTATTTGCTAAGAATTAAAGCAAAAATGAAAAACAGCAGACGACAATTTCTGTCTCCAGCGTAGGGAGGGTTAACACCACAACACCACAGGCCGATATAGTGGTATTGGCAAACAGTTTAGATCCAGATGAGCCGGCTCGTGACTAGCCATCTCATCAGGATCTGCACTTTTTGTAAGTAATTTTCATATTTTTGAGAACAAAAAAAAAACCTTTTCATAAATGCACTAGTCTGAAAATCATTTTGTGACAATTGGCTTGGTTGCAAAATTAACATATCAGATTCCAGTCCGGTTACTTAGGGGTGAAAGGGTTAAAGACAAGAGCCTACCATACCTGATTTGACAGAGGTTTAGTGATACATGTACCATCCTTCATGGTCGCAGAATCAGTCGGCACGTTTTCATTCCTTTTATGATTTTCTTTCAGGTCAAGGTCACATGCTTCCCCGTTGTTGAAAAGGATCTTGCCCTGGTGTAATCATGTAATTTGTGGCGTGCTGGGAAAAGGATCTTGCCCTGTGTGTAATCATGTAATTTGTGGTGTGCTGGGAAAAGGATCTTGCGCTGTGTGTAATCACGTAATTTGTGGTGTGCTGGGAGAAAATGGGCTTATGAGATTTGTGACCATTGTAGTTCCTGATTAAATAACACACTCCAGGACTCCTGTAGTCTGATAACGATCTATAATGCATTTTAGAAGCATGCCGGCTGTTCCATTGATGGAATGGCGAGCAGTTCAGACACTGGTCACAAAACCCATAACCCGGCCCCATTTCTCCAATCACAGCCACATATAAGGACTGACATCATCATTCGTAGTATATAGGGAGTTAAAATGATACCACCAACCTACATAGTGCCCCAACGCTCCATCTACGGTCCCACACCCCTCGAATTTGTGTATGAATTGAATAAACAAAAAGTGCGGACCACCTATAGAATAAGAGTGTAAGAAGAATGTTTTTGGTCCAGTCGAGTTCGAATCTCGGCTGGACCCAAAACTTTTTTTTATCACCAGAGTATGCCGGCGCGAGTTCGAATCTCGACTGGACCCAAAACTTTCTGCCTTCCCCAATTCAACGCTTTCTATAAGGAACTAACTTTTCCCCCCCCCCCCACTTTATCCCCTATTTTTAACCTAAATTTATCCCAATCAGTATTCTCAACCTTGGGAAGGGCGGCGCGCGCCTTAGTTCTAATAGTATTTTTGAAATCCTCATATCGAGACATCTTTTTATACTTCCTATATGTTAGCAAATATACTTTTTTTTCTTATATTAATTAATTAATTATTATGTTTTCTATATAATAATAGGGGGTGTTCAGTTTTAAATTATTAATTAATATTTTCATACTTCCTATATGTTAGCAAATATACTTTTTTTTCTTATATTAAATTAATTAATTAATTAAGTAATTATTATGTTTTCTATATAATAATAGGGGGTGTTCAGTTTTAAATTATTAATTAATATTTTCATACTTCCTATATGTTAGCAAATATACTTTTTTTTCTTATATTAATTAATTAATTGGCTCTGACCAAATGGACTGTATGGTATAAGAGATACAACTCTGACAAGGACGAACCGCTTTAGAAGCACACAGTTGTCTAACTTGGCTCTGACCAAATGACTGTATGGTATAAGAGACAACTCTGACAAGGACGACCCGCTTAGAAAGTACACAGTTGTCTAACTTGGCTCTGACGAAATGGGCTGAACACTTACACTCTTATTCTATAGGTGGTCCGCACTTTTTGTTTATTCAATTCATACACAAATTCGAGGGGTGTGGCACCGTAGATGGAGCGTAGGGGCACTATGTAGGTTCATGGTATCATTTTAACTCCCTATATACTACTTCATTTGTTTCAAACATAACAGCTTCGTTGAATTGTGATTGAATATTTGTATAAAGTACATCTGACCCTGTTCTTCTTAGTGTATACTATACTATGCATTGATTTGTCATCTCAGCCATCTTCGCATGAACAAGTTATCGGCCAGTTTCACCTTTTGTACACAGACAGCATTTGCCATATTCAGCTCAGAATTCAGTGCCATATGCTCTAAAAAAAACTAGATAATGTGGTCTGTCGACGCACTTGGGGCATAGGTGATTTGAGAAACTGGCTTTCCTGAAACGCTAAATCTACATAAACTCAAATAACTATTGCTAGCTCCAAACAAGAATTCCGCGGAATCAAATGTCTCACCTTGTTCCGCCTTGACCCTGGGGCGTTGACCTTGACCCTGGGGCCCAAAGAATATGCCTATATTCATGTACATAGCATAGTAAAGGTATGTATAAAGTTTGATGACTGTAGCTGATAAGGTGTTGAAGTAATGACCGTAACACGAAAACTTAATATTGAATGATGACGACTCCGGAAAAGCAAAACCTATGTCTCGCTTTCCGCTTTAGCGGGCGAGACAATAAAAATCACTTATTTGAGTACTTTTTTGCTTTGTCCAGCTCAACTAATTAAATTTCAACTTGATTACAATATTTTCACAACTCAATTTGAAAAGCAATGCGTATTTAACTTTTACAAATGTATTTTTTATTTTCTTCCTTATTAAATAGGAAACAAATGATTTAAATAAATAAATAAAATACACTTATTTGAGCTGCAAAATGTTTGCTTTTTTGCAGCTCAACTATAAAGTAAATATTCAACTTTATTACAATATTTTCACTACCGATACTCAATTTGCAAATCAATGCGTATTTTCACATTGCTGTATTTTGTACTCCCACTTTTGATAATCAACATGATCAATGCGTCTTTTGCTAAAATAAGTGTGTAATATGCACCTTATCTGGAGCTCTGTCTAAAAAGAAATCAAGTTTTGGACACGGATGATGTTCGATGTCAAATCCATAGTATGCCCCTACGTTTGTCCGGCGGATACAATAACAAATGTACTGGTGTCAAACATTGTGCATATGTCGGCATGGGGTAATTGATAGCATGTTATAAATAATTATCTTTGGATGAGTTTATCTGCCATAGTTATGTTGTCTGTGTCAAATGCTACAATATAGGTCGAACTTACCGATGGCTTGTACATACTAAGATAACCAAGATGGTAACTGCGTCTGCACTTATTGCAAGTAATTTGATATTTTCTAGAAAAAAAACCCACCCTATTTGTAAATGTTCATGTATAGCAACATACATGTAGATTCAACAGGTGATTAACCCTTTCAACACTACAGACCTGTATAGTCGTATTGGCAAATAGTGTACATCCAGATCAGCCCGCTCTTGACAAGCCGTCTCATCAGGATCTGCACTGTTCGCAAGTAATTTTTTATATTTTTGACAACAAAAACACCCCCTTTTCATAAATTGACTAGTCTGAAAATCATTTTGTGACGATTGGATTTGTTGCAAAATTAACATATCAAAATCCATTCCAGTTACTTAGGGGTGAAAGGGTTAACAAGTAGCAGGGATGGTAAGATTACTATAATTTCCATGAATTATGTTTATCCTTACAAATGTGCTAAACACAGCAACTGAACATTTTTCGAAGGGCCCATAAATATGAAAAAATACTTGCCTAGATTTCAATTTTTTGAAGCAGCCATATTATGATCCAATTGAAGCCCATACAAGATTTGGTTACAATTGGTTGGTTTAGTGTAAACTATAAATATTACCTGCAAATAGACTGTTACAAATTTGCTAAACACAGCAACTGAACATTTGCCAAAGGGCCCATAAATATGCCACCCGACTTCATTAATCCAAGAGCCGGGATTGAAAAACAAGAGGCTAAAAATAAAACATGTATTGTATGGTTCGACAATGTCCAGCCGTGGGTAAACATTTGATGTGGTACGAGGGAACTGTTTGAACCCCAAGGCCGTAGGACGCAGGTTCAAACAGTTCCCGAGTGCCACGACAAACGTTTACCCACGGCTGGACATGGTCGAATGTTATTATTACATTTCCGTCAGCAATTTGAGCATATATACAGTACTTTCGGTACTTTGATAATCTGCTCCATTCAAACAGCTGATTTACAAATACATATTCCGGGGCCGCAGTACACGTCGCGTGATGCAGCCGCAACAATTTCAAAATTTTAGCACGACCGTTGCTAACTAGGTTGGTGACGTGATGGCGCGTTCTGGTAATGTCATGAGACACATGCATTACATAGGTGTTGGCTTGGCCCAGGAATGAGCATTGTCTACAGCCATGATCAAACAGCACGTGCTATACGTTTGACTACGAATGTGAGCGGTGTCGAACTACGGCAGTCATGTAACAATGAATGTTAAATCAGCGGGCTCAATACCTTTGAGACACAATAAGTATCTGTGAATAGAAGAGGTCAGTAGAAACAAGAAATGTGGCCTGTCGTCACACGAATGCCGGATGCTGATTGCGGATGTGAGCCATTTGTCCACAGGTTTGATGTATTGAAATATTAAAGTATAAATTATGACGGAAATGAGAAACTCTGGCGAACATCTTAATGTGGGAAAAAGTTCAAAGTTGTGATGGTCAGGCGTTGTAAGATTTTCTCAAATCACATATACATGATATAGGGGCCCTAATAGAAACAAAATTGCTACCTCACTGCCATATTCTCCCGCAGCGAATTAATGTAGCTAACATAGGTGAATTATTGTAGCTAGGGTCCTAAGTGCATCGACAGACCACATTTTCTAGTTATTCTTGTTATTTCAAAAGACTGTTATAATATTATCCTCCGCCAACAGTAGTAGCCGTAGTAGTGGCAGCAGCACCAGTAACAGCAGACGTAGTACAATGGTAGTAGGAGGATAGGGAGCAGCAGCAGCAGCAGCAGCAGCAGCAACAACAACAGCAGTCAATCATTACAAAAACGTCTTTATTGCTACATGTATGTATATTATACTTTTTCAGACATTCAGACATCGATTTGCTTTCTTTCAATATTAAATGAACTATGATTAGAATTTAAACAGAATATATAGATATTTTAAACAAAGTTAGCATTATGCAAGAACAAGTCACATGTTTGCCGCATATAGCTAACGTGCGCTGTCGTATATAGCTCATCGTGTGCTTTATGCATAACTCTCACATACAGCACGAGCTATATACGGCGTTACAGTGCATTGAGGGATAAACTGAAGCAATGTCCTGTATTTAATGAACCACAATATAGGTCACATCATAAAAATATCTACTTATCACCTCTGCTCAAGTTTGCGGAACAACAAACCATATTAGTACCAAATGTCGCACATATACGATTTGGTTTTGCATTGTAATGTATGCCAACTGAAAAATACATGCGAAATTGCATCTACATGCTTGATATCGGCATAAATTTGTGCGCTCCTTTGGACATAAAAACTGTTCTGGAAAACGATACACAGGCAAGCGATCCTTGAAACAGGTGAATACCACTACCAGATAAATATTATATGTCGCGATCATGGTTTGATTATATTTGTTCACCTGTGTACTGCGGCAAATCATATTATAATTTAATAACACAAATGCCAACTGGAGCTCGATATTATACGTACAAACATATAAAAAGGGACATAAAATTAATGATAGACACAGAAATACCAGAAGATTTAACATTCGGTTTTTTATTGCCGGGAGCAGAGGTGGGTCTGGTCTGGACCCGGTGGACCCACCCCCTGGATCCGCACCTGGGACACACGGACAGACACACAGTCCAAACACTATATGCCCCCCAGAGGTTTATGTCCATAATGGAACTTAGCCCCCTTCATTACGAAAATTTGCCCACCTTGGCTCCATCAGCTGTCTCGGCTACTGGTGTTGACTTCTTGCTAGACTTGTTCCCCATGTTGTTCCCCTTGTCTGAAATGAAAGTGAAAGTGAGTAACCCATTCAGAAAATTATTTTCAGACTAGTCCATTTATGAAAAAAGGGCGTGTTTTTGTTCTCAAAAATTATGAAAATAGCTTACAACAAAATGACCTGTCAGCACACGAAGGTCCCCAGTGCCAGATTAGAGAAACTGTGACAAAATTAATTAACCAAAGTGATAAGTATTCACAAGCACATTTATGAAGGTCAAAAGGTCAAGGTCATATTAAGGGCAGTGGTGATATATGGCATTTGTCCACAAGTATGATGTATTGAAATATTAAAGTAATCCATCAAGGGATATAGAAGTTATGACAGAAATGAGATGGTCCGGCGAACTTATTAATGTGTGAAAAAGTTCAAACTTGTCAAGGTCAAAAGGTCAATGTCATATTAAGGGCAGCATGGATGTGTGACATTTGTCCACAAGTATGCCGTGTTGAAATATTTAAGTAATCCTTCAAGGAATATAGAAGTTATGACAGAATTGAGAAACTCCGGCGAACTTCTTATTGTGGGAAAAAGTTCAAAGATGTCAAGGTCATAAGGTCAATGTCAAATTAAGGGCAGCATGGATGTGTGGCATTTGTTCACAGGTATACTGTGTTGAAATATTTAAGTAATCGTTCAAGGGATATAGAAGTTATAACAGAATTTTGAAACTCCGGCAAACTTCTTAATGTGCCGGACGGATGGACGGACGGACGAACGAACGAAAGGACGGACACACAGTCCAAACACTAAATGCCTCCGGCTCTACCGAGACCGGGGGCACAAAAAGTGCAGATCATTACGAGCCGGCTCATCTGGATCTACACTGTTTGCCAATACCATTATATAGGTCTGTAGTGTTGAAAGGGTTAACGTACGTCCTGATCAAATAGCACACTCCTGTAGCTTGATAACAATCTATATTTCTTGTGAGAAACACGACAGATGTATCATTGATGGAATGGCGAACGGTTCAGATCCTGATCAGACTGTGCTGATGCACAGGCTGATCTGGATCTACACTGGTTGCCAAACCCATAAGACCCATTTCTACCGTCCTAGACACAAATGAAGGTGAAAGTGAACAGGTTTAACGTCCCAGCAACTGCTAAGGTCATACATGTATGTGGTTGTGACTGGACAAATGTGGCTTATGCGATTCATGGATATTCAAACTTCTGATCGTCTAGCGTACTCCCGATGCCTGATAAGGGTCAAAACCATATGTTAAAAACATGATGTGACAGTGTGTTTCATTGACTGAATGGTGAACAGTGCCGACTGATCTGACACTACACCGGTCACAAAACCCATCAGCCCAATTCCATTTATCCAGTCAGAGTCACATATACAATGTAGAGACGAGCCCATCGTTTAAAGTCTCATCCAACAGTTTGTGTGTTTGTTTGTTTGTTGGGTTTGGGGTTTAACGCCCTATCAACAGCTAAGTTCATTGCAGGCCAGGCCAATGGGTTTGGTACTAAATCTCATATATTACCTGTACAAGTACATGTACATGTTCAAGTACATGTACAAATGGCGGGAAAATCCCAAAATCAGAAATGAATATCTACAATAAACAAGAATTCCGCGGAATCAAATGTCTCGCCTTGTCCAGCCGCCTTGACCTCGAGCCTGGGCCAGAAAGCAATTTTCACTGGCCCGAACATATTATACAATTATTCAATAGTGAGCCATAGAATATCAGATTATATTCTATGGCTCACTAGTCAATAATTGTTTTAGTATATGATAATAGTCGGTATATATCATTTACGACCTTATGCTACTAGACAACAAGAAACGAGGCAAAGCCACGAAGGCCAGGTTTTTTCCAAGCATAGACAACTTGGATAACATAATTATACCCACTTTTTGTAGACTAGATGGCTGTGGCCTGCATGTCGCGCCTTGGGGCGAGGCATGGACACTAAAAAAATAGATATAGTTGATGGAAAAACTTTAACCAAAAAACTTTAAACAAAAAACGTTAACCGGACACACGGACACACGGACGGACGGACGGACGGACGGACGGACGGACGGACGTTCTTACATTACTATAATTATGTGGCTTATCATATGTTAAATATTAGCCACATAAAACGATTTTCAGCACATAAAACGATTTTTTAGGTGGCTAATTGTAACCAACCCTATCCTTTACCAAGTCCATAACCCTGTGGGGCTAGCCACATAAGTACCCTAATGTGTGCCCGGACGGACGGACGGACGGACGGACGGACGGACGGACGGACGGACGGACGGACGGACGGACGTTCTTACAGTACTATACTTATGTGGCTTATTACATGTTAAATATTAGCCACATAAAAGGATTTTTTAGGTGGCTAATTGTAACCAACCCTATCCTTTACCAAGTCCATAACCCTGTGGGGCTAGCCACATAAGTACCCTAATGTGTGCCCGGACGGACGGACGGACGTATGCCAAAATGCCGACGATATCGCGCTTTCCACAATTGGGCGCGACAATGATGATAAACACCCATGTGAAGTATCAAGGTAATGGGTGAAGCAGTTGCAGAGATATAGTACACGAAAAAACTTTAACAAAAAAATTCAAAGTAATTTGACCTTGACATTGGGCATAGGGGCCGCACGGTTGGGGGGTAGAATTGAAAATTAGGTGATGATAAACAAACACATGTGAAGTTTCAAGGTAATGGGCGAAGCAGTTGCAGAGATATAGTATAACGAAAAACTTTTAACCAAAAAACTTTAACCAGACGTACGTTAAAAAGTTAACGTTGAAAATGGCTAAGTCAATTACGTAGAAATAATAGGTGAAGGTAAAAAAAATGGTCACATGTTGGATAGTTGTATGTGGTAGGCACCCCTTGGTTTTGAAGCTGTGAAAGTTTGGTGATTCTAGGTGGTACAGTACCAAAGAAATGGACTTAAACACGAAAACTTAACATTGTAAACGTGAAAACTTAACATTGACAAGAAACGAGCCAAAGCCATGAAGGCCAGGTTTTTTCCAAGCCTAGACACTTGGATAACATAATTATACCCACTTTTTGTAGATGGCTGTGGCCTGCATGTCGCGCCTTGGGGCGAGGCATGGACACTAAAAAAAATAGATATAGTAGATGGAAAAACTTAAACCAAAAAACTTTAACCGGACACACGGACGGACGGATATTTCGATTCCGACAAATATTGCACCAGAGCAATCGCCTCATCGATACCTTCAATTTGATATATGACATGAGCATATTCGGACAAAAATAAAATTTGACGCCACGGGCCACGCCCATTTTTGACCCCGGGGTCATCATTTTAACACCTTTGAAAGAGCATTCTACGTCGATCATTCCTACCAAGTTTCGTCGAAATCCGGCTGGCAGTTCATGAGAAGAAGATTTTTTAAGAATTTGTGCTATTTTTAGATGGCGGCCATCTTGGATCAGCAACGACCTCCGTTTTAACAAATCTGAAAAAGTTTCACCCATGGACAATAACTGTGATGTTTAGCCACCATGGGCCAAGCGGTTCGTGTCAAGAAGAATTTTGAAATCTGTAATATCTAAAGAACGACCTTTTGACCTTTAGGCGGCATTCTTGGATGACATGACCATCCAATTTCGATAAAATAATGTACCAGAGCGATCGCCTCTTTGATACCTTCGATTTGATATAGACATGACCATATTCGGTCAAAAATAAAATTTGACCCCAATTTGACCACACGGACCACGCCCATTTTTGACCCCGGGGTGAACATTTTAAGAACTTTGAAAGAGCATTGTACATCAATCATTCCTACCAAGTTTCGTCGAAATCCGGCAGGTAGTTCATGAGAAGAAGATTTTTTAAGAATTTGTGCTATTTTTAGATGGTGGCCATCTTGGATTAGCGACGACCTCCGTTTTAACAAATCTGAAAAGGCTTCACCCATGGACCATAACTGTGAAGTTTGACCACCATGGGCCAAGCGGTTCGTGTGAAGAAGAATTTTGAAATCTCTAGTAAAAGAACGACTTTTTGACCTTTCAGCGGCCATCTTGGATGACATGACCATCCAATTTCGACAAAAAATGTACCAGAGTGATTGCCTCATTGATACCTTCGATTTGATATATAACATGACCATATTCGGTCAAAAATAAAATATGACCCCACGGGCCACGCCCATTTTTGACCCCGGGGTCACCATTTTAACAACTTTGAAAGAGCATTGTACATCGATCATTCCTACCAAGTTTCGTCGAAATCCGGCTAGCGGTTGACAAGAACAAGATTTTTTAAGAATTTATGCTATTTTTATACGGCGGCCATCTTGGATTAGCGATGACCTCCATTTTAACAAATCTGAAAAGGCTTCACCCATGGACCATAACTTTTAAGTTTGGCTACCATGGGCCAAGCGGTTCATGTGAAGAAGAATTTTGAAATCTCTAATAAAAGAACGACCTTTTGAAATTTCGGCGGCCATCTTGGATGACATAACAATCCGATTTCGACAAAAAATGTACCAGAGTGATCGCCTCATTGATACCTTCAATTTGATATATGACATGACCATATTTGGTCAAAAATAAAATTTGACCCCAATTTGACCCCACGGGCCACGCCCATTTTTGACCCCGGGGTCACCATTTTAACATCTTTGAAAGAGCATTGTACATCGATCATTCCTACCAAGTTTTGTCGAAATCCGGTAGGCGTTATTTGAGAAGAAGATTTTTTAAGAATTTGTACTATTTTTATACGGCGGCCATCTTGGAATACGTAATGACGTCATTTTAACAATTTTGTAATCCCCCTACCTAAGGACCATGACCATGAAGTTTGGTGACTATAGACCCAATGGATACCGAGGAGAAGACGTTTGAAAATGTTCACGGACGACGGACGACGGACGACGACGGACGACGACGGACGACGACGGACACATTGCGGTAACAATAGCTCACATGAGCTTCGCTCAGGTGAGCTAAAAATAGATATAGTAGATGGACAAACTTTAACCAAAAAACTTTAACCGGACACACGGACGGACGGACGGACGGACGGACGGACGGACGGACGGACGGACGGACGGACGGACGGAGGACGGACGGACGGACGGACGGACGGACGTCCTTACGTGACATCCCTTAGGTGGTTTTTACTATATAAAAGATCAAAGGAATGACCACCTAAGGAACAATAGGCTTAAGTGGTCAACGGAATAAATCTATTGTATTCTTTTGTCTTAGGCCACGCCTCTAACCACCTAAGACCCTGTATGTGTGCCCGGACGGACGGACGGACGGACGTATGCCAAAATGCCGACGATATCGCGCTTTCCGCAAGCGGGTGCGACAATGATGATAAACCCCCATGTGAAGTATCAAGGTAATGGATGAAGCAGTTGCAGAGATATAGTACACGAAAAAACTTTAACAAATAAATTCAAAGTAATTTGACCTTGACATTGCGCACAGGGGCCGCACGGTTGGGGGTTAGAGTGAAAATATGGACGATGATAAACAACCATGTGAAGTTTCAATGGAATAATGGGCGAAGCAGTTGCAGAGATATAGTATAAACAAAAAAGTTTTAACCAAAATATTTAACCAGACGTACGTTAAAAAGTTAACGTTGAAAATGCCTAAGTCAATTACGTAGAAATAATAGGTGAAGGTAAAAAAATTGTCACATGTTGGATAGTTGTATGTGGTAGGCACCCCTTGGTTATGAAGCTGTGAAAGTTTGGTGGTCCTAGGTGGTACAGTACCAAAGAAATGGACTTAAACACGAAAACTTAACATTGAAAGAAAACGCGAAAACTTAACATTGAAAATGGCTAAGTCGATTGCGCGGAAAAAATGGGTCAAGTTAAAAAAAAAGTAACATGTTGGATAGTGATATGTGGTGGGCACCCCTTGATTATGAAGCTGTAAAGAAAGTTTGGTGGTCCTAGGTGGTATAGTAACAAAGAAATGGACTCAAACACGAAAACATAACATTGATTGTGGACGCCGCCCGCCGCCCGCCCCGCCCGCCCCGCCCGCCCGCCCGCTGGAGCCCAGAATTTTTATAATAGTTCTATATTTATCTACATATCATATCTGCACAGGTCCACATATTGCCACAATATTGTCAACACAGTTTACGGAAATGTAATTCCCAGGTACATGTATAATAATTCACCTGTAATAATTTAGCTGGACATTTAGTGGTCAATCTGGAAATTTGCACATGCTTGCACATGCACAAGTGTTCAACTGGAGAAGGCTATTGTTCTCTCTACAGGTAAGGTGTACAGAGTGCTAGAGAAAACGGGTCTTCATGCATTAATGTTCAGTTTGTAGCATAGAAAGAAATAGAGTTTGACCTTGACCCTGGAGCCCGGAATTTTTTTTAATAGTCCTATATTCATGTACATATCATAGTAAAGGTATGTATAAAGTTTCATGACTGTAGCTGATAAGGTGTTGAAGTAATGACCGTAACACGAAGACTTAACATTGAATGATGACGCCGACACCGACTCCGGAAAAGCAAAACCTATGTCTCGCTTTCCGCTTCGCGGGCGAGACAAAAAACTATAAATTCAGACCTGAAATCAGAATAATCCTGATCTGATGCCAGATCCTCGCCACACCAGGTCATCCAACAGACCAGTGGGATGGAAATACTAATGCAAGTATTGTTAACGCCTAGGGTGATTCCTGTATTGAAGTCCAATGTCATATCCCCTATTGTCTGTTTCACGAAACGTACCCAAATTTTACGACCATATAAACAATGCAAAACCAATATTTTTTTGGATAATATGAATTATGCCCACTCAGTAGGCACGAAATGTTCTTTATGGGAACTAAATACCGTAAGTTTTTTGTTTTTTTGTTTTTTTTCTTTTTTTCAAGTGTATAATTGTTTCACTATTCCACCAGTTCTAAAGATTACGAGTTCCTGCTATACAGCTATACTCATTTAGTAATATTTATTTTACTGATAGTGACGCACGTTGGTATCAGGCTAGTTTCATATGCAAATGAGGCATGTTACTTTTTAATTATTTATACAAATTAAATGCGTCACCTGAATCACATGAACAAATAATATTTTAGACAGATTATAAAGTATGATAATTACATATCAAAAAATAAATACAGAGTTAATAGTAATGTCCGTTAACATTTTAAGGAAACATGGTTATCGCCCCTGATATCAGTGTGGAAAGCTATGTCTGATATAAAATGTATAATAATGCCAATCAATACGTGGAGTAATGGTGAATGAATGTTTATTTTGCCAGAAAATGTCTCAGATGATGTCTCTGATATAAAGAACATTTTGTGCCTACTGAGTTGGCATGTACCTTTAAGAATGAGCCATCTTTTTAGTTCGTGAAATTTGGTCAATTTTTATTTTATTACGAAAAACTTATTTGTCTATGGGAATTTAACATGGGGGGAAAGCATGTGGAGGAGCTGTGGGAGGAGTCAGAAAACAAAAACATTTGGAAATCGACTCCGTAACATGGCTAGATAGCTTGGAAATGATCTAACTAAGAAAACAAAAGAAAAATTTTTGAAAATCGGTCCAGTACATGTATTTCTGAAATTCTAAAAATTTCTTCATGTTAATTAAATCGCCATAGACATCTTCACCCGATGGGGATTTAACATGGGGAAATGGTTTTTTCTAAATAAAATCAATATTTGACCAAATTTCATGAAATAAAAAAGAAGGCTCATTCTTAAATTTTCCTTTAGTTTAATATTATCGAAAAAAAATAATTGTTTTTGAATTGTTTATAAATAAAAAGAAGGCTCATTCTTAAATTTTCCTTTAATTTAATATTATCGAAAAAAATATTGTTTTTGAATTGTTTATATAGCCGTAAAATTTGGGCAGCTTTCATGAAACCACAACCCATCGCTATGTCTAAAATGACATTGACATCAATGGTCAATGCGTGGCTGTGACTGCAGAAATGGGGCTTATGGGTTTTGACACCAGTGTGGATCCGGATCAGCCTGTGCACCCGCACAATCTGCACTGTTCACCATTCCATCACTGAAATACACGTCATGTTTCTAACATATAATACACCACTGGCTACAGGAGTGTACTGCATGTACTTGATCAGGAGCTATACTGGTCACAATTCCCATAAACCCCATTGCACCAGTCACAGCTGCATAAACCAGGATGACAAAATAAGTAGACTTATCAGACGACTGTCTGTGTCAGGAAACCTGCCCAAATTTACAAATACATTCACAATTCAGAAACATTTTGTATAATATTAAATTTTAGCCAATTGAAGAACGAACCTTCATTTTATTTTGTAAGATTTGGTCAAATATTGATATTATTACGAAAAACTGATTTCCTATGGGAATATAACAAGACAAGTTGTGAGGGTTAAACGTGTTAAACCTGAAAAATATTTAAATGTAAGTACTTTTTCATCAATAACAAAGAAGTCATCTTCCGAATTGTTTTATTTGATGTAATTCCATCAAATATTGATTTCACTGAGAGAAAAAATTCCTACGAAGGCCGGGTTTTCGTAAAGATTTAACCCTTATAATGCGGGAAACGAAAATAGTCATCTGCTGTTGTGTTATATTTGATCTTCTTTCTCAATAAAAGCATGGTTTGACTCTAAATGATTCTAAAGTGTTGTCAAAACATGTTTTTATCAGAACTAGATGGCCGCGGCCTGCATGTCGCGCCTTGTGGCGAGGCATGGACACTAAAAAAAAGATATAGTATAACGAAAAACTTTAACCAAAAAACTTAACCAAAAAACTTAACCAAAAACTTTAACCAAAAAACTTAACCAAAAACTTCAAAGTAATTTGACCTTGACATTGGGCACAGGGGCCGCACGGGAGGGGGGTAGAATTAAAATATAGATGATGATAAACACCCATATGAAGTTTCAAGGTAATGGGCAAAGCAGTTGCAGAGATACAGTATAACGAAAAAACTTTAACCAAAAAACTTAACCAAAAAACTTAACCAAAAAGTTTAACCAAAAACTTTAACCAAAAAACTTAACCAAAAACTTCAAAGTAATTTGACCTTGACATTGGGCACAGGGGCCGCACGGAAGGGGGGTAGAATGAAAATATAGATGATGATAAACACCCATGTGAAGTTTCAAGGTAATGGGCAAAGCAGTTGCAGAGATATAGTATAACGAAAAACTTTAACCACCTTGTTGTATACAGACACCGACAGTTTATTAGTTGACATCAAAACAATAGATGTATACAAAGATATGTCTATGATGAAAGATGAATATGACTTCTCTGATTATCCAAAAGACCATCCAATTTATGATGAAACAAACAAAAAAGTAATAGGCAAAATGAAAGATGAATGTGTTGGCACTTCAATAGCAATTATATATTGGTCTACGCCCAAAGCTATTTATCTATATTACGAGCAGACGAACAAACTCATCAAGAAAGCAAAGGGAGTAAATAAATATTAATCAAAAAAACAAATAAACTTTGAAAATTACAAAGATGCACTTTTCACAAGAAAACATACATCATAACATGAATATGCTACGTTCCATACACCACAAAATATACGGACTAACAATGAACAAAACAACACTCTCACCACTCGACACAAAACGATACATTGCACCCGATGGAATCATGACCTTAGGCGTTTGGGTATCAGCCGGAACAATAAGAAGCTCTTCCTTTACAAAGCCTCTCTTTGGTGCCGGCGCCTTCAAATAATACACTCTTATACCTTGGGTAATAAAATGATAATCAATCTTGTGAATATCAACACTCCATATCGGGTCAGTAGCTCTACGTCTGCCTCCACCTTCTTGTTCTCCAGGTTGGTATAAATATCTTAAGTTTACAGTAGGACAGATGGGGTCGTCTTTTAATGTTTTAATTTCAATTGGAGAGGGTTTGTTTTTTTTCTCCGAATTTCTTGCAGCGATTACAGCTGGTAGCCTCTTAACCCATTCCCTATTTCGTTTATGAGGATTGTCCAACTCCTTAGCATACTGATAACCAAACAATCTTTCGGCTAGTGTCCTATTAAATCTTTCAACAATGGCTTGGTCTCTATGAATTTCTCTTCTACCGCGCCTTATATTAACATTATGTTTATCCATGAACTGTGTAACAGCACCCATACATTCTCTCCCAGGATCTACTTGCAGTAAGTTTGGATATGTTAGTTTTCTTTTATAAATATTTTCAAAAGCTTTAGCAACTTCCTTGCTGTCCTTTGAAGTCAGTGGTTCTGCCTCTTTATATCTACTGGCAATATCAACAACAGTCAATGCATACTTCGACCAACAGTGTCATGTGGTAGGAATAATAAATCCGCTTGATGAACTTCATTCTTGTTAGAAACATCAAACTTTGGCCTCACTATTTTCTTTGGTGCAGGTAAATAAATCTGCCATACCGCTTGTTTCTTTAAGAAATTCAATGCTTCTTTATCACTTACTTTAGCTGCTTTTGCTAATTTCTTAACAGCTGTTAAACCTTTCCAAAATCCTTTAGGACTGTAATACATTTTCTCCATTTTTTTATTTCTATTTAAGATACATTTCTATAACATAAAACACAAAAATGAATCAACAAATCACACTAGCCAAGTTTGAAGAAAAGTGTAAGGAACATGAATATAACACAATTAAATGGGCAGATTTAAAACAGAATGAAATACATTGTATATACTATTACAGATTACAGATGTGTGGATACTATTAATGGTGAAGCTATGATTTTAACATTAAATGATGAAACTGAAGCATGGGCACCACGCCATCTTAAATCTAAAATTGAACAAGCTAAATCTAAAAATAATGAGTTGCCATACTATGTAAGACCATTAGGGTTGAAGCCAAGTAAAAACAATAAGAACAATAAGTATCATGCTTTTGATTTTGTATATTGAAAAACTTTTAAACCTTATTTTTTTTTTTTACCCGACCGCACTCAAATGAAAGTCAAAATTTAGTGCCCATTTATATTTATATAACATGTCTGTTTTGATTTGCTCTCGTAGTATTTTTGTTTTCTTCAACAGAAATCTCAAACTTTATAGGTTTTCTAACATCTGCTTTCATTTGTTCATATTTATCCATCTCTCCCATGATCAATTTAAATTCTTCATCAGATACATTACCATCTTGTAATGCAGTGGAAACTTTATTTGCAATAGAATTAAGTTTTGCCATTGCAAGTATACATATTTTCTCATCATGTTTTTTCAGCCTTTTTTCAGTAGTTTAGTATTATAACAAATTTGCTTGTTAATGCAAATGCACCACATATACTACCCGCAATACCAAGGCCCAAGGAAACGGGCACTCCTACAACAGTTAATAATAGCCCGGCACTCGTTCCACCCATTACCAGACCAACAGTAGTTAATCCAGATTGAACACCATTTAATATGTTCAGAGCTCTTTTTATATTTATTTCGTATTGTTTTCCTTGTCTCAACCTCATTTTTCTAGCTTATGTTTTAAAGCACTTATTTCACTAAGCCTATAATGTTCTGTTCTATTCTCCTCAACTGGTAGCGGTGGATACAGTTTATTACTCATTTTATTTTTTTATTTTAAAATTTAAATATCTGATTCAATCAATACATTTACATTTGAAATGGAAGCTCTACTATATGTTGTAAGTGAAACAAAATTTAATACACTTCCAGAAGCAAGCTCGATTGGAGTTTGAAATATTGTATATGCTGAACGTTGCCCTTTATGTTTTGTTAAAGTTCCATTCACATTTGGAGTGCTATTAATACTAATCCCAATTTTAACTTCATCGGTTGCAAATCCATCTCTTGTGACACTGCATAAACCCATTCGTAAAACCCTTCCACTGCACATCATAGTATAACCACAATTGTCATGCGCTGAACCAGAAACACCATTTCCAAATACAAATTCATAAGAGCCATCACGTAATGGCCCAGATTCTTCTGCCCATACAGTTATTATAGGTTTACCTTGCTTAAGGTCATGTATTGTTTGTTTTAGGTTTGGGACATACATTTTATCTTTTACAAGAGTAGCAAACTCATTCATTTTTTTTTAATCAACTCATCGCCTGTATCACTATATGATTTTGTTGCGTGATAATTTGTATTCCTTCCATATTAGACATTTTACTTTATTGTTTATCTTATTTCAAATACAATAAAAATTGGCAGTCCGTGATTATTTAATAAATTATTACTATTGTCTCTGACTTCAATTCCCAACTCGTCTATGATACCACTTTGTAATTTTCTATATTCCGGATATTGAAATGATATTGTATCCGATTCCCCAAACGTAGTTTTGCTGATGGGTACAGTACAAATAATGTTACTTATATTTCCATCTAATAGATTGTGAGATGAACTGACTTTATTCAGATAAATATAAACAGATTTGGTAGCAAAATCAACTGGATTGACGCTTGTATAAGTACCACTATCCAACTGTGGATATATGTTAAAACCTAGTAATTTAAGTATATTTTCAGGAATATTAACCTCGTGTCCCGTTGTAACTGTAAAAGTACATTTCCCAGTAGATTTATTTACACTAAGTGACAAAGCGGCATTACTTAATAAATTACTTAATCTATCAAATGAATATAATCCAGCGGGAATTGTCACTGCAGTTGGTTTAGCTCTAACAGTAGACCACTCGTATGTTTCATCCTGCAAAATATTGTACCAACCAACCCAGTATGTAAGACTTTTCAAACCAATTTCTCGCTTAGAATCCGTATTATCAATATATTCTTGTAATGGAATTGGTTTTGTAATGTCAGTTAAAGTTATATACATTTTTTTATATATATATATATATTTATATATTAAAAAAACAAAACAACAATGGCATTCAAATTTAATAAAGATGCAAACTACAATGTCAACCATATATATGCTTTGAAAACGGTTCCAATTTTTTACAATGTTGATGTTTATGTTACAAAAGATAAAAGTTTCAAAGCTACATATTCCAACGCATTAGCGGGGTATCCAAACCCCTCAATAACTGGTAATGTCTCAAACAACAACAAAGCATATAACAATTGGTTGAATAATCAAATGGGGTGGTATCAGAATCAATTTAACTTTGCAATATGGTGTGCTACTTGTGGGTGCGGTGTTTCATATAACCAGCATTTAACAATTACAAATGATCCGTTTTTGAGATCCTTTTATGAATTTCATATTATGTATTCAAACACTTCGAATCTTAGCTCAAATGAAAGTTCCTCTACCAGATGATCACAGCTATTGTTGGTATGATAATAATTTTGACCTTTCAGCTTACCATACAATATGCACTGAATTTGGTATTAATCCAAATAAGGATTTCAGACAAAAAATTGACCATGGGAATCATAATCTTGGCGGTTTTACAATGTTTATGAGACCTTCAGGGGGTTATAGATTGAGCCATGGAGGTAGGGTATCACCATTTTTTGATGTACACGATTCTTTTACCCATCACGTCGATATTACTAATGCTTGGACTAGTTTTGTTCTAGATAATTCAATTGGGTTCTCTCAAGCTGGAGTTGAACGATTAAATGATAGTATTAGAGTTTATGTGTGGTCAATTCTTGGAGCTTCAATCTCAAACAAGAACTTCCATTATTGGTACTGGGACTGCATTTGATGCGCAAAAACAATATTTAGCCAATGTTAATGATGCAATTAATAGAGCTGTAGACTTACCCACAATAATTTCAAACTATCAAAATGTACTAAAAATATGCAAGGTCAAAATTTGATTTTGTATATGGAATTGGTTTGTATATGGCCCCAAGCAACATGGATTTGCAGATAGGAAGTATTCAAAATTACAATAATTTAATTGTAATTGCAAGTGGTGATCAAACTGTTGGGTTTAATGGTGATGTAAATAGTTTACCAGTTCCACCGCCTGTACAAACACCAGAAATAAGTATTGTTAAACCTTTGGATGTTAAACCTTTGAGTGTTCCTCCTACAGATTTTAAAACTAACACGTCACAATACCTGAAAAAATAGAAGCAGTCAAACATGAAAATTATAAAACTGCACTAGTCACTGGTAGTATTGCAGTTGGGTTAGGACTGCTATTATTTTACTTTCGAGACAAAATATAATCCTTAGCGGCCATATAAAGAAGCCCAGCAACTGTAATAATCAAAACCCATAAATTATTGGCTAGCCATCCAACAGCCTTTCCTGCTGCATTCAATATCCAAGATACTATTGATCCAATAATTCCGGGAATAAGCATCTACAGCCTTCCCTGCTAGCATACCAGTAATGAAACTCAGATGTTTTAATTGTTTTTTTATCCATTCTTTAGCTCCACCTTTTCCTGGTGGCTTGAGAGCGGCTGCACCACCACTTGCACCTCCAGTAATACTTAAAATTAAATAAACCCTATAGCTGTCAAAACAGAAACAATAGTTACCCCCTGTTCTTTGAAGAGGGTTTTGAGTCTTTCTCTTAAAGTAGTATCTTTGTGTAATATTCTATCAAGGGTCTCTTTTATTCTGGATACTTGAGTTCTTAAATTTTCTCTATCAACTGAAATCGCCTCAAGACGTGCTTCACGCTCAAATACAATAGCAGCAATTTCTTTTTCGATACGTTGTGCATCTGGACTGTCTGAATCAAATGTAGTTACAGCTGCCAACTTTAACACTGCGGCATCTTTATTTTTATCCAATTCATTTAACTTGGCAAGGTTGTTTGTTAGTGAGCCTCTTGATTGTTGCAGTGCTTTGTTTAAGGCTTTAAGTTCTCTTAATGGCAAAGTTTCAAAATCAGGTGTAATTGTAGTTGATGTTTCTTTTGATAGTGTATCAATGAGTTATTTTACATGTGTTTCTGTTTCATCAACTGTACTTGGTAATTCAGTCATTTCTATGTTTTCAAGATTTGGTAATTCGTTTTCTATAGTTTGTATTTTATTAACAGCTTCTGGAGCCAAGTGGATCTTGTAGATTCAATAACCGTTTTAAATTCAGTTGTTCCTTTACCTTAAAAGTTCTTATTAAGATATTAGGGTTACCCTTTTTACTAATGCGGTGATCCTTCCAGAACAGTGTTTTGTTTCCTGTGTGTAGGTCGGGAATTAGTAACTGAAACTCCTGATCTGTTACTTTAAACTCCTTTTGGAATGCAGATTTAAAAAGTTCTAAAGTTCTTACTCGTAGAGGACGATCATTCTCTGGAGTTTCTTTTTCCGTTTGAAAATCAAGTAATGTCATTGAAACATCGGGGGGTGCCAGTGGTGTTTCTTCATCACCATCAGGGCCATATGTCTCATTATCATAATGCATAAAATCTCCTTCTCCACCTTCAGCCATTATTTATTATTTATTTTAAAGTATGTAATTTATAAATAAAATTAAAAAGAATAATGGCAACATACGGAAGAAAACTTAATCCCTACAGACATTTAAGAGAGCCTCTCGGTGTAAAAGGAATTAGACAATCAGTTACAATAACAAATAATCCATCTACAATTGATCAAAACCAACAGCTTTTAGTGTGATTCCCAAATTTAGGTCCAAATGATTTAATCGTACCTGGAACAGTTCGTTTAGCTTTTACAATTGCATTAACCTCCACTGATGACAATCGCCGAGTGGTTCAAAATCTTGGTCGTGCAATCGTCAAGAAAACAACTATTAAAATATCTGGTAATGAAATTTTATCAATCGATGATTCAGATGTGTATTACATCTATCGTGACCTATGCAAAACACCTCCAGAGCGAAATAATATGGTTTATCAAGGTATAGATACTACTACAGGTTCAAATGTAACAAAATTAAGAACTGGAGCAGCAGATGCTAGTTCTGGAAACGCTGAAGATAAAGCTATCGCAGATACATTTGGTAATCGATTTTATATACCATTAGATTTTGAACTTCTTGAAGCCCATATGCCTTATTATCAATCTGGTTTGGGTGATAGGCTCGAATATGAACTTACATTTAATGATTATTCAAGGGTAATAATAGCCACAGGTGACTTAGCTGCTAATTATGAAATTAATAATATAAGTTTAGAATTTGATATGGTCACAGAGCCTAATTTAGCAACAATGGTAAAAAATCAATATATGGGACAAATGTCAATTTTGTATGATAGAATTCTTCGTCACCGAAAGATAACTAAAAATAAAAGTGATTCTATATGGAATATAAATTTGAATACCCCTGCTAGGTCCATGAAGGGAATTTTAATGGTATTTGAAGAACAATCAACACCTTTTTCAAGAAAAAGTGAAAAATTCTATAATCCGAAAATAAATAATGTTGAAGTAACAATTGAGGGTGTGCCTAATCAACTACATTGTATACAGTCAAGGGATGAAAGCATATAATATGTGGGATGAAATACGCAAACACTTTGCCGGTGGAGATATTAATGATCCGATAGTGAACGCTGTCAGTAAAGAATTTAATGTGTCCAGTGTGACAATTGGCAAATATCTTACAAAACAATATGCACTCTGGCTTGACTTAAGAACAACAGATGATAATAGTTTACATGGGAATGGACGGAGAATAGAAAATGCGAGTGAAGGTATTACAATTCAGATTACTAAAGAAGCTGAAGCTGCAAGTGCAATAAATATATATTTATTTATAATTCAAGATGCCAAACTAAATATAGAAAATGGAAGAGTTGTATCGGCGTTATATTGATTTACCAAAGTATGCACATAGTGCAATTGTTTGTGGTCAAACAGGATGTGGGAAAACAGAATTTGTTTTAGACTTATTAGAGCTTTCACAACAACAAGGAGGTTATGCTGGGGTGTTTGATAATATAGTTATACTTTGTCCAACTATAGCATGGAACAAGGCTTATAAAAACAGAAGTTGGATAAGGGATGTACGCCGACCAATCGATAAAAAAAATAACGATTGTTAATCCAGTTGGTAATAATGGCGAAGAGAAGCTGCAAGATCTGTTAAGATTATTTTTTAATAAATATGCTGGAAGCCCAACATTATATATCATTGATGACTGTTCAGCTACAAAGCAATTAACAAAGAAAAAAGATATGTTGTCACAGCTCGCATTCTCTGGACGACATGCAGAGCAAAGCGTTTGGGTTATATGACAGAGATATAATTCAGTATTAAAAGACTTAAGAGAACAGACGAAAGAAATGGCTGTGTATGTTTTATACGAAAGACAGAGATAGTTTTGAGGACTGTTTGAGAGAAAATGATGTTATTTCGACACTAGAGGAAAGAAACAAAATAAGAAAAGAGTTATCGAAAACAAAACATTCTAAGTTGCTTATTAGAACTGATCAGCCTACGGAGTATAAATTACTTAAGTATTGCTTAGTATTACTTAGTATTACTTAATATTTTTTATTTTACTTATTTTACTGGATTTTAACTTGATTTAAACTTGATTTAACTTGATTTAAACTTGATTTAACTTGATTTAGCTGAACAATTCATAGATAACAATGTTAAGAATTGTTCAGCAAATATGTATTGCTTAACATTGTTGAGTTGTTCTAAGCAAATTGAACTTAAATAATTGTATGAATATATGAAATGTTTGAGATATTGATATTCATACAATTATTGATTATTATATTTGGATCGGGTTGGGTTTATTTTAAATTAAAATTTATATTATGCAAAATAAAAATGAATTGTGAGGAACTTATAGAACAACTAAGTGATGATAAAATATCCACTGATAGTACTGTAGGTGAAGTAAATAATGATCACTTAAAACAACGGTTATCTTCGATTATTTCAGGTGGGAAATCTGTTCAATATTTGGGTAAAGATATAACTATTTCACAACTAGAAGAGTTGCAAAATGAACAAATATTAAAATTGTATAACAGATATGAAAGTAGATTGGGTGCTTCAATGACGAAAATCTTGGTAATACTATTTTGAATGTATGCTTTAGCTGTAGGTAATATCTTGCCTATACCAGCAGGAAATCATGATAAACTCGTAGCTGATTTAGAAGGAGACCCATTTGTTGACCATGCATTGACTAGTACTTGTTGTGAGTTGTATTTTAGGTTTGGAGCATTTCTGGCACTTTATTACTGCAGCCTAACACATTTAATATTGCATTTTAAAAAAAATAAATGATTATAATAAAATAATGGCAAACTGGGGAACAACAACAGGATTCCTGAACGAAAAGAGGAGATTAAACTTAGAAAGTCTAGTACATAAGAAAAAAGTAGATATTCACTGAAGAACTAGTTATAAAATATTTTTTACAGCGGCAATGAATTTAGTTGGTGGGATTGTGTTTAGCTATATATTTTTGGAGAATTTCTGGCACCTATTACTGCAGCGATAACAACATTTAAATATTGTCAATTTAAAAATTATATAAATGATATAAATAAAAATAATGGAAACGGAGAACACACAACAGATTCCTGATGAAGAAATTCTAGAACGAAAAGAGGAGATCAAACAAGGAACAGCAAAGAATCCAAAGAGGGTTGAAGCTGGTAAAAAGGGTGCTGCTGCTAGGAAAGCCAAACAAGAAAGTCTATTACATATGGTACATAAGAAGAAAGTAGACATACCACCTGAAGAACCAGTTATAGTGAAAGTCTATAAAACCTCGAAAATAATATATTTTATAGCGGGAATGAGTTTAGTTGGTGGGTTTGTGTTTGGCTGTAAATTGTTCAATCGAAATAACATTGAAACAAAAGAACCTGAAATGCCTAGTGTCGGTGGTGTAAAACACAATCCGCATCTGATGGAGTAAAGAATTAATTAAATTAAATTCAATTTATTATTAAGTAAAATAAAAAAGATGACGACAATTAATACAGATGGAAAGATAATCGGAAATCTTGCATATCATGCTGCTGTAATAACGGCGCTTGAAATCGGATATGCGCAGATAATGAATAAAATTATAAGACAGGCGGTGCCAAAACTGCAACTTGATGGTTATAATATGGCTATGTTAATGTTGGATACTGGACTTGCTATTGCTACGAGAGATATGCTTGTTAAACAAGGTATAATTCATGATAATATTTTGAAGTAATAAAATTATTATATAAACAAATGCGGGAATAGCTATGATGGTTGGTGGTGCTTTAGTGAATGCATTGGCGTTTACAGGGAGTAATTTCTTATTCAGTTCATTGGGGAATAATTCTGCGATTGAAGAACGCAAAAGGCATGATAATGCCGTAGAGCAATTACAAAAGGCACAGGCACAGTGGGCAGAAAAAAGAACAGAGAGATTAGATTGGATTAATAATGAAATTAGAAAGCAGAATCACGCTGCTAAGACGTTTGAGGATGTAGATGAAGCTATTAGGGAGTATAATGCTGTTACGGCACCGGTGACAGGTGCACAACAATTACAGTCGTTCGGAGGAGAGCCGGTATTGGGTGATTTTTACACACCTTCACAGACTCAAAAGGATAGAGAAATTATATGTATAGTTGGTGGAATGACTATTGTGGGGTTTATAGCATATAGATTGGCTTAATTATATTGCTATAATAGTCAATTAAAAGTTTCAACGAAAAGTGGGTTAATTCAGAGAATAAAAATAAGCGCAGGGATCCTTAAAAACCAACAACAACAACTGTTAGAGATTATGTGAAAGTATGTTTCACAGTATAAATAAATAAATAAACTGATAATGCATTATCAGCTGTGACGTAGAGGACACGGTTGTCCTTCAGGTTCCCGGCTCCTGGTTAGGACTATCGTTAAACAAACGGGTTCCAAGAGATTAATGTGAAATAGTTTTCACAGTAAATATAAATAAACTGATAATGCATTATCAGCTGTGACGTAGAGGACACGGTTGTCCCTTCAGGTTCCGGCTTCTATTAGGACTATCAATAACACGGGAACCAAAGCAGATAGTTACAAGTGTGTAAATTGGCCATTATCATGCAGGCCCAGATAATTTCATACCGCTGTGATACAAAGGTTAAAGTATGTTATGTTTACATACAACCCAGATCTAATATGCTGTTTTGTACAATTCGTTTATTAAAGGGTCACAATCGGCTTGTCTGAGCTAGAATTGCCTGACACCATATTAAGCGTATTAAGGGGTTATCAAGCCAAATTGGAACGAATCAAGTGAAAATGCAGTTTTTGTAAAAAAATATAAATGTTTACATAAAAGTCCTAGAAAAATCTTGAGCTCAGTGCTCAAGCTCGCCGACAAATGATTTATATCGCAGTTGTAACATTATGTCTTCTACTCGCCCGCACGCATGTACAACGTAAATACATAATACACCGTTTTTTTCTTCAAACGGGCGTATAAAAACGATGCAAAATATACGTTAAAATACTTACATCTTGTTTTTTATCCGTTGAATATAGTTTGGTTGACGATTTCCTTGTTCTCAATTTGTTTTGGAGGGGGCGTATCTGCACTTTGATATCTCGCACAGTCGCGTGTGCTCACTTAAACTATTGTCAATTCTCGCGCTGATATGGGTGTTTGTAACCTGTATTTTATCTCGGTGATACAAGCTCTCAAAGATTAAACAGGGTCAATGAAATATTTATGTTTGTACTTGACAAGTAGGTGCGAGTACAAAGGAATTGTGGGTGGGGGGAGTATACAGTTGTTTTGATACAATTTGACATACATTTATTACTGAATGCCACAGGCTAAGAAATATTGAATATTAGTATGTTTTCATACAAACCAAATATATAGTTTGGTACAACAAGCATTATTTTGACAAATTCCTAGTCTCAAAGGCTGAGAAGTTTAAAATTGAGATTATATTGCAGGAGCTCCATACAAAAGTACAAAACTACTATATAGTTTGGTACTTTTGTACAAAAATATATATAAACTTCTAACCACAGGGTCTGAGAAAGCTAAAACTGAGATTATATTGCAGGAGCCCCATATTCTATATATATGGAACTTACAACTTTTGGAAGTCAAATTGACTTGTATTATAAAAAATACGCACAGTTTTATTGTTGGTATAAAGTGTCTATCAGTTGATAGCTATTTTGATAACAATTATAAAATTGTGTTTCTCTTAAATTTGCAGTACGGCAAACATATTCTAATGATTTGTAATTTCAGCATAGACTTTGTCTCATTTGACCCAATTGCAACTTGCAATACTTAATATAATTTCATCTTTATACGCTGATCTGGAACTACATTTGTTCCAGTCACCGCAACATATTATGACATTGTCCGCATATAAATCTACAGTGAAACCTCTTTAAATCGGACACCCTGGGAGGTCCCCAATGTGTCCGGCTTAGAGAGGTTTCACTGAAATCATGTAATATTTGATCATGCTGAGTTATAGTTATGTGCTATGCGATCATGAACATACATTATCACCTGAGATAAATGACCAATAAACTTAATAAAAATGAGATCAAATGTGTTTTCTTGGTGTCCGGTTTAAAGAGGTTCCACTGTATAATTAACGTAATTCCCTTTTTACATACACGAATTATTTACTGCAAACTAAACTAAACCTCATTGAATTATATGTGTATAACCAGCGTAGACCCCGTTCAGAATGTGTGGATGCGCAGCTTGATCTGGGTATTCATCGCTTTATCATCCGGGTTCTTTAATCGAAACCAAAGTTATCCGGAAGTTTTTTCATTTCCGGTCGTTCTAAATCGACTGCGTTATACACAAACATGATACAACAGGTGCAACATTAACACATAAATCAAGCCGAAAGCATGCGTAGTTTGAGGCTGCAACAGCCACAACATGCAGGAAAGAGACCTCTGCTTCTCACAGTTCAGAGATATGAACAATAATAACAAAAAAATGTCCTAGCAACGAATTATGGACATAACGGACCCGGACATAACTGACCCGATTTCGGACCCGACTTCTGGACATAACGGACCCGATTCCTGGACATAACGGACCCCGTGTGGACATAACGGACCCCGTATAAAACCTATCAGAAATGCTATAAGAAATACTATTTTAATATATTTTTGTTATATATTGATTGATTGGTCTAATTGAAAATGAAAGTTGGGAATGTTAATTGGGAAATAAAATACAAATCGGGAAAACATTATGTTTATAATTTAATGATAATAATATAAGAACTCCCAACTTGTCATTCAAGGAAATTATTTAGTTCTAAAGCACTCCCAACTAGCGATTTTATGGTTTTAGGCTTTTGTGAGTAAATTCTAATGCACTACAAACTTTAAATCGTATTTTATTACTGTTTCTATACAAATTGAAGTAAAGTAAATTTATTAAAATACTTCTAAAATGTTATTCATTTTTGAAAGTTAAATTGTCTTTTATAAGTAACGTGATTAAACCGAACATTGCAGATTGGAACGTGTCAAACACAGTTTAGTCCACTGGCAATATCTGGCCATATCCGGAGGGGATTAATTAGCCCGGAAGACATTGCGATGTGCGAATTCCACAATTGCCCCCCGGAAATTTTGCCAACAACAACTTTTTTCCGTAAAATTTAGAGAGTTTAAAACATAAAATAACATTAAAATAATAATTTCTTAAAAGTTTACTACAAAAAAAGTAAAACAAATAGAGTAGTATATAGGGAGTCAAAATGATACCACCTACGGTGGTATCATTTATAACCCTATATACTACCCCCACCACCCCCGAAAAACCAAAAATTGGTTAACGAGGAAATTATCTCCCGACAGAAAATTCATAAATTTGCAACCCCCTATAATACCCCCACGAGGAAATTTATGAGAAAATAATTATTTTACAAAATTAATTTCAATGAGATAGTTTATATTCCAACACCCCATTTTTCTCCTCCAATATAGCTAATTTATTTCGCAGATCAGCAACTAATTCTACCAGCTCTGGTCTACCACGTTCACTTGTAGCCACCTGACAGCGTAGTTGCTTATGTCTACAAAGAGTTTGGGCACTAACGAATTTACAAGGGCATCTGGGGCATTGAAATTGCGGGGGGACACAAGGAATTTTTCTACGTCTCGCTAGATTCCTTCGTAGATAGTCTTTACGTGTAAACGTCTTACAACAAGTCTCACACTACCATTATATATGTATATGTATATGTTTATATTCAATTGGAAGTGAAAAAAACATAATGTTTTCAAGACCAATTGAACAGATAAATTTCATAGGTTATACAAAAGTATATTACAGAAAATATGATAACGCCAGAAATAGAAAGTTTGAGAAGAGAAGCCGAATCGCTAGGGATTACTTATAGTACACGGTTGAGAGTTAGGGGGTTGACAAAGCTGATAAATGCCACAAAGAATGAGGCGTTTATGAAGCGGTTTACCCGCGCCTATAAAAGAGGGGCATTTAAAGACCTCTCACTAGCGGAGGAAGTTGGTAACAGAATTCAAAAATAAAGTATTGCGGAGCTAAGGGCTAGTGTAATTAATTCTAAAGAATTACCTTCAAGCACAAATAATTTGTCTCAAATTAGACACACAGGTGACCAAATACCAAATAAAAGATCTATAGTTCGCGCGATAGTGGAAAAAGGTGAAGAAATATTGGGGGCTCACGATGAAACATTGGAAAAGGTAGAAAATGGAAGACGGGTAGTTACATTATCCTTTCGTAAAAACATTGACATCAACGAGTCCGAACGCATGTCCGATAAACTCGCTCCGTATCTAACAACAAATATTTATTTGAGATATTCATATTCTTACAAGCTAGAACATATGGAGGAAACTAAAAATGGAAAACCTAAAACTCTAATATTTCACAAAAATCTCGGTGGTAGCGAACCACTATCATCAATGAAAACCGTTAAAAAATGGCTGTCAGATAAGGAGCAAACACGAATAATGTCCGATAAAATAGACAGACCAAATACAAAGTGGAAGTTTGTAAGATGGGTAGAGGTTTTTGTAAAGCTAATACAGGGTAGTAGGGGAATAGATTTGGGACTACAATCCAAAGAAGCAGCAGGAGGAGAACTTCCAGAATGGTTGAGGAATAGAAAAGGTATGTATTCTTTAGATAAGTATAATGACGATCTTTGTCTGTTCAGGTGTCGTAGCTATGCACCTTGATAAAAAAGATCAGACCTGACAGATGTACAGAAAAATCTGAAGAACTTAGTAAGCAATATTTCGGTAGTAATGTGGTTTCACCAATTCCTTTTTCAGATCTGAAAAAGGTTGAAGAGTTTTTAAAATCGGTATAGAATATATCAACCCACCGAATGTAATGTATGGTGGTTGAAAAAGGTACCAGCGCACTATAATGAAATAGGTAATACACCAATGACAATAGGACTGTTTAATAATCACGCATTTCTGATTAAAAAACCTTAAAAACCTATCTAAAATTTACGCCTGCGATAATTGCAAGCAGAAATTCACGAAAGCGAGTAAACTGACCAACATGTATGAGAGGTGAGACAAAAGTAATATGTGATGGTAATTATTTAGAGCGCCCGCGTTCGTCGTTCGAGAAAGCGTTCTACCCAAAAAGTTCTAACAGTTATGGGGCGATCGATTGGATGTACTCTGTGGAAAAGCGCGAGGGAATTCACATTCACCACGAACAGTGTGGACACGGGGGTGAAAGATGGATTTTAGGAGCTCCAGTAGATGGATACTGTCCAGAAACCAATACCGTATATCAATATCACGGTTGTTAATGGCACGGGTGTGAGATTCATGCAAAGCATAGAAAAGAAGAACGCGCATCCACTATGAGAAGAGATACATTTATTAGAAAAAGCAAAGAATTCAACCTAGTAGTTATGTGGGAATGCGAATTTCAAAGAACTGGTAAAGACATAAAGATCGGTTGCGACACTACTCTTTATCCATATCAGATAGTATACGATTTTGAGGCATATCTCAACCCAGAATTTGAAACTCTCGGTAATAATCTAGAGTACGAAGCCGAGCACGTTCCGGTAAGTGTTAGTATAGGAGATAATTTCTCAGGAACAGTAACTCATATTTGTGATAAAGATCCCGCAAAACTTATAGAAAAATTCGTAGAAGATTTGAAAGTCAGGGGAAAAGCTATAAGAGAAGAAGTGTGGTTCAAGATATAGGTTTAATACAGAACATTTACGTAAAAACCAAATCGCCAAGATCGAACAGTGGATAGAGCAAGTACCGGTTATAGGTTTTAACAGCAGTAAGTACGATATAAAACTTATAAAGAAATACCTAGTAGGCGAACTGGCATCAACAACAAAGAAAGTAATGGTCGGAAAACGTGCAAACGCAACAATATTTCTATTTACTCCAGAGTTTAGATTTCTTGATGTAATACTTTATCTAGGACCTGGTGTAAGTTACGATAGTTGGATAAAAGCCTACGAATGCAAAGGACAGAAATCTTTCTTTCCTTATGAGTGGTTCGATTCTCCAGACAAACTGGATTACCCAGGACTACCGGATATAGAGAATTGGTATTCCAAAACTATCTGGGAAAATGTTAATAGATGAAACAGAATTAAGTAAATGTCGTAGAATTTTCGAAGAAAATAATATGAAAACTTTCAGAGATTGGTTGAAATATTATAATCGATTTAGATGTAGCACCGTTCCTAGAAGCGGTTGGAAAAAATTGTGTGAATTTTTATAAACACAGAGGTGTGGATAATTTTCAAAGATGCGGTAACACTACCTGTAGTAGCTATACAATATTTATTGAGAGGAACCATTAAAGAACAAAAATCTTCAAAGACGATTATACCGGAGGATGCTTCTATATGCACCAAAAAGAAGAAACATACGAAATGATGAAGGACGCTCTAGTTGGCGGTCCATCAATAGTATTTTACACGATATGCAGAAGCTGGTGTTTCAAATATTAGATCTAATTCCACAGGAATTAACAAACCTTGCAAGGCTGTTTTGGGGTACGATGCAAACGCGTTATATTTATCTACGTTAAATAAAGAGATGCCGTGTGGGAGAGAAACTATACACCATATAGATACCCCACATAACCCTAAATTTATTAAAAAGTTTTGTAAAAGAGTTTTATCTGGAGACTGGTTTGGGTTTGCGGAGGTGGATATAGAAGTTCCACACAACTTAAAACATAAGTTTTCTGAAATGTCCCCAATATTTATAAACAGAGAAGTAGAGGTTGATGAAGTTCCCACACACATGTTAAAATATTTAAACGATACTGGTCGAACAAGAGGAGATGGACAAAAATTGGTGGGATCTATGACCGACACTAAAGTATTGCTGTACGCGCCACTGTTGAAATGGTATTTAAAACACGGCCTAGAAATAACTGGAGTTCATCGTGTTATAGATTATATTAGCGGAAAACCATTCGAATGGTTCAACAAAGAAGTTACACCGCCAAGCAAGAACAGGCGATGTAGAACCAAATAACAAACCACCAGTAGCCGACATTAATGAAATTAATATTAGGAAACTCGTGTTGTGGAAAAATGATAGAGGCAACGGAGAGACATTTAAATACGACATATACACAAAAACGAAACCTGTGTTGACAAATGCTAATTAAGATCTGCATTCTTTGACGATTTGGAAGAGATAGGAGATGCGTACGAAATATCTTCAAGAAAACCCAGGTGTGCGGTAAGAGACCATTCCATTGTGGAATAGCGGTTTATCAACTAGCTAAATTGAGAATGTTGGAATTTTACTACGAATTTCTAGATAAATACGTAAAAAGAGAAGACTTTGAATTAATACAGATGGATACAGATAGTATGTATATAGGAGTTAGTGGAAAAACGATAGAGGAATTGATTGACCTAACTTACTAGACGAGTTTGAAAAATAAAAAAATAAATGGTTGGTTGGATGGGATAAATGGAGCGAAAGAGAGCCCGGACTTTTCAAAATGGAATTTAGCGGGGATAGGGCGATAGCGTTATCTAGTAAGTGTTATTTTGTAGAAAAAATTAATTTCACTAAAGATAATTTGGAACAAATTAAAATTAATAAAAACTCTGCGAAAGGAATGGTCCAAGAGAACTAACAATTTAAATTGGGATAGATATAAACGAGTACTAAGTGAAACTACAGAAGATGGAAAACACATTATAGATGTAGCACAAAATAGAGGATTTAAAATGAAAGACGGCGTTATGAAAACTTATTGTCAACAACAAAAATTAGGACTCTCGGCATACTACGATAAAAGAAGTGTGTTACCAGACGGAATACATACAGAACATCTCTAAAGAATAATGAAGATCGGGGGGTAGTAGGGGGTGTCAGAAGGCACCATATGAAGTTCTTCGCGAACTAAAACCCTCGAGATGGCCCATCATTCAAATAGTAGAGCACGGGCTCATCAGGTTTGGTAATAGATCGATCTAGATGATATACATTGAGGACCACACGGGATCAGTCGCGCGCGGCTGCCACCTTCGAGCTCTCCCGGTTGATAGAGGTACCGGACGTCAATATCTGATGGAAGCCGCTGCTCCTCTAAACCAACGGGTCGCCCGCGCGAGACGGCAGAGGGCTTGCTCGTCACCCTTTTAAACTTGATAGCATCTACAGGCTTCTTACCTATCAATCTGGTCACCTCTCCGTTCAGTGCGGAGACCACGGCGGGCAGTCTGGCCACCCACTCGGTCGATCGCGAATGAGGGTCTACAAGTTCTTTAGCGTATTGGTGTCCGAACAGTCTCTCAGCCAGGGTTCGATTGAAGCGTTCCACGATCCCTGGTCCCGGTGGATGTTGACGCGGCCGCGTCGATGATATAAACTTTATGCTTAGACAATAGATGAGAGACCGCGCCCATGAACTCGCGGCCGGGATCGACCTGGAGAAGATTCGGCCATTTGAGAGGACTCCTCTTATATATTCGAGAAAGAGCCTCGGCCACTTCCTTAGACTCTTTAGTGGCCAACGGCTCAGCCCACCTTATAACGACTCGCTACGTCAACGATTGTCAGTGCGTACTTGTACGTTTTGCGACCGACGCGATCGTGAGGTAGAAACAGGAGATCCGCTTGGTGAACTTGGTTCGGCACCGGCACGTCGAATTTCGGGCGCGGAATATTGTGAGGCGCGGGTAAATAGATCTGCCAGATGGCCTGCTTCTTGAGCCATTCCTTGACAGCGTTTTCTGAAACCTTGGTCGCCGCCGCGTGGTTCTTGATGGCCGCGAGTCCCTTCCAGTAGCCGCGTGGGCTATAGTATGTATTCGACAGCTTGCGCGTTAGTTTGGTATCAAGTTTGCGCGTGTTCATCGTATGCGAAGTATTCTAATATATCGGACAATCTCCAACATGCCCTCGCCAGTTCGTCCGGTAACTGCGTCGTTAATAATAAACCTTTGTTGGAAGTTTCGCTGCAGCCCCAATCGCGTTTGGGTTGGAACAGGAGAGGGGAATCTAATTCAACATTGTTGATGGAGGAATCTAACATCCGCTTTGCGAAAAGGGTGGCCGCTTTTTCGTCCTCGCGCCACGTCTCGAGACAATCTCGGGCCAGACGAATCATACTCTTTGCACCAGGTAAACGATGTTTTTGGGCAGTGTAGCCTACATCGATCATAGCGTCATAAAGTTCGTCAACTAACATCGTTCTATATATATATTTTTATAAAAAAAAATTGTTTTAATTAATTAATTATTTTATATAGTAGCCGACGAGCCCAACCCCACCCATTCCCACGACGATGAACGCGATCTCGCGGTCCTTTTGGGCCTCTGATGGTACATAGAAATCTGAAAGTTGTGGCTCGGGATCCATTGGATCGAGACTTTTGTGCGGATATGCCAGCGTGTACTCGCGGTTGGCTTCTTCAACGTTCTGAAAAGTTTGCGCGGCGTGATTTTCGCGGCGAAGCTCTTCATTGACCCAGTCCAGATGGGCGGTTCGTTTTTTCGACCACGCTTCCTTTGCGCTATTGAGTTGTTCTACAGCTAAATCGTGACGCTTACGCTCCTCATCCACGTTCGAGCTTTTCATTTTAGAGAATATAAAGTGCTACCGCTGAACGCCAATGCGTTTACAAGCGCACCACCTACTATTACTGCGATTGAAGCCATTTATTTCCATATATTAACTGGTAGAATTCCAGCTTTAACTAGATAATCTCGGGTCCAAACTGCGGCCGCTACATCTAAGGTCGCGAGCCCTATGTCTCTCACAGTAAAGTCCAATTTGGGAGCGTTCCTCCTAGGGCCATCTTTGATAGTCGAGCATACCCGATACTGAAACCCGATATCACCACGGCGTGATAAAGCGCATTCACTAACATTTTACCATCTTGTTCAGCCATTGTTATAATTATTGCATATAAAAGGGGTCGCGATCAATGTTTAAATGGGGCGCATCCAAATTCAACATTGTTGATGATTGGCGTTTAGTAACTTTCTTCTGAACACTGGCTGGTTGTTTTTTCGGGTATTTCCACACGCACAGGGCACCAACAACTGCCAGACTACCACCAACAAACCAACTCCAATTCGTGAATTGGGGTTCAGTCAAACTCCAACGGGAGTTGGTATTGGGTGACAAATTCAAAGAATTTGGGTGTGCTTCTAATTCGTGAATTTGGGGTGTTGTTGCACTCAACCCAATCGGGATTGAAGTTGAACCCGATTGCTCTGTCTTCAGATGTTTTGCTGTCTCCGTCCCCGATGCAACGACTGTTTAGCCTCTCGAAGCTCGGCGAGTATTTTATCTTGTTTAACTTTTCGGGTGGCAGCCGCCGCCCGCCCAGCTGCCTGTCTTTTGGGATTTTTTATATGCGGTATGTCATCCAGTGGCGGAGTAACAATCTGGTTCGATTGTGTTGGAGCAATCTGGTTCAACTCCGTCACTCTCGTGGGTGTGTCTTGTGTCATCATTTTCAGGGCTTATAGTTCGTGGGCATATATGTCCAAATTGACAGTGTTTACCCGTGGTCAACGCGGTTGTCAGTGGAGCTAAGTACATTCCAAACTTGTGATAAATTGAGCAGCATGCCGTTCTAAGAGTGTGTCCTATAAAAGGGTCAGTCTCTAGATCGTGAATCAACCCTTCGGTGTTTGGTATAGGGTATATACTAACGGCGGTAGCGTACAAATGAATAGCCGCCGATCCAAGAGTTTTTGTCATCTCTGCTCCCAATTTGGATTCGTATCGCGCATACATTTTATCAATCTCCGCATCTGACATCTTATCCACCTGACAAACTGAGAGACGCCTACCTAGATAATGCTCCGATTGTCCCCCAGCAACCAGCGCAGCTAGACGCTCGCGTCGCGCCGCATTTTCATTCGGAGTCGTTGCACTCAACCCAATACCAACTGCCGTTGGAGTTGGAGTTGATCCCGATTGCTCTGTCGGAGTTGATGTTTCATTATCTTTGGCAGTCGGAGTTGAGGTTTCTTCCATTAGCTGATCGAGAAGTTCGTCGCAGTTCATTTTTTTCAAAATTAGTAATTTAACTATTCTAACAAGTCTCATCACTTTAACATATTGCCAAGCGCACCACCCGATACTTATGATCACCATTATGCTCGCAACAAAGCTCGCAGCGGAGGAGAAAATTGTTAACATTGTTAACCATTGTTCAGTATTTGTTCAGCATTGTTCAGCATTGTTCAGCAATTGCTAAGCATTGTTCAGCAATTGCTAAGCATTGTTAAACATTGCAATAGCTTATTACTTTGGAATTTTCCTATTTTTTTCAAAATTATTAATTAATTGATAACTTTATAAGCAGTTGGTTGATCAGTCTTTAGCAGAAGCTTGGCGTGCTTAGTTTCGGAAAGCATCTGTCGAACCTCCAGGCGCTCCTCGCGCGTTGGGATAACGTCATTCTCTCGAAGACAGTCATCGAATGAGTCTCGGTACTTGCAGTGAAAGAGGGCGACCCATTTCGTTTGCTCGCGCAGATCCTTGAGGACGGCGTTGTATTTTTGAGTGGAGATCCATACGCTTTTCCTCGCATGGCGGCCAGAAAATGCGAGCTCGGAGAGCATGTCCTTCTTTTTGGTCATCGCCGCCTTGGCCGAGCAATCGTCAATCACATATAGGGTGGGCTCACCCTGGAATCTTTGGTATAAACCACGCAACCAATCGTGAAGCCTATCATCCGGGTCAATAACGTATACCTCAGGGTCGGTCCATATCCACGGGCGCCGCTGATAAGTATCGTTGTGCCGCACAGTGGGACACAGGATCACAATGTGACGAAAGGCATCGCGGTAGGACTCCTCGAGCAAGTCGAGGATGAAAACCGTTTTTCCACATCCTGTCTGCCCACATATTATGGCAGAGTGGGCATCTCCAATCGTGAATTGGTATTGATTGCTAGATTTCTTAATTAATTTATTTTCTTTGAAAATACAGGCCACATTCACTTACTCGAATTCGAAGGGAGATAAAAAAATACTTCGAGTTAACCGTAGTTTGACGTATCCGTAGTACGCAACCTGTCGGACAACAAACTATTTTATTGACAGTTAGAACCAAATTATTACTTGCTGATGTAGCCTTGAGTAGTAAATATGATTTATTTTAGCAATTAAATGTACATGGATACATGTTAAATGCTGTTTCTAAGACAAATCATATTTAAACACTTTCGGTTTGTTTACAAAATTACGGATGTGGCACACGTGACATGCGCATGTAGCGATATGTACATATTCAGTTCACCAATGAAATAAATAATAACAAGAACAATATTTTATATGGAATTATTTTAATAAATTATACACGGAAACAACACAAAACAAGAAATACTGATTTGTAAACACTATTATAAATTGATTATTTCTGACCAGACTTGATTGTACAAAACTAATAATGTTTAGAACATAAAACTCGCCCATTCAATGTTTCGTCCCTATACTGTACATTCGGGAGATATATACATACGATCGAGTGTGAACTATTTCACTCATTTCTAATCGCGCAACTTGTGTTCACTTTAATTAACGTTCGAGTAAAAGCATTTAATGCTAGTCCAATTAAAATAGTTGCCATTTATTGCTCACCACTTAATGATCACCGACGGTCATTTCGGGAGTCCTGTTTAATCAGTGTCAACTCAAACACCTTTAACTACGGTCTGAATACCAGACTTTGATCAGGTAAACTGCAGGTGACAAACTTCTACTTACCTCCGCAAATTGACATTTCGACTTAACGAGTGTGAAATACAGTAGATTTACGTTTTCGGGACCTAAATATACCTTCGAATAAACGGAAAATTTGAGTTATCGAAATTTGACTTAACCGAACTTAGTTATATGGAAAATAATAGGATTTTAAACGGTACCGTGCTAGTAATACGACGTAACCGGTGATTTCGACGTAAGCGACTTTGAGTAAACGAGCGTAGCCTGTAGTAGAATTATATATTAATAAATCGTTAGATGATTTTTTTATTAATAAATCGTTAGATTTAGTAGATCGCTGATACGTATCGACCATCTTCGATGTTGAGTTGTGCGTCTGTAATTATATATAAGTACACGTTCAATGGCCCGGCTCCGTCCGCCTCTTTGGTTATCTGGATCGTCACACCCTCACTAGCGTTCTCAACTTGGCGTCCGCTACCGTGTATTTGGTCATCGTCGCTGGCTCACATGTCTAGCCATAACGCGTATTTGGTATTCAGGAACTCTGCGAGGGAGACGGCCGAGAGCTGCAGGTCTTTGGCAACTGCTGCAACCTCCGGAGAGCGCTTAGAGCCGGCAGCAAACTGCGTTCTTACTTCATCCCACTGCTGGTGCGCGCGAAGACCCGCGCTGTAGAGTTGATTGGGGACTCCCTCGATCGTCACCTCTACCTTCGTGATTTTGGGGTTATAGAATTTGTCGGTTTTTCTAGCACCTAACGCGAACCGAGCATCCTCGAACAACATCAGTATACCTTTCATCGAGCGGGCGGGTACGTTGACATTAATATTCCACAATGTGTCGCTTTTGTCTTTCGGCATCTTGCGATGGCGAAGAACTCGGTCGTAAAGTATGGCAGCGCGCCCGGCGTACTGGGTTCTGATCAATCGCGCGAGTTCGGGCATCGTGACCATGTCGTACTCCAGGGAAACATTATCGATCGTATACGTCGATAACTGGTCGGTGGCTATGAGAACTCGGCCGTAGTCGTTGAACGTTAGTTCGTATTCGAGGCGGTCAGCCAAAGCACTCTGATAGTAGGGCATGTGACTCTCTAGCAACTCAAAGTCGAGCGGGATGTAGAAGCGGTTGCCGTAAGCGCCCGCGACCGCGTTGTCACTCGCGTTGTTATCTGCCTTGTTAGCAGCCCCGATTCTAAGTTTGGTTACATTCTTATTTTTGCTGGTGTCAATACCCTGATAGACAGCGTTTTCACGCTCTTGTGCCGTCTTCCACAGGTCCTGATAGCAATGGTAGACGTCGCTGTCATCGATCGACATCACCTCATTACCAGAAATCTTTATCATGGTCTTCTTGACTATGGCGCGACCAGGTTCTGAACGACGGTTCGGTCCGCGTCCGTCGACGTTAGCGAAATAGTGAAAGCGAGGCGAACAGTACCCGGAACAATGACGTCGTGAGTTCCGAGGTTGGGGAAGCGGACTAAGAGCTGCTGGTTCTGGTCGATCGTCGATGGGTTGTTCGTAATAACGACACTCTGTCTCACGCCTTTTGCCCCGAGGGGCTCACGCAGTATGCGGTATGGATTGAGTTTGCGACGTATTGACTCGAAGACATAATTAATTTTTTCAAAAATTATTGAAACTATTAAACCCGTATGGTTTTGTCTTTAATACATAATTAATTTTAAGAAAATTATAAATATGGCTGATTACGATGTGTAAATGGATGAAATCGGCAAAGACGATTACCTCGATGGTGATGATAATTTCGAGGATTCCCTCGAGACTCCAGTTCCAATCCAATCACAATTGGGTGGCGCTACTACTAGTCAAAGTCGGGAATTACTCGAGGGAGCTGTAAACGACTACTACAACAGTTTGGCAGAAAAAGGTCTGGTCCCACCTGTCGGTCGCGACTACTCCAAGTTCAAATTTGATATGAACGGTAGATTGCGACTAAGTAGCAGCACTAAATCTCCCATTAGTCAACACGAGGACCGAAAACCCCTAATCGCTAAACACCTTTTGCAGGAAACCGGCGCGGTGGCCAACTCATAAGGGACGAACTAGGATTCACGGATTGGAAGAGGGGTAAAACAATTATACCGGCCCGCGCTGTAGAGGCCCTAAAGTCTACCGACGAAACTATAGCGAAGACGGCCACCGCGATAGAAACGGTCGAGCTCAGCGAGGTCCCTCAAATAGCCACCGACGTTATTAACACGATGGAGACCACGTTCAGCGTCCAATCGCAATTGGGGAAAATACTCAACGATGACCCACCGTTACCTCTTCGCGAACTCCGTGGACTCGATAAGGCTCTAAAAACGGTCCGGGGCGAACGAACTGGTCCTTAACCTCTCCAAACTCACGGCGCTGGATGAACATATCGCGCTAGAAGAAAGAAAACTGGAGGAAGCCGGTGACGATAGAGAATCTACCGAGCGGATCGCCGAACGACTGCGGTCTTTGCGGGACGAAAGAGAAGCTCGCTTGGAGGCCGCCTCGGTTAACCGTGAGGCTCTCCAAATTCAAATAAGTCGGATCCGCGAATCAATCTCGAGGGTCCTGCACGAGGCGACGACACTCGGTGAGCGTCTTCGCACTCTGTTCAGAGAGCAGGGCGTCACGATAGCAAGCATCCTCGTTGCTATCGGCATGACTATATCGACCATAGTTCTAGCTTTCACTGGTGGTGCGGCGCCACCACCCGCGCCAGCACCAGCACCCGCTCCATCCGGTGGAGCCAAGGAGTGGGTAAAAAAACAACTAAAAGCCCTCGCCAATCTTCTAGCTAAATTAGCTGGAAAGGCGGCTGCCGCACTACCTGGACTGATCGGAAGTATCGTTTCTTACTTGCTATCTATATTATCAAAAACGGCCGGATGGCTAGCCAAAAATACCTGGGCTTTAATCGTGGCAATCGCCGGTCTCCTACTATTCTTCGCCAGAGAGTTCCTACAACCAAAGCGTAAATAATCCGATCGCCACGAGGGCGATGACGAGCCCTAATTTCTCCTCCTCGTGTGTTGTGCTTCCAATTTCACCCAATCTACGATTGATTGGTGTTTCTCCAATCGCGATTGGTCTGTTGATGGAACTCGATGGTGCATCCAATTTACGAATTGGGGGTACTGGGTTCGATTTACGAATTGGGGGAGGTGTATCTATTTTGTGTTTTATGAAATCGGTTCCACTGTTGAACCCGATCATGTTGGGGGTGCGCTTGATGATATCCGTGTTCACGTTACCGTTGTGGCCGATTTTTTGATTGGCGGTGGCGATTACGATCTGATTATTGTAACCGTCAACCGGGTCGTCTCGTAGTATCATATTGCTCGGCGCCTATAAAGATCCTATTCCAAATACATAGTCTACTGGGGTGCTGGCATTCTGTAAAACGTCTTGATAATTCTGGATCGCCTTCTCCAGGTCCACCCTAGCTGAGATGGCGTCCTCTACAAGTGCCAAGAATTGTTTTTGTGCATCAAACGCTGTTCCCGTGCCCAGTATAGAACTGCGAGTTTGCTTCTGTGCGCCGAGGATGGCCCAGACGTACGTGCGAATGGAGTCGTTGACGCGAGTAACCCCGGCCTGCGTGAACCATAGACCCGTATCTAACATAAATGTACCCCACGCGTTCTGAACCTCAGCAGCCTGCTGTATGTAATCGACGTGAGCCAGTTTCGGAGGTAACATTTTACAAGAAAACACGCCACAGTGCCGACCTCCAGACACTTCCGGCCCGAATGTCATCGTCGCGGGGTCAAAATTCCCGGCGTTCCGACTGACGATGTGGTCACCGGAGTGATCGTGTCTAAAATCAGTCTGCGTCCAATTCCCGGACTGGCCCCTAATGAGAACGTCCCCGAGGCCGGTGCTGGTAGGAAATGCTTTCTGTCTCCAGTCCGCGTCTTTTGAAACGTTAAATTCGTTACACAGTCTTTCAAACGCCATACGGTCGTATGCGTTGGAAATTGGATCCCAGGCGTCGTCTTGAGGTAGTGAAATACCTAGTTCTTTGAGAATCCTCCTAATAGTATAATACACGTGAAAGTTGTAGACACTTCGGAGCATGACATTCTTGGATGTCAGATGGTCTTTATATGAAACTCCACACCCGGCTGTTGCGCACCATACAGCAAAATTTATTTGGTTCTGCCCAAAACTGCATCGGTGTTTGCTTTCCACCCGTTTACCGCCTCCATCGTAGTAATCTTGGGCAGCCTATATTGTTCAAAGATGTTAGGGAAATTGGTGGCAAAGCCACTGTCCGGTCTAACCGTTACGGTTGGGTGTACAAGGTGGTTAACAACGTCTTTTTGTGTGCTATTTACCTCCGACCCGCGTACTTTGCATTAGAGTTAAAGCTAAATGCTTTGGTATCCATTGAAAGATATTATTATGTTTTCTACTATCACTAATGTTCAAAAGAGAGTTGTGAACTTCAAAATAAAAATTAATAGACAACTGCTGCGGAAAACGCCGAGTAGGCCTTAGATCAATCACCTTCACGGTTGGGTGGAAAAACATTGAAACGTTAGAGTCTATCGAGTCCGGATTTGTCCAAGATACTATCTCGGCCCTGGTGTGGCGAGGGCGGTCCAATGGTGGGGTATGGGATTAAACGCATTCTGTTCACAAGTGCCGAACTTACTTCCTGGCCTTTGGGGTTTCGGAGATCTCAAAGCTTTTATCGCGGCGAAGTTTCCTGATAGTGTCACTCTCGCAGTCTCAAAAGCCACGGGGCTTGCGACATTGTCCGTTGAGAAGCGTTTATGGATCTCACCGGGGTTGGCCTCAATGTTAGGATTTAAATATGCACCCCCTTACAACGAGGATGAAGGGTTTGTGCACCCGGCGAGATTTGTCTTCCCCGTGGGCGAGCACCGCGGCGATACCCCAGTAAACTTTGCCTTCACGAAAACTCTCGGGGTGCACCTTGATCGGGTGAACACATCGTACAACACGGTAGACGGATCCCCCAGCACATTACTGAAAACTGTGCCCGCCAGCGACTGTTTCTATGGCGAGACTGTGACCTTAGACTTCCCACACCCGAGATGAAAGTTTTGGAATCGGGACACATCCACGAGTTGAAGATTTCTATTCTTGATGATAAAGGGAGAGAGTTGAAGAACGATTACCCGATTTCGGTCGTCCTAGAAATTTCAAATTAATTGAAAAAATTAAGAAAATTATTTAGAATTAAACGCATGTTCGTTATATATATTATCAACATTATGAGTATACGGACCAGGTAGTTCTTCCGATTGGGTGACAAATTCAAAGAATTTGGAACCGACAGAAGGGGGATCATCCCGACAGAGGGCGACTTTTAACTACCCAAAAAACAAAGGCCTTGATCAATAGAACTATATCGGTGGCCACGGACGAGATTCACAAGAGTCTACTATCACAACTTAGAGAATATGCCCTGGCTGTGAATACACAAAGTCGTGAAGAAACGCATACGGAACTAAACGAACTAGGTAAAAAAATAACCAAATTTAGAAAAGAGGCCCGGTTGGGGATTGATAAAGTCCGAGAAGACCGCCAGGCTGACATTACGGAGGTTTATGATGCGTTGCGCTTAGAAGATTCTCTCAGCAAAGAAGCTACACTTGCTGAATTAGACGGGAAAATAATCGATTTTCGAAAAGAGGCCACGTCGGGTATTGAGAAAGCACGAGAAGACCACCAGGCGGACGTTACGAAGGCTTATGAGGTGTTGCGCTCAGAGGACTCTCTCATCAGAGAAGCGGCACTTACTGAACTAGATAAAAAAATAACCAAATTTCGAAAAGAGACCCGGTCGGGTATTGATAAAGTCCGAGAAGACCACCAGTCGAACCTTGCAGAGGCCATTGCGGAGGCTTATGATGCGTTGCGCTTAGAGAACTCTCACAGCAAAGAATCGACACTTACCGAACTAGATGAAAAAAAAAAATAGCCGAATTTCTAAAAGAGACCCGGTCGGGGGTTGAGGGGGTCCGAGAAGACCACAAAGAGGCTATTGCGGAGGCTTATGGGGCGTTACGCTCAGAGGACTCTATCAACAGAGAAGCGGCACTTACTGACCTATACGAAAAAATAACCAAATTTCAAAAAGAGACCCGGTTGGATCTTGATGGAGTCCGAACGGGTATTGAGAAAGCCTTAGAAGACCACCAGGCGGATATTACAGAGGCTTATAGGGTGTTGCTCTTAAAGGACTCTATCAACAGAGAAGCGACACTTACTGAACTAGATGGGAAAATAACCAAATTTCGAAAAGAGGCCCGGTAGGGTGTTGAGAAAGCCCGAGAAGACCACAAGGCAGCCCTTGCGAAGGCTTATGAGGTGTTGCGCTCAGAGGACTCTCTCATCAGAGAAGCGGCGGTTGCTGAACTAGATGGAAAAATAACCGAATTTCAAAAAGAGACCCGGTCGGGTATTGATAAAGCTTTAGAAGGCCACCAGGCGACCATTACGGAGGCTTATGATGCGTTGCGCTTAGAGAACTCTCACAGCAGAGAAGCGGTACTTACCGAACTAGACGGAAAGATAACCGAAGTTTCTGATAAACTGAAACATGATCGTATAGCCGCGACCAAAGCTCTTGAGGAGGCCTCTTATGAGATTCGTACTGAGGCATATAACGCAACCAATGCGCTTGCCGGAATAGTGCAAACAATGAAAACGCCAAAACGTGTCATAACAGTTTGGGCTGAGAAGCGGGGCCCATTGGTTGAGGGGCACTATGAATATTCGTTCGGTGCCAAAGCGAGTAATAAATATGGGGGATACACTATGACAGCTGCAGGTGAAGTTATCCAAATGGCGGTCTGCTCAGTTAATGGTAGTGGTAAACCTGTGGGCGCGGTCGCGATAAATATTGTAGTAGATGGGGAAGAACGGGGGGTTGGAGTCACTAAAATCTCTGGAGATAGTTCGACGGTGGTTTCGTTCGCCGGTGATGATCGAATTAGACTTTCCCAAGGTAGTGTTATTAACTTTGTTACGAAAATCGGTGACCCAGGGAGTTCTTCCACTATTATCTCATTGTTAATTGAACATATTGTGTAAATACTAATATATTGAACTAAATTTGTAAAATTTAAATATGAACGAATCACCGCTTCCAATTGTCAATACCACTCCACCAACACTGTATCCAACTCTCAATACCACTCCACCAACACTGTATCCAACTCTCAATACCACTCCACCAACACTGTATCCAACTCTCAATACCACTCCATCAACACTGTATCCAATTAACGAAAGAAGTTCAGATTTTAGGTTGAATAATATCGTCGCTATGCAGGATATTTTAGTTAGAGAATGTGCAAATAGAAAAAGACACGCTAACAAATATAAGCGCGCGGTGAAATAGCTGAAGCATCTAGTACGGTTCTGGCAAGTGTTTCTGTGTTGTGTGGGGCGGGGACTGCTGCAACGCTATCTACAATTGTAACGGTTCCACTTGCAGGGGTTTTGAGTGGAATTACCGTTTTATCTGGAATACTTTGTATGGTAATTAGGGCGGCGGGTGGAAAACTCGAGAAAAAAAGTAGAAAACATGATAGAATATCCGTTCTCGCTAGGTCTAAGAAAAATAGCATCGACGTTATGGTGTCCAAAGCGTTGGCCGATAAGAAAATATCAAATTTAGAGTTTGAATCCGTGGTGGAAGAAATGGGGAGATATGAAGAATTAAAAAATGATATAAGAATCAAGGCGCGCGCCACCATGCCCAAAATTGAGTGTACTGATTGGGATAAATTTAGGGTAAAACTTGGAAATAAAGTCGGAGGAAATGTTACAGCACCATTGTGATATTTTATAAAATAATAAAAAAAAAAAAAAAAATTCTAATTTTCTTAATTTTATAATTTTTTCAAAATTATTAATTATTAATTATATTGGTGCAGTAAACAAATTTACATACCTATACAACATATGTTTTTCACTGAGAATTACAAATTCAGTCGAGTATTACACTGTACACACCGTCTGTGTAATTGATACACTCGGCTCTGTTTACCTCGGCTATCAATTTACGCATGGTTCATAACCCGTGTAATTGAAACATTGTCGTAATTGATAATTGTACAACACTAGGTAATGTTTATCATAACAGCCTACATTGTCGTGTGGGTTAAGGAGATACTCTATAGAGACGAGGGTCGTGGGTTCGCGCCGCGGTTGGAGCTAAACATTTTTATTTATTTATTTCTATCCCTACAAATGTGGTCGCTATGGTAAACAACTGCTTGACAACGGCGTTCGGAGTCCGACCGCTTGAGGTTGATGAAAAATAAATTGCCAGTTTACAAAAAAATAAATGGGCAGACAACTCCGGCCTCTTGAGGTTGATGAAAAATAAATTACCAGTTTACAAAAAAATGAGCAGACAACTCCGACCGTTGGCATGATGTTATTTGTCTTAGCATCAATATTGCTGTTCAATAATAATTTTTTCAATTTCTTTATAAGCGATATCGTAGAAATGTATATTCGTAAACGAATCGTTGGGTTTTAACAATTTTATATAATACACCTTAGTTTCATATCCGATACGCATTATCCGTCTTAATGTTTGTATTTGCCTATTGTATAGTTGACATAATTGCCGGTATAATATTGTAAATGCAACGTTTTTATCGGAGCGTAATAAATTACGCTGGTATTTCATGTATTCGATATCGCCTAGTGTTCTTATTTTGTAGAATTTATATATAGGATTATAACCCCCATAAGCTTCGTAAACTTCTTCAACACAGTTATTAAAAATTTTCAATTCCAATTGTATTGTATTATCCATTTTCTCTAATAGTTGTTTTTTTCTGTTCAATTTCCAATTTCTAATAATAATTGTCCAATTTCTTCGTTAAAAGCGATATTGTAGAAACGCATATCCGTAAACGAATCTTTGATTTTAAACTGTTTTATAAAATTTGTTTGATAATGTTTCGGTAGTGTTTCTCCGATCCTATTTAGTCGCTTCATTACATAAATTTAATACTTATACCGGCGACATAATTGCCGGTTTAATATTGGAAATGCAACGTTTTTATCGCAGCGTAATAAATTACGCTGATATTTCATGTATTCGATATCACATAGTATTGTCATTTTACCGTGTTTTAATACTGTAGAAACAGCAGCGTAAAATTCTTCATCAAAGTCATTACAACATTCCAATTCGTTGCGTATTTTATTATCCATTTTGTTATAATATTTTATTATAACCTATTAAATTTATATGTTCAATTGGACGTGAAAAAAACATAAGGTATTTATGACACCAATATTATTGGAGGAAAAAAATGGGGTGTTGGAATATAAACTATCTCATTGAAATTAATTTTGTAAAATAATTATTTTCTCATAAATTTCCTCGTGGGGGTATTATAGGGGGTTGCAAATTTATGAATTTGCTGTCGGGAGATAATTTCCTCGTTAACCAATTTTTGGTTTTTCGGGGGTGGTGGGGGTAGTATATAGGGTTATAAATGATACCACCGTAGGTGGTATCATTTTGACTCCCTATATACTACTAATAGCATTTCTGATAGGTTTTATACGGGGTCCGTTATGTCCACACGGGGTCCGTTATGTCCATGAATCGGGTCCGTTATGTCCAGAAATCGGGTCCGTTTCGTCAGAAATCGGGTCCGTTTCGTCCGAAATCGGGTCCCTTTTGTCTAGGGTCCGTTATGTCTAGGGTCCGTTAGGTCCAGTTACCCTAGCAACTAGTCTAATGTTAACTCAATTCCAGCCGAAAAATCCACCCACCACAACGGCACACGCCCACCCCAGCCCGGACCTATCTGCTAGCAAATCCAAAAGTAACAATCCAGTGATTAAGAATGAACACAATAGAAATACAAGTTAATTTTCAATAGTAATAATAGCCGCCGCCCGTAAGCGTGAGATAATTGCCGGTCGATAAAAACACACGACCCATTTTGTCCGGTGCCTCAATCAAGAAAACCTTCGACAGAATCATGAAAATGAGGAATTATAAGTGTTAAATTGGTATTTTTTTACAAAATGCCGACATAATATCTTTTACTTTTCGTACATTGATTATGCAATGCTGTGCAAATATGTGTTAAGCATACTCGTGTTGACAATTTCGAGATGAATTATTTGTTTGACCCGCCATAATTATTTACACGCGTTTGTAGCTACGCTCAAACGGATGCCGCCGGATGTCATTAATAATGCGGCAGGTGTACTCTAACATCAACGAAGCCACGCATATTCTATGCCGATTGGTTGAATCCACTGTTTTTATCTACTTGTTTCAAATAAACAGAAAATTGTTGGACATGATGTCAAAAATAAATATCTTGGTTCGATATGTGGCTGTGACTGGAGATATGGGGCTTGTGTGATTTGTGACCAGTGTAGGTTTTGATCAAATAGCACACTCGTGTAGTTTGAAAACGGTAGACTGTTTGTTAGTGTGTTTCAGTGATGGAATGGCAGATCCTGATCGGACTGTGCGGTCTGATCTGGATCTACACTGGTTCTGATCTGGATCTACACTGGTCACAAAAGCCCTCTAAGCCACGTGCTGTGTTTGGCGTATAACAGACCTTCTCAGTCGCAGTGCCCGGGGCCTATTAATCGCTCTGATAAGTACGGCGGATGTTGCTACCAGCTTAAAGCAATTGCCCGGGGTGATGTTCAGTCACTGGCCTTCCAGTGCACACCACCCCCGTGGTAATTACAGCGACTACTTTCCCCGTGGCTGGCCCCTCATAATTAACCCAAAATAATTATCTTACGGTATTTTGACCAGCATATAGCAGAGACGGATTCAGAGGGGGGGGGGGGGGATATTGAGTAAGTGCTATGAAAAAAATGCAGTAGAATGCAGGAAATGGCTTCCTCAATTAAAGAATGTTCAGGGGGGTATGCCCCCGGACCCCCCTAGCCAACTACCTCGCTCCGCTCAGTCGACGAACTAGCATACCTCGTTCAAGTTCCATATGCCCCCCCCCCCCTTGTGAAATCCTGGATCCGCCACTGTATAGCACCTGGTGCCATACACCAGCGGGTAACAGAGTAGACACTTATCGTAGCTATTTATCTGCGCATCTGGGGACCGTTTCACTAAACTTCGTAAGTCTAAAATGTTCGTAAGTGCAAGATTATCATAGTCTGTAAATTTCACACTAACACTGTTTTCTTGTAAACAATTATTCGATTTACATTTATTGAGCATATGCTGCAGCCTATGCTCAATAAATGTAAATCCATCAATTGCTATGTACAACAATTATTATCATCTTGCCACTAAATTCACGTGCGTGGATAAATACTTGATCAAACTTTTATTTATCATAGTAATTTAAAACATTATCAAACAGTACATTATTTATCATGGATATATTATCTGAATATAAATACAGGTAAATATATTAAACATCCAATCTTCCATGGACTTTGTCTAGATCCTTTGATTGAAGAATCGTGTGAATCTGAAATGAGAAATTACGCTACATGTAAGTACATAGACTCATTGACAATATATAAACGGGAGGCTTAATCCGCCCTGTTACTACATTATTATTATATACCGAACGGCCATATATATACTGGTAAATCATTTATACAACGGACGACAATAACGTCTATGTGCACAACACTGATTTAACTATTATATGTTCGAAAATGTTGGACAAATATCACTGTTGATAACACTTTTTAATATGGCGACGCTTTTGTGGTCACCTACTGTCATGGCGGACTGTTGCTAGGCTGGCGTTTACCGACCGGAAGTTGCGTCATGCAAAAGCGGTGAATATACTGGTTTCAAATTATTTACGCGATTTAACGATTATTTACTGCAAACTAAACTTCCTTGAACTTTATTTGTACAACCAGGGTAGAATTATTTTCTGCAAACTAAACATAGTTTAATTATGTTTGTACAGCCAGGATAGAAACCGTTCAGAAATACTAAGTTAGAAAAGTTAGCCACCCAATTAAGCCTGTTCATCCGCGCAGTCTGATCATTGTTTACACCGGTTGCAACAGATATATATTGCGTGAATTAATTAAATTGTTCTTAGTGTACCTCTGGTTCATAATGATGATAGCTGTGAATAGCTGTTGTATTAAAAACGTATGAAAACAAGTTTAAATATCATATGCTCTCCTGTCCTTTCAGGCTCACGAGTACTTGGTGAAGTGGGAAGGGTACCACGTCAGCGACTCTACATGGGAACCAGAAAGCCATCTCCCCCCGCTGATAACGACAGAATATATCCCCAGCAACATCGCACCAGTTAGACCGTCTCAGTTTGCTTCAGATTTTGAGCGTACGATCCAAACAAGACTCAAAACCAAATCTCCAAAATATAAATTACCCCACATCACATGATGACCTAGTTCTGTGTGACAAAATCTCAGCAACTTTATGTTTGCTGTTGTTGCTGAGCAAAAAAAGAGAATAACAGATTGCAAAGATAGATTTGCAGCCGTTATATCACATAGAACTAACGATTACCAGGCATGGAACGGGTGGAATAAGCTATTTATAGCACGGTTGACCGCCTGTACGGTCGATAATCCGCTCGCTAAAACTCGCGGATTATCTCCACGTACAGACGGACGAACCGTGCTATAAGTAGTGCGTATCCAGCGTCGATCAAACCTCCATTAACATTTTCACAACAAAGGAAGAATATTTAATTCCACATTTGGTATAAAATATTTGCAATGTCATTTACGGAAAACATATTTAACTTTGGAAATCATTTTCACGTGGTCATAAATGTCATTTTCAATAAAATAAAAATGTTCGGGAATCGAGATACATGTTAGCCTGACACGTTAATTAGAATATCACAGTGGTCAATGGTGGAATGGCCACACTACATGTACATGGATTATCGATTTACATATCGATACAATTGCGTACATCACGTGACAACTGTAGATTTCCGAGAGATTACGGAACAAGCCGATATCACGGAAATTGCCGACTGACCATCACATATTGGTCAGCTGAAATTGACCATGTGGTGACTATGGATTTTGTCCAGGTACGATGGCCGCGAAAGTTGGATATGTTTACCCGAGCGTTAAGGTTTCGAATGTACCAACTCTGTGACCTTGACCCTGGGCTTAGCGGGGGCGGAACGAATGTGGATTTGTCACAGGGCGGTAGAGGACTATTGGAGCAATGCGTTTGTGAAATGTGAAGCAGATCCGAGCAAGGAAACAGAAAATAGAAGTCATTTACCCGAGCGTTAAGGTTTCAAACGCACCAAGTCTGTGACCTTGACCCTGGGCTTAGCGGGGGCGGGACGAATGTGTAATTGTCACAGGGTGGTAGATGACTATTGGAGCAATGCATGTGTGAAATGTGAAGCAGATCCGAGCAAGGAAACATAAAATAGAAGCTATTTACCCGAGCGTTAAGGTTTCAAACGCACCAAGTCTAAATCATTGACCCTGGGCTTAGCGGGGGCGGGACGAATGTGTATTTGTCACAGTGCGGTGGAGAACAATTGGAGCAATGCGTGTGTGAAATGTGAAGCAGATCCGAACAAGGAAACGATCGTTAATGTTTCGGGACGGACGTACAGACGGACGGACGTACGTACGCCGGTATCACTGTATGCCCCCCTCATCATTCGGTGGCGGGTGCATAAAGAGAACATGTATGATTAAGGGTTAAACAGGAGACGATTGGCTGTCATCATTAATCTCGACCTGTGGACAAAATATATAGCGTGCGGTCGCCAATATTGGACGACCATTATTGGTCAGTGGGAGTTGAGGGTTTTGTTTGTTTGTTGGGGTTTAACGGCCTATCAACAGCTAAGGTCATTTAAGGCCGGGTCAATGGGTTTAGTACTAAATCCTATATTTTACCTGTACAAGTACATGTACATGTTCAAGTACATGTACAAATGGGGGGAAAATCCCAAAACAAGAACTGAATATTTACAATAACAAAACTATATATTCAGCCCTGAAATCAGATCAATAACAATCCTGATCTGATGCCAGGTCCTCGCCACACCAGAATCATTTGGCCTCCCAAAAGCAGTAGGATCAGTAATACTCTTACTACTTTTATAATGGGTATTAACCCAATTCAACTCGCAGGTAACTAAAGAGCCAACGATATAAACGTATCTGAGGGCCAAACCAGGCAAATCGTGATTCCTATAAGGAGGAACCCATACCGTTAATTTTTCGCCGTCTCATTCGCCCGACCACCACCCACGGGAGTTGAGGGTAGAGGTTGCAAGTTGTCCTAGTCCATGCATATGGTGTCATCGGAATAGTGTATGGTACAATTTATTTAGTTTCACTTCATGTATTAGCCCACACGAGCCTGTACATATCGTCTCGTTAATTTCCCAGTACTAATCCTCGATAAAGCAGTCCATACCAGAGAGACTTTCCCAGGCCAGTTCCGATCGAGTACAGACCCATTGGATGGGGGAGATATCACTTGTCTTATATTTATATTTACAGCCTAGTACTAATAGGTAATATACATTTTCAGATTGGGTTTGCCTTAATTTATTTAGTTTAACTTCATGTATTAGCACACACGAGCCTGTACATATCATCTCGTTAATTTCCCAGTACTAATCCTCGATAAGGCTGTCCATACCAGAGAGACTTTCTCGGGGCAGTTGCGATCGAGTACAGACCAATTGGGGGATCGCTTGTCTTATATTTATATTATATAATATACTTTTCAGGACGTGCTTGTCGCATGCTAGTGGGTCCCGGGTTATATGTATATGTGTGTTTCTATATCCCGTTAATGGGCAGACCGTATCGTTCGATTCCAAGTGATGGTCCCGAATAGGGTGATTTCCCAACCGGAAAGAACCACTGGGCCAGTGCCGGTCCAACACAGTCGCTCAGATTGGTTGTTCTAATATTTATATGTTGTTATGTTTGTAAATTGGGTTCTGATTGGGTTGGGCTACCGAACACCACCTAATACATGTCAACGTTAACTATACACATCCTAACATAAACTGCGAAAATGGATCTTACAACATTGGCAACCAGTGACGATATTTACAGTAGTTTTCAGATATAGGATGGAGATAATAGGGCCTAGTGTCACGGACGTAACTTAGCTAAGACCACACTATCGGATTTTTATTGTGTTCCTACTCTTAGTACCGGTCTATGCATGTTTAAATGTATTGCATTTTAAAGTATTATTTATTATATTACTTAATTGTGCAGAATTTATTATTATCATTTTTTTATATTTTTTGTATACGTTTTTAATTTGGAGCCATATTATGTTTTATTCCAGTACACTGTAGCCTTAATGGATTTTAGTACAGCTAAGTGTGTTTCCGTTTCACATTCTTTAGGGGGGATATTAAATTATATGGGGACAATATAATATTATTGTTTAAGCAAACAGCGGTTTTATTTTCTTCTTGATTCATGCGTTGGGCAGAAGAAGACATAGAGATCCAGTTCTTCTATTTCGTCTTCATCGCACTGACTACAATTTGTATCTATATCAATATTACTGCCCTGTGGAAAACGATTTGCCTTTTATACCATTTCTGCCTAATCTAAGTCGTGTGATTATTCTGTCTGCCCACCTATCCTTACTGTATAATTTACATGTAACTGGGATTGTGGGAATAATTGATTGAAGTATGTGCCCACCGTGCTTACTTTCATGAATGTTATTCCAACGTGTTTGTCATTTGTATCTTACTGTTTTGCTAATGACAGAATATATTTCTCTATCAGTGGGTAGTGTTATTTCATCAGTGCCTGTCAAATGTGCTGAAGCAGCCGCGCGATCTGCTTATTCATTACCGGGTATTCCAATACGGGAAGGGACCCAGTCTATATTTATAAGCTTGCCCTGTTCCACTGTTCTGCTTGCTAGTGTCTTAATATTATGTATTTTGTTAGGTCTCGTTTTAGATGTACCGGAATTAACAGCTTGAACAGAGCTTAACGAATCTGTTATAAGTACGGTGTTTTTGTAATAATTTAGCGTACGATTGTATATAAGGGAATTTTATATGGCAATAAGCTCTGATGTAAGTACACTTATAGTTGATGCCAACTTATACTGTTCTATATGACCTAGCTGAGGTACCACAAATGCAGTTGATGCTATTCCTGGTTCTGAGGTTTTGCTACCGTCTGTGTATATCTGTAGCCTATCTTTCCAATGGTGGTGAATATAATCTGTTGCGTTTTTAAGGCTGAGGGCTGGATCCCTATTAGTATCTATTATTATTTCTGTAAGTTCAGATCTTGCTGTGATTTCAAATGGGTAGTAAGGTATGTGTGTGAAGAATTTTTGTATTTTACAGTCATTTGGTTCATATTCTTCTTTTAGGCTTATTGCGTTCATTGCATAACATGTTTTTATTTTATTATTGCCAGATTGATACTTGTTAGCATTAGGTTGATGGCTAGAATTTTCGTTAGATTTTTTATTCGGCTTACTAGGAACTACTTTAATCCTTAACATGTTGTATTTATATGTACGTTTGAGTTTTTTTAGTTCGTTAAGTGGTATGTTAGTACCATGGGACTGGGTGCGGGCCCAGCATTTTCGTAAATTGCATTCACGTCGCAGCTCCAGTGGTTGTACAACTGTTTCTACTTCTATTGCTGCAGCTTTAGTTGATTGATAGGCGCCCGTTGCCACTTTTAATGCTGCTCTTTGAATTATTTTTACTTCATTTAGATGACTGGCCGCAGCGTCTTTGTATACCATAGAGCCGTAGTCCATTTTAGATAGTATTAATGCTGTATATAATCGTAGGAGAGATGGTTTGTCTGGTCCATATGATGTACCTGATATAAGTTTCATTATATTAAGGTCCTTCCTACACCATTGAATTGGTTGCGGGAGTACTCTTATGTTATTGGGTCAAAACTGTAGTAATTATTGGATAATGATCACTTCCTAGTGTACGAACCAGGAGGACGAGGAAGCTAGAGCTGGTGTATCTAATATTATGTCTGGTGTTCTTCCTATCCCTTTACTATGTGAGATATGAGACGTATCGAAGGTTACGGCTCCATCATTTAATCATATGTAATCTGTATTGTCTAAAAAGTTTAATATTTCATCACCAGTTGTGTTAGTTTTAGCGTGATAATGCACGTCCCAAAGTGGGATGTGTCCGTTAAAGTCACCCAATATCAGAGCTTTATTACTTATCTATTTGGTAATACAATGTATTATATAAATTGTGCAGTTTAGTAGCGTTTGTACTGTCACCGGGACCGATGTATACATTTAGTATGTCTATATTACCTTTGTTACATAATATATGACCATATTACATACAATACTTTTTTTCTAATTCTATAAGCTTCCTGATACTTGTAGCTACTAAAACCTATAATATTAGTTATTCACACACATTTCAGATACAGAATGCATGTGTGGTTGTCTCTGTATATATGTTCATTTCATATTTATGCAGCCATGACAAGTATCAAGATTACTATGTTATGTATTCCAATATTAGCTTCCTTGATACATGTAATTATTACTCTTAGCTGTTGACAAGCCGTTAAACACAATTAAGAAAAGTAAATAAATAAATAAATGTAACTAGAGCACAGTCGATGGCGCGCCATCGCAATATACATATTCAAAAGAGGGAGAGAATCAATGACCGAGGGTCAAATCAAAAGTCACTTTGCGCATCTACACACCATAAGGAAGGCACACACTAAGTTTGAAGTCCCTAGCTATTACAGTTAAAAAATACTTCTTACAAGCCACAATTGGAAATTTCTAAGTCGAAAAGGGGGAGATAATTCATGACCGGAAGTCGAATCTAACATCAAAATTCACTTTGCGCATCTACACACCATAAGGGTGGCACACACCCAGTTTCAAGTCCCTACCTATTACGGTAAATTTTGTTTTACTTCTTACAAGGCAAAATTGGGAAATTCTAAGTTGAATAGTGGTGTATCATTAATACTATGAAACTGACTATAGTTGCTATTTCTAAGCCTACATCACTGGCCCCACCTCTCGACCAATTACATGCTTTGTTTACATACATCCATTTACTCCATTGCATAGTATTGCCCAGCAGCATTCCTTAACATTCTAGGACACAGTCAACTTATGAATAATATAGACTGTAAACCAGTCCTGGTACAGCTTAGCAACAAGGAGTAAATTCTCAGGACAACGGCATTGATTGTTATTATTAAGACAGAGAGATAAATAAAATAGATGCTACAGGAAAGGTATGTCTGTGCCAAACATTTTATTATATTATTTGCATGCTCTACACATGCAGGTTAATTTTTTCTGTATGCGACTTGATGTGGGGGTGAGATGGAGATTTTGAAAGTGAAAGTTAAAGTAGACGGTTCCGTCAAAAAAGGGGAAATACGTCATGAAAATCAACCCGCATGACCCCGTGTTTGGCATGGATCTAGAACCGGCTTAGGTCACTGACTCCAGGAATGGAAGTAACACAATTGATTTTGTCGCAGGTAGTTTGCGATTGTCATGTTTGTGTGAATGTGGGTCTATGGGAAATCAATTGGTTGTCCGTTTCCTCTATCAATGAGTCCGAGTCTATACCACCTTGATTGTATGTACACTTGTATGTGTGTGACTTGATATATATAAATATTAAACAATAAGAATAATACTTCTTATTTGTTTTGTGTTATTAGCTATAAACTACACAACATTTGGCGACGAGGATCAAAATGGTCAACATCTTGGATTAACGTGAACTATTGGATTACGCTGAAGTAATACACATTTCCTGTTGACAAATAACCGTGTAGTAAACTCGTTATTTCGTGCACAACCATCAGGAATTCGTTACCAGACATCATGGCGACATCAATGCCGTCATTTCCGAAGTTCGACATCCATTCTGATGAACATTCTGTTGGAATCCGCTGGACTAAATACGTTCAGAAGTTGGAGAACATGTTTGTTGGCATGTCCATCGAGTCCAAGAAGAAAGGAAAAGCACTGTTGCTCCACTATGCTGGAGATGAAGTATTTGACATTCACGACACTTTGGCCAACACCGGTGGTGAATCCGATCATGAACTGACAAAACAAGCTCTTGAATGTTATTTCAAGCCACAAGTGAACACAGAATTCGAAATATTCGAATTTCGACAGTTGAGACAATTTGAATCAGAAACAGTCGACCAGTATGCGACGAGACACCGTCAGAAGGCGACTAACTGTGACTTCGTAAATAAAGATGGCGAAATTAAGAGTCAAATTATACAATGCTGTATTTCAACACAATTACGACGAAAAGCGCTGAAGGACTTACCCGAGTTACTATTAGCGAAATTGCGAACAGGCAAGCGGACAAAATGGTGAGCGATCTGGACCAACATGGGAAATCCAACGTTGTCAGGGAGAAGCCGACCAGACCAGCATTTCCCCGATAAATGTAGCGTAAAAACCGAAGAATCCGGATGAAATACGAATTTGTGTTGACATGAGAAAAGCAAATCATGCAATTCAGCGAGAGCGACACATTACGCCCACCATAGATGACCTCATTTAGCAATTAAATGGTGTAACAGTATTTTCGTCATGTGACTTGAAAAACGGCTTTCATCAAGTATCGTTATCTCCTGAATCGAGAAGTATGACAACATTCTCAACACACGTGGGTCTCTGGCGATACAAATGACTAAATTTTTGAGTTTCCAGCGCACCAGAAATATTTGAAAATGAAATAAGTCAAGTTCTAGAGGGACTAAATAGTGTCTGTAACATCAGCGATGACATAATCGTATATGGGAAAACACAGTCAAAGCACGATCAAAATTTTGAAAGCTTGTTCAAACGACTCCGCGAGAACAATTTGACACTGAACAAACAAAAATGCAAGTTTAACCAGCCGAAGCTCGCATTTTCGGATACGTGTTCTCGACGTCCGGACTCTTTGCAGATCCACTGAAAGTTGAAGCAATACAAAATGCGGCCACGCCAAGTACACCTTCAGAGGTACAAAGTTTGTTAGGAATGACAAATTACGTAACCCGGTTTATTCCAAACTACTCGACAATTACCGAGTCTCTACGACGTCTAACGCGAGAAAATGAACCTTGGCAATGGACCGAGTTACAAGAAAACGCACTGCAATGTCTTAAAAACGTACTGAGCAGTGACACTGTAATCGCCTATTTCGATCCAGCGAATCAAACTGAACTCTGGGTTGATGCGAGCCCAGTCGGATTAGCAGCTGTTATGTGCCAAGAAAATCGGGTTATTGCGTATGTAAGCAAATCGCTCAGCCCAACCGAACAACGATACTCACAAACGGAACGCGAAGCTCTGAGTATTGTCTGGGGAATTGAAGATTTCCATTTGTATCTATACGGACATACATTCAGTTTGATCACGGATCACAATCCGCTAATTGCCATATTTAACAGCCCGAGAAACAAAAACAGCCCCTTAGACTGGAACGATGGAGGCTCCGACTAGCAACGTACGATTTCACAGTGAAATACCGCGCCGGCAAGAAAGACATTGCCGATTACCTGTCAAGGCATCCACGAGCATGTACGATTTATAAACCTTCAATTGCAGACGACTATGTGCGTTACATAGCGCAAAACGCGGTTCCCAAATCTATGTCAATTAGTGACATTTTGGATGCAACTCAAAATGATGAAACAATGATGAAAGTCATTAAATCTGTGAAGTCCGATCATTGCAGAAAATCAGAATGCAACACAAACGCGGCGTACAATGCATATGCCAGACTGAAAGACGAATTAACCGTCGTTGAAATTGATGAAAAACCAAACTTGCAATTCCGGAAACATTACACCAAAAGGTAATTGACCTTGCACATGAAGGACATCAAGGAATTGTGAAAACAAAGGCATTGTTACGGGAAAATGTATGGTTTCCAGACATAGACGATCTGGTGGACAAAACGTGCAAAACGTGCAAAACGTGCAAAACGTGCAAAACGTGCAAAACGTGCAAAACGTGCAAAACGTGCAAAACGTGCAAAACGTGCAAAACGTGCAAAACGTGCCTTGCTGGAACGCAAACAACGACGCCAGATCCGGTTAAAATGAGTGATCTACCGACGAGACCCTGGGATGAGGTCTCCGTGGAATTTTTCGACCCAATACCATCTGGAGAGTACACATTGGTAATCATAGACGATTACAGCCGATTCCCTGTGTTGGAGATTTTAACGTCAACACCCACGAACGCCGTTATTCCCCGTCTGGACAATGTTTTCAGTCTAATGGGAATTTCCTCTGTTTTAAATAGTGATAACGGGCCTCCGTTTCATTCGCACCAATTCAGCCAATGTGCGGATTATCTTGGACTTCGACAGAGGAGAATAACGCCTCTACATCCGATTGGCAATGGACATGCCGAAAAGTTAATGCAACCATTGCAAAAATGCATCAAAGCAGCAAAGATAGAAGTTCACAATTACAAGCAGGAAATTGACAAATTTCTTCGAAATTATCGACACACCAAACAACGAAAGTATCCTCTGCGGAAGCCCTGTTTTCACGCAAAATGAAGACAATGTTGCCAGAATACACTACGCCGGTAGACGACAAAAGTATTCGGCAAAACGACGCGTCTGCGAAATCAAAGGCAAAACTGTACACATACAAATATAAGGGTGCCCGGGAATCCCCAATTTCCCGAGGAGATAAAGTTCTGGTGAAACAGAGAAAAGAAAATAAGTTGTCATCAAATTACAATCCCGCACCAGCCACAGTTATCGAGAAAAAGGGATCCATGGTAACCGTGAACGTCAGACGTAAAATCATCACCAGAGATGCCTCTCATTTCAAGCCGATCGCGTTACCTACCCGTCAGAAAATCAACATTGCAGATCGTGGCGATCCAGCAGAGCCTGATCTGCGCCCGACAGACGGACAGCGCAGATCCGACCGACTGAGGGAACGTGTAAATTAGTGCTTTATAGTATAGGCAAACATGTAAGCAAGCGGTGTTTTCGTAGGCTGATAATAAAGCATAAAGGCCGGTTTCCATGAAGTTTATTATGGAGACGGTTTCGGCGCCGAAGCTGCCACAGTTTTGTCTGCGCCGAACAGGCGCCGCTTTTGTGAAAATCGCCTCACACTAAATAACATTATGGCTTTTCCATCGGAGCAGATTTCTGCGCTGATTAAAAACCGCGCGGACAAATATCGCCAGTAGAGGCAATTTTTCTCCGCTTGTCTGCACGTACAATGCGTGCAAATTCACTTGATTCCCGACATCATTCACGTTGGGGTTATTCTTTATATTACATGATGGCTATATCCTGAAGTACTCGTGATATTTGGCCTTGTCAAGCTCCAGGTGTTTTACCAAGTGGTAAAAAGCACCATATTTCTTTCTTTTTTTGATTATGTCATGCACCCAAAACCTATGTTTTCTTTTACCAAGCATTAATTTCTTCTTGACAACTAATCCAAGCAAGATGTCTTCAAGATGACACTGTTCCCAATGTGCAAGTAACAGTCTCAACTGCAGGTGCCTGTTTCAAACAGCCATTTTGATTGGGCACTACACAATATACATGTGTACACTATACAAAATGTGTATTTTCACGCACATGCTTCACTAAACTCTGCTCAGACAATCGGCATCATGGAAATTGTTTATCTGCTCGCCTGTTATTAACGCGCAGCAAAAAGTAGCGCGGAGAAAAAAGCAGCGCAGCAAAATTATGACCATGACCGCCCAAATAATGTGTTTCGGTTCTAATTGTAAACATTCACATGAAAGTTTCTTTATAATCAAGTTTCAATTACCATTTTGGTAAACAGGGCATGATAGATTGCAATAAACAATTTGATACATGTCACTGTATCTAGTTTGTATCATTATATCTTAGCTTAGCCTACATTTACCGCTAGAGTGTGTGTGATAACGGAAAGCCTGTGACAGATTTTATTATTATTCTAGCCACATGGCTTGATAAAGCAAACGTTGACTCACGAAATATGTTCTCACCCATGAGACTAGACACTGACGAAAAGGAACACAGTGAAGCAATTCGAGTTTACATGTGACTCAAATAATAAACACGGACTATGATATTCAGGTCCAGTTTCATTTCATTTAGATAACAGTGTATTAACATATTTCATTTATATACAGACTCGTAACCCATAATCATGGATACTGAGACATTAATGTGATGACAAGACAATTATTCTAAAACAAGGGAGGGATGGTGTATCCTTAATACTCTGAAACAGACTATAGTTGCTAATACTAAGCCTAAGCCCCGCCTCTCGACAAATGAGATGCTTTTTTATGTTTGTTTGTTTGTTTGTTTGTTTGTTGGGGTTTAACGGCCTATCAACAGCTAAGGTCATTTAAGGCCGGGTCAATGGGTTTAGTACTAAATCCCATATATTACCTGTACAAGTACATGTACATGTTCAAGTGCATGTACAGATGGGGGGATCCCAAAATCTGAATATTTACAATACAAAAAATAAAAATATATTCAGCCATGCAATCAGAATAATCCTGATCTGATGCCAGGTCCTCGCCACACCAGAATCACTTGGCCCACTCCCAAAAGCAATAGGATGAGTAATAATCTTACTACTTTTATGATGGGCAATAATCCAATTCAACTCCCAGGTAACGAAAGAACCAAAGATAAAAACGTACCGGAGGGCCAAACCAAGCAAAACAAATTCCTATAAGGAGGAACCCCACCGTTAATTTACACCGTCACGTTCACCCGACCAACCACCCACTGATGCTTTGTTTTGTTCGTTTGTTTATTAGTGTTTAACGGCCTATCAACAGCTAAGGTCATGTAAGGCCGGGCAAACGGGTTCGATCCCATTTTAACCTGCTGCATTGGGGGAAAATTCCCAAATTCAGAACGGAATATTTACATCGAGAACAAATATATTCAGCCCTGAAATTAGAATAACCTGACCTGGTGCCAGGTCCATACCACACCAAGTCACTTCCCCTAAAATAGGATTACGAATATCGTAATACTCACATAAGGGGTATAACCAGATTCAACTGTCACATACAAAATGCCAAAGACGTATGTGAGGGCCAAACCAGGTCTCCAGTCGGGATTCCGGTAAGGTTGAACCCTGATCGTTAAATTACTCATCGCGTGCTCCCACCTGCCGCCTACCCATTTACTCCATAGCATAGTATTGCCCAGCAGCATTCCTTAACATTCTATCAATGAGTCCGAGTCTATACCACCGTGATTGTATGTACACTTGTATGTGTGTGGCTTGATATATATACATATTAAACAATAAGAAGAATACATATTATTTGCTTTGTGTTATTAGCTATAAACAACACAACAAATATGGGGATATAATTCATGACCGAGGGTCGAATCAAAAATCGAAATTCACTTTTCGCATCTACACGCCATAATGAAGGCACACACAGTTTCAAGTCCCTACCTATAACGGTTAAAAAGTAAGAAACGTGACGGACGGACGGACGTGCGTACAGACGTACGGGCAGACTGGCACACCCACGTGACGAAAACAATATACATTGTACCTATTTTTTTCTCTCTCAAAATGTGGTAATAATAATTACTGGCAATAATATAGTATAGGTCGTAGGTACTAATTTGCACACCGGCGGACATAGAACATATATCTGTTCTACCATGCTAAATGAATGAATGATACGTTGTACATTTTCAAGATGGCTGTCATGCAAGTAAATTAATTGTGTTTGACATAAGAATACAATTAGGTAGTTAAACCGATGAAACTGGTATAATACATTTATTTAACCTGATGCGTTGGATCACAAAATCAACGGAATATTTACATAGACAAACATATATTCAGCCCTGAAATTAGAATAACCCGACCTGGTGCCAGGTCCATACCACACCAAAGTCACTTGGCCTCTTCCCCTAACCATGTTCAGGTACATGTACAAATGGAGGGAAAATCCCAAAATCAGAACTGAATATTTACAATGAAAAATCTATATATTCAGCCCTGAAATCAGAATAATCCTGATCTGATGTCAGGTCCTCGACACGTCAGAATCACTTGCTTGCCCCCCCCCCCCCCCCCCCCCCCCCCCCCCCCCCCCCCCCCCCCCCCCCCACCCCCCCCCCCCCCTCCCACAAGCAATAGGATCAGTAATAATATTACAACTTTTATAATGGACAATAACCCAATTCAACTCCCAGGTAACAAAAGACCCAAAGATAAAAACTTACCTGAGGGCCACACCAGGCAAATCGTGATTCCTAAAGGAGGAACATCTACCGTTAATTTACGCCGTCACGTTCACCCGACCATCACCCACAACATTTGGTCGTACATGTAACTATGTCTAAAATTGTTGGTCCAATTTTTTGAAGTACGTAACCTATATTTCGAGAAAAGTATGTTAATATCACCCGAATGACCTATTGTGTTATATATCAATGTAAGGAAATGGTTGAAGTTTGGCGCACAACAACAAACGTATCAGGAGATTCGAGAACTTTGGAAGTACGCCCAAAATTATTGACACAAAGGTTAAGGTCACCAAGGTGAATGATGTCAAGGTCACCAGAATGACGCTGGATGGACAGTTATCAATGTGAGGAAGCTATTGATGACATTTGGTAAAATGATCTGACTAACGGATGAAGAGATACGGGAAATTTGGCTACGTCCAACATGTACGTCCCAAATTGTTGAAGACGACAACGCCGACGACACCGGAATTGTGACCACTATGTCTCACAAATTACAATTTTCCCTTTCTAACTGTTGTCAAATTGAGTGAATCATTTACCACATGTGCGATGACGTAGTAATTTACCATTGTCTAGTAAGTATCGAGATTGGCGTGGGTGAAGAAAAACAAAACAGGGTGATCATCATAAATGTAATATTCCATCAATACAGTGATAGCTATATATCGAGGCGGGCGGTAACCTGTATCTAAACTTAACATACCATGTATGCGATCACATGGTTTCCGAACCTGACTGTCCGGTGACGTAATCTGAACGTCATTTTTACAGCAGATTTTGTTTAAGTATTTCCTAGCAAACGGACAAATATTGATGATGTATAGTGCATCAAAGACGATGCCATATGTATTGGTGCTCTACAAATTCTTTACAACAACTTCAGTATAACGTTCACGAGAATCGTGTACCGTTCACTAGTGTCTTACATTCACATGTTCGAGATTTTTTATTTAGATTGACGGTAACTAATTATTTGTCGAAACGACAGAATAATGAGATTAAAGCAAGCTAAATAATAAAGGGCAACCTCTTCTACATTTGCCATGTTTGCTGCGCTATGTTTCATTGTCATTCTATTGGAAAGACATTAAATGTACTGTGTCTCAGATGAGGTTGGATAGTGGGGTATTGAGTTAGGGTGAGATGGCCGCGGACCACATATCGCGCCCGCCGAGGCTTTGACAGTATACCTAAACACTTTAACCAAAACAAAAAACTTTAACAAAAAACGTTAACCCGGACGTACGTACGTACTCGCAAAAATTAATATGGATGATGTTAAACACACATGCGAAGTCTCGAGTGAATTGACGAAGCGGTTTCAGAGATATACTGTTCTTAAAAACTTTAACATAATCAAAAAAAGACTTTAAGGTAAATTTCAAATTAATTTGACATTGGGCACAGGGGCCGCACGTGTTGGGGAGTGAATGAAAATATGGATGATGATAAAGACACATGTGAATATTCGTGGGAATTGGCGAAGCGGTTTCAGAAATATAGTGTTCTTAAAAACATTAACCTAAATCCAAAAAAAATATAATAAAAAAAAACTTGGTGGGGCGTAGAAAGCCCGCCGAGGCCTTGATAGTATACCGAAAAACATTAAAACTTTAACCAACAACTTTAACCCGGATGCGCGTCCGTCCGTACGCCAATGTGCCGTCTATATCGCGCTGTCCACAAGCGCGCGTGACAAAAAGAAGTATCTGAAGATTTGTACTGCTTTCCTGAATATATTTGCCTCTGTGAGTGATCTGAGAAAGTAAAAGAAATATAAAAATATTATTATCAACCGTTAGTAACGATAGTTTTACTAAATACATGTACTAGTATAGAACTCATATTTACAACTGATGTGCTCACACTTAGTAGCCACGTGCCTTGCTTTGACTGGACACTATGTCACCCAACTACGTCACCGATAACATTCAGTTATCACATCTTTAAATTTGGTTATTTTTACGACCATGCGCGTACATCGTGTGTTACGGTATTACAGAGCTAATATGGCGATTATATAGAAGTGTGCAATGCTGACCATATCTTGTAGTAAAGCTTTTGAAGCATTTCCAACAAGTATATATTTTTGTCTTATATGTAGCGAAGCGGTAGTCAGTGGTAACATGAGGAAAAAAGTCACTGCTCGCGTGTTTTTTATAGATCCGAGAAAGAATTGCGTCACTCCTAGTGAGTTTTCCAGATACTGCCAAGTTCAACTGAGCATGGAATGCCTCCACTTAATGTTTGTTTTTGTTTGTTTGTTTGTTTGTTGGGGTTTAACGGCCTATCAACAGCTAAGGTCATTTAAGGCCGGGTCAATGGGTTTAGTACTAAATCACATGATATACTACCTGTACAAGTACATGTACATGTTCAAGTACATGAACAAATGGGGGGAAAATCCCAAAATCAGAACTGAATATTTACAATAACAAAACTATATATTCAGCCCTGAAATCAGAATAATCCTGATCTGATGACATGTCCTCGCTACACCAGAATCACTTGGCCCCTCCCAAAAACAGTAGGATCAGTAATAATCTTACTACTTTTATAATGGGCAATAACCCAATTCAACTCCCAGGTAACTAAAGAGCCAAAGATAAAAACGTACCTGAGGGCCAAACCAGGCAAATCGTGATTCCTATAAGGAGGAACACATACCGTTAATTTACGCCGTCTCATTCGCCCGACCACCACCCACTACCACTCGTTTGAACCATCTGGACGAGACGGTCCAGCATATACATTCCTGGAGAAATAAACACAATAATGAGATATATTGCCTCACGGCATCGTTTAGATCAAATACACTTGCAATTTTATGATCTAACTATTACAAAAATTATCGAATCCTTATACTGAAATGGGTTAAGAGATCAGGAGCTAGACAACCAGATTCAACTCGCATGGAACAAGAAAGCCAAAAATAAAATGCACCTGAGGGCAGACCAGGGATGTCGTGATTCCGTAAAGGATGCATGGAATGGAATGGTGCTTAACGGCCCATCAACACAATTATCATTTAGGGCCAAGCAATCTGGGAAGGATGATCCTATCATTAAAATTACCCTTTTCAGGCTCCCAACCAACAGCACAAAATGCATAAATTGAAAATTGTTCCCTCAAAGTGCACTCAGAAAGGCAAGTGTACTTAGCGATTTCGGTTAAATCGGCTACTGGTCTAATTCTACACTGGAGGAATAGCATTATAGGCAACAAGCCAGGTTTTGTCACGACTCATGTAAGGACATCTCATAGCAATAATAACTAGACATTATGTTTGTAAAACATGGATACATGGATATGCCATGGCATACTGGACTCTAACTAGAGATTGTAGCACTATGATCATTGATATGTGATAATTTAGCCTTTAAACCTTAGAATGCGGCGGAAAAGAATTGTTTTATATTTTCGATCTTCGTTCTCAATAAAAACATGGTCTGACAGCACTTTAGAATCATTTCCATAGGACATGATTCTAAAGAGCTGCCAAACTATGTTTCTGTTGATCAAAATTGAAAGTAAAAAATAAACAGCAGACGACGAAATGTAAGTGTTTTTTAAAAGATAGGAATCAAAGATTGTGGTCCAATGTTTATGTTTTTCTTTGTAACAAACATATTTTGGCAGCATATGGGAATCTTCTCAAATGGAGAAGATTCTCATGTGCTGTTAGAACAAGATTTTTTGTCGAGTCCGCTTGCGGAAAGCGAGACATAGTGATCACAATGACGTCCGGGTGTCCGTGCGTCCGTGCGTCCGTCCGAAATTTGAATTAAAGTTTTTAAATACCTTATATCTCTGCAGTCCTAAGTCACATTGACTTGAAACTTCATATGCTTATTAGCCATGATCCATATATGTATGCTGTATCCCATTCATGCGGCCCCTGTGCCCAAGGTCAAGGTAAAATGACTTAGAAGTGTGCGTTCCGAAATATGAGTTAAAGTTTTTAAATACCTTATAACTTTGCAGTCCTAAGTCACATTGACTTGAAACATCATATGCTTATTAGTCATCATCCATATATTCATTCTGTGTCCCACTCATGCGGCCCCTGTGCCCCTATGTCAAGGTCAAATGAAGTTTGCGTTAAAGTTTCTGTCAAAATTTGCGTTAAAGTTTTCACATACCTACTATCTCTTTAACCGTAAGTCAGATTTGCTTGAAACTTTGTATGCTTATTGGGCATCAAACTTCAAATAAATACACTCTGAGACCATCAAATGCCTCGGCGTGCTCGATATGCGGGCCGCGGCCATCCTCGTATTTAAAAGAAATAATGAAAACAAGAGCAAACAATGGTAATTAGGCTTCAAAATTGCGTGGAAACAACTTGAAACTTTTTGTTCATTTTCTCTGAAACTGTAAGCCTGGAATTTCCTACAGCGAGTGACCCTGTTGTGGGTTGACCACGAACCACGAGGTCTGGTGCTACGAATTCCAATACCATCGGCTGGATACAATTACCGAACTATGGAAGTTGAGCATTTTTTCTAGATTTTCTTTATTTCTTCTCAAAAGTACATGTTGTTATCACTCATCTGTACCGTCTCGCCGCTATTGTGTATGGAGACATAAGCAAAGTAATCAGATTTTTCAATAAAAAGTATTGAAACTATAGACTAAGAAGATTCAATGTCTTAACCACATTGCCAGCATGCTACAAGTGCAGACAACATTTACTACTGTCCAGGCGCGGATCCAGGATTTCGGGTTAGGGGGGGCGTAACTATTTTGCAATACTTGACTATATTATCGAACGCGCTAGGGGGGTCCGGGGGCATTCCCCCCCCCCACCCCCCCCCCCCCGCCATTTTTTTAAAAATCTACGTCGCATTTCCTGCGTTCTGGCGCATTTTGGAGAAAAAAAAACCAATAAACAATAAATTCACAACGCGAACGTAGAAACGTGCCTTGTAACTTGTAAAAAATCTTTACTCGGCGAATTTTAGGGGGGGGGGGGGACCCGGGGGGGGGGGCGGACCCGGCGCGCCCCCACCCCCCCCCCCCCTCCCCTGAATCCGCCCAATTGCTGTCTGTTCCACGTTTTGCTGTTGACGAACTTTTGGCCATTAAACACATTAAATCTTAAAAATATATAAATGTAAGTAGTTTTTCATCAATAACAAAAAATTCACACTTCACGAAAAAAATTGTTTGAAGAAATTCCATTAAATATTGATTTTATTGCGAAAAAACGAGCTTCCTATGGGGATTTAACATGGCGGCTAAAAATAGATCTTTTTATATTTAGTTTATGTGTGGACCAATTTTCAACATCTAACTTGGTTTCTTCGTTACATCATTTCCAAGCCATATAGCCAGCTTTCGAAGTGAATTTCCAAAATTGTTCGTTTTTTGTCTCCTCCCCCACCTTCCGCCTCTATTTTCCCCCATGTTAAATTCTCATAGGAAAATGTTTTTTCGCTATTAAATCAGTACCATCACAAACTTTAACATACATTTAAGTTATTTACCTTTATATGTACATGCCCACTCAGGCATAAATATGTTCTTTATATCAGACATCATCCGAGACATTTTCTGGCAAAATAAACATTCATTCACCATTACCCCACGTATTAATTGGCATTGGCATTAATTTTATATCAGACGTAAATTTGCACACTGATAGCAGGGGCGATAACCGTGTTTCATTAAAATACTAACAGACATTACTATTTAGTATCTGTATTTATGTTGTGATCTGCAATGATCATACTTTATAATCTGTCAAAAATATTATTTGTTTAGGTGACGCATTTAATTAGAATAAATATTTAAAAAATAGCATGCCTCATTTCATATGAAAATAGCATGATACCACCGCGCGTCATTATCAGCAAAATACATGTTACTAAATGATTATATATGTACAGCGGGCACCCGTAATATTTAGAACTGGTGGAATAGTGACACAATTATACACTTATTTAATTCCCATAAAGAACAGTTTGTGCCTACTGAGTGGGCATGTACCTTTAAGCACTGAGCCGCATGGATGGGCTATCGAATGAAAATATGTATCATGATGAAACAAAAGTATATGAAGTTTCGAGCCAATCCGACTTACGATAACAGAGATATTAGGTAGCCGAAAACTTAAATGCAAATCTCGGACAAAGACGGACAGACGAACAAGGTGGCGACTTTATCCCGTCAACACAGTGCGTACGTGCCATGAAACACGGTGCCGTGAAACATTTCTGATATCCAGTCAATACTATTTTTGCATTTTACAGCCATTTGTATGTGTTGACGGGATAAATAGAATAGTAGGTTAGTGCCGTGAATGGGAAAAAATATCTGGCGCGGGACGGAAACGGGATGTGCTCGGCTCCCATCCCGTTTCCTGAGCCTTGCTAGATGTTTGTTTCCCATTCACGGCACTAACCTACTATTCTCTATCTATTTTCCTTATTTCTGAACCAAAATATATGTTGTGACCACTCAAGCCGAGACGGTTCAAATGAGTGGTCACAACATATACTTCTGATGAGAAATAAAGAAATTATTGAGCCTTGCCAGATATGTTTTTCCATTCACGGTACTAACCTATTATTCTCTATACATGTACCCCACGTTTGTATAGGGTATATAAAGATAATAAATGACTCATTGTCACAATAAAGGGGCCACCGGCATACTTATAGTTCACCCTAATTTCTAAGCCAATCGCTGGACAGTATTGTGCTCCACTTATTTCACATATTGCACCGTTTAACCCCAATAAGTTGTGTATTACCAGATTTAATGATTAACTGTTCAAAAGGAAATGGAAAATAAATACACGGATGGGACATTGCATTCTACACTTGGCTGAACTATACGTATGTTATTGTTCACACATTGAATTTTTCAGGAACTAAATGATGCGGTCACTATCGCTCTCTCGCATTTAATTCCTTAACACTCCAATATGTGAACGATAACTTGTACTAAAAGGCCAGTGTTACGGCACAACTGGAGGTTAGGTGGCCACTGCGTAGTCTGAAATCAGCCAACTTCTCCACACTGTCCAATCAGGGCCTACACTGTTTGGTAGTTAGTCAACAAGGCATCATTAGCAAACACATGACAAAATGGGGCGTACTGAGCTTGTGACCAGCGTAGTCCCAGATCAACATCTACATCGACAGTCTGATCTGGGCCTACACTGTTTACTATTGCATTGGACAAATATTCCTGAAGTTTTAGATTTGCATCAGGTAGTAGTGTGCTGGCTGATCAGGAGCTACACCGGTCAAAAACTCAATAGGTGCATTTTTGTCATGACAGTTCCACAGGTGGTCGGCATGTTGCTAGGATAGTGTATTATACGTTTTTAGAAATGTAGATTTTTTTTTATTAAATGTAGCCATTGTATAGTCAATGTAGATATGATAATTATAAATACATTGACTATACAATGACTACATTTTTTTACTACATTTCTAAAAACAAGTATAATACACCTATCAACATGTCGACCACCTGTGGGCAGTTCACATGTTTATCATGGTGAAGGTAAGTTATAGTTCAATGGGAGGAATTTCACTGCTCTAATAATCCAACTTTTACTGAGCCGGCGGCCCAAACACGGTTAACCAATAGAAAGCGGGAAACGTAAATTATGGTCTGTTATTGTGTCATCATTTGCCTTTTTTTCAATAAGAACATGATTTGGCAGCATCAAAGGATCAGGTCCATTGGAAACGATTCTACAGTGCTGCAATATCGTGTTTTGTTCATAAAAATGAAAATTAGAAAATAAACAGCAGACGACATTTAATTCAGTACTGTAAGAGTTAACCCTTACAATTCTGAATTGAATGGTGCGCCTGCTAATTTTTTTTCTTTTACATTTTCATCAATAAAAACATAGTTGGGAAATGATTCTAAAGTGCTGCTAAACCATGTTGTAATGAGAAAGAACGGGTATGGGATGTACAACAGAATGATGAGTCGTGGGAATACATGCTCCGGTGTCGTGACTGAGGCGATGCATTATGGGTAATCATTTCTTCTTGCTTTTACTGTTTCATTGCACAGTCCATGCCCTCCTGAAATACAGAGATGGAAGAGAATACACAGAGATGTCTGTTTATTTGTGTTTAACAGCCTATCAACAGCTAGGGATCATTTAAGGCCGGGTTGAGAAATAAGAGCATATTACAAAATCAGCAATGATAATATGTGGCTGTGGCTGGAGAAATAGCTTATGGGTGATCCGACCAGTGTAGCACAGTCTCCGTGAAAGTCGTCGGTCCGTCGGACATGTCCGTTACAATTTTCGCCGATCCAGCGGTAAACCGGAAGTCGCCGGACCGAATGTCCGACTATAAAAATATATATATATTTTTAACTTTTCCATTCTAAGCTTCAATGAAATCACCTTCCTTTGATATGCGCTTTTGATGCTAGCTAGCTTTTCTTAGATGACTGATATACTTTGATATACTTAAAAAAGCTCTTAAATATCACACAATATTAAGTTTATTTTTATAAATGTTTTTTTTTCGGTCCGGTACATTTTTGTCCGGTCTGGTAAAAATTTCAAGTTCAGCAGACCGAATGTCCTGTAAAATGTTGGCAGTTCTGGTAGCACCAGGTCTGATCAGGATGCACTGTTCGCCATTCAGTCAACACCCGGCATGCTGCCAACAAAACATGTAGATCGTTATTAGGCAACATTGGTGCTATTTGATCAGGAGCTACACTCGTCACAAATCCCATAAGCCCCATTTCTCCAGCCGAACCCACATAATTATACAAGTGTCGGTCAACATTAAGTGAGAGTAGTTATATAGAGCAAAAACGGGTGAGAACTTTCACCAATATATTCATTGAGGACTTTTAAGTCAGTAAGTATATTATAACACCACCTTTGACGTTATGGCCACGGTTTTGCGAAAACAAATAATTGCAAGGTTTAACCCTTAGACCGCTACACACAACAATTGTCGCCTGCTGTTGCTTTTATATCTTGCCTTATTTCACAATAAAAACATGGTTTGACAGCACTTCAGAATAATTTCCAATGGAAATGATTCTCAAGTGCTGTCAAAGCATGTTGTAAATTATTTAAAGTGCTGTCAAAGCATGTTTTTGGTGATAAAAATGGATCATAGAAAGTAAACAGCAGACGACAAAAAATTAAGATAGCAGTGTATGACCTTTCAACACCACAGTCTGTATAGAGGTATTGGCAAACAAAAGTGTAGATCCAGATGAGACGGCTCATCAGGATCTGCACTTTTTGCAACTAATTTAAATTAGAACTTCTTAAAACACCCCCTTTTTATAAATGGACTAGTCTGAAAATCATTTTATGATGATTTGTTTGGTCGGAAAATTAATAAAGTCACAATCCATTCCAGTTACTTAGGGGTGAAAGGGTTACACATGAATTACTCACACAACATATATATATTATATATGTTTGGAGCGCTGGCTGCATAATGACACTTAACTGTTGTTCTTTGACATTGTTTCGCTTTTTCGTCCATTGTGCTTATACGTACTGTCAAACGTTGCCTAGCAACTGCACTGAGAATGTGACCACTACAACTTTCTATCTTTAATCATGTTAATTAGTTGCCTAGTGATTATATTGTGATCAAATCTATTAATAGTTACAACTGTTTAAACATGTAACGAGTTATAGAGTCACTCTCACTTAATGTGCACTGACCCTCGTATATTTACATTGTTGCTCTGAAGATTGAGTAATTGATTTATTGGTGTTTAACGGCTTATCAAAAACTAAAGTCATTTAAGACCGGGCCAACAGGTTAAATCCCGCATTTAACCTGCTGCATTGGGGGGAAAGCTTCACATTTTATAAAAAAATAATTCCAATTGAACTACGTACTACATGCATGTATATGTAATTCAATTTAGCATGGCTGTTACAATACGTCAGTCAGAGAAATGGGGCTGATGGCATTTGTGACCAGTGTAGCTCACCATATTTTAACACCGTCCTGGAACCTGATTAGGACAGAGCTCAAGATAGGCTCGTATTGGTCTATTTTATGCATTTATTCAGAGCTCCAGATAAGATTTGTGTCTAATGAGTATTGTACCCGTTGATTTCAAATTAAATTTGAGTGTATTATTATTTATTCACTTATTTATACTGTAATAAAATGTTTTCATTTTAAAATAAGTGTGTAAAATACGCCAATACGAACCTTATCTTGAGCTTTAAATTTTCATGATATATGTTTTACTTAAGCCCCATTTCTTCAGTCACATATCCAGTCCCCCACCCCATATGGATTAAGGGTATACTTCATATGCACTGGTGTGGGACAAAGATATTCCACCCGAGTGTTAGAATATGTTGTCAGAAACGAGGCTTTGCCGAGTTTCTGACAACATATTCTGATCACGAGGGTGAAATATCCTTGTCCCACACCAGTGCATATGATGGATATTTTTTCTCGCCCATATACAGTTCATAATTGCGAATCTAAACAAATATATATCTGAACCAGAATAAGACTCAACTTTTTATTTGATGAATGTACGCGGCTTTTGACAAGAGACACAAGATAATCATGTTGTCATTATGGAAACCAGCCACACATAATCCACAATTACTAAAAGATACACAAGTGTTTAACAGAACTGTTAGAAGGCAACACAATATGTATATTTGGCTGTGATTGGAGAAATGTGGCTTATATAGTGACCAGTATAGCTCCTGGTCAAATATCACACTCCAATAGGCGGATAACAATCTATATTGCTTGATAGGCGCATGATGGGTGTTTCATTGATGCATCTGCACAGTCTGATCTGGATGATGATCTATTCTCCAGTCACAGCCACATCTGTTTAAAGTAACTTGGAACCAAATATAGCGAGGACTTCCACTTCCTGAACTAAATACTTTGTCGAAAATGAATAACTATATAACAAATTGAAACTAATTCAATTGAATAGTGCACTTGGATAAAAGCATAAAACAGTGTTGTTAAAATAGTGGGCGAGCATTACAGGGTTGTCATTACCACATGGTGGGGGGGGGGACAAATTGCCACTATGTTTTGTTGAAAGATATGTATCTCTAGATATTATTTCCGCACGATAGCAATATGTAAGTTTTCGTTTAAATATTGTATGCCACTATAAGTGGACCCCCCCCCCCAACAGCAATATGTTCTGCTAAAAAATGTGCAGATTTGAAACCATTCAAGTAATAACAATGCAAACTCGCATTCACACATCGAAACTGAAAGCACAGCCGGTAATTATAATTTACATGAAATCGAAATTGACCATTTTCATCCAAAATGGCCGCCATAATCCAAAATGGCGGCTAAAACCCACGTACATTCCCCCACCACACAAAATATGTACGAACTACATCAATTATTGGCAAAACAGAAGTCCGTTTATGGTTCAACTATGTTCTAAGAGTAACATATAAAATGGTAACATGTTTATAAATACATTGCAATTGGGAATGTATGCAAATCCAATATGGCCGCCAAATATCATAGTTGCCCATCAAGACCATTCTGTGAATTTTAAATATCCTGTAGCATCAAAGCACATTTGAATTTACACATTGTAAAACGGTATGAAAACATGATAATCAATCGTTTCAATTTATAGAACATCGGAACTTGCAGGTTTACTGTTTGATTTAATGAAGGCAATATACAGGATGTCATATCGCCCAACATATACATTGAAGTTCATAAATATTAATATAAAGAGCATGAATTGTAATTGCATAATTTAAAATATTTCACCATCGCTGCGTAATATTACTGCTATGGGAATTCAAATATACCAAAACCTAAGTAACACAAAGTGGCTTTGTCTCTTTCATACAAAGGCCATACTTACTCAGTTATATTTTAATAATATGTCACAACAGAAAAATAAACATTACAGTAACCGTCTTATACCATTATAAAAGCCCATACTAATACATTGTTGCGGTACAATGTGAACTTATGGCGGCCACCTTAGAATGTGGTAAACTAGGCATTTATCCACGTACATTTGTTTTACTGTGTCAATGTAATACGTTTTACTTGTTTTAAAGGATTAATGCCATCAAATAGATAACACGTTGTAAATTGATGAGAAATCGCGATATTTGGCGGCCATCTTGGATTTTGGTAATCAAAACCGTTATCCAAGCAGACTTTGCTATTGTCATGGCTTTTTAATGTGTACGTATGATCGTACGTAAGTATGTTTTGCAATGTTAAAGGAGGTAATATACGTGGCACGATGGCAAATGAATGGAGATTGTGATTGTTGGCGGCCATTTTGGATTGATATACATAACTTTTCAAGTAATGAATATTTAATGAAGTAGCATAAGCTTGTATTTCACTTATAAAACATAATCCAATATGAATAAACCAATAACTGGTCAAATAAAATAGTTTTATATATGGTTTAGTGTGGTGGGGTAAGGTAGTGGTGTATCGGCGGCCATATTGGATGTTGGCGGCCATTTTGAATGAAAATGTTCTAATTCGATTGTATGTAAATCACAAATACCAGTTGCAATGTTTTCAGTACGTTTTACAGCGTGTGCATGCGATTCTGCGGGGTGTTATGTGAACGTTTTAAAAACAACCCTTTTACGGGAAAACATGAGGCTGTTAGGGGGTGCACTTATAGGGGCATAACAACTTTAAACGAAGACTTATCAATTGATATCATGCGGAAATGATATGTTGAGATATATACCTTTCAAGAAAATATAATTTGAATATGAAAATAGACTGATACCATCGCGAGTCACTATCAGTAAAATAAATATTACTAAATTATTACAGCTGTATAGCGGGCACTCGTAATTCTCAGAACTGGTGGAATAGTGACACAATTACATTGTATATACTTATTTAATTCCTATAAAGAACATGGTGTGCCTACTGAATGCGCATGTACCTTCATCTTACACATTTTCCCAAGAAACATCGCACAAGTAACAAAGTACTGTATATTGTAGACATACTGCTAATTATTTAAATATTCACTTCGCGCAGGTTATTTATCATTTCTGTATGGTATCGGGTACATTTAAACATTCATATTACAATTTGGAACCAATTTTCAGAAACTTCATTTTGAAAAATCAATGATATCATACATTCCATGTTATGACGACATATGCTAAAAGTAACGAGGTCATTAATTTGAATATATAAATTAATGAACAATATGTTACTACATACTACTTTATGATAAACTTTATTTTGAAGGATTATCGTGCTTAGACTACGAGTTATGGCTAATTAAAGTGGGGACATATATTTTGAACCACCCTGTATATCCCGTACGTAAACTCAATGTATGTATAAAACTACACGTATCGTTTTACACTAATAGGCCGTTTGTTTCTAGTAGGACATGTATTATATGTGAATGTACATGACTGTATTATTCATGTGACTAGTTGTTTTACACTATTGTGAGGCTGATTTAAAGCACATTTGCCAAAAACAAAAACTCTCCCGAAACTTAAAAAATCCTTAACTTCTAGTACATGTATATGCTTTGCTTCGTTAAATTATCATATACTCGTGTACGTATATGGACATGTAATACTATAATACCACATTATAGGTGTGTATATATGTGCAGGGCCGTAGCCATATTATGTAAACATCTACCGAGGCAAATCTTATGAAACGTGTATCCAGTGGAAGCGCGTAGCGCGACCCGCATCGTAAAAAAGAAAAATCGGCAAAATTTCTACCGAGGCAACGGCCTCGGTTCGCCTCAACGTGGCTACGGCCCTGATGTGCGTATATGTGTGTGCATTTATGTGTATATGCATGTATGCATGTGTGTGTACATATGTATATCTATGTGCATGTATATGTCTGTATATTTCTCATTTATTGTTAAAAATAATACGAGCTATTACACTTAGTACCCACTGTGATCAGTAAGCGGAGACTGTGCGATATACATGAGTGTATGCTACAAGTGCAGATAAGTGGTCGCAAGTATTAGTGCCCGAACTCGGTCACCCTAAACACCCCAAAGGCTGGGAAAGGCTATAAAGGCTATTCGAAGTGGCTTGTACGTCCGTTAGCGGATATTTATACCATACATTGTCATTGAATTGACTGAATTAGTATGTGTTATGATCATTTTAATCATTTTAATCGTTTGAATGCAATAATCTACCACAAATATACGTGTTTTGTTAAATTATCTAAACGCGCACCTGCGCCGATCGCGCCGCGCGGAATTGGACAAAGAGTGATTAACACCTATTAACATATCTTTTAGCAGGTGCAGCTAAACACCGATTATACTTATTGAATTATTATCAATATAAGTCAATGATCAATCAATTGACATTCATTTAAACATGCTTTATGTATCAATACATTACGTAAACATCGGACGAATGCCGAATTTTGAGACATCAGTTATCTACCTTGAAAATGGGTATCCACACGGTGATCAAAATATGTTTATGAGCGCTATGTACGGCTCTGCAACTAATATTTCATTTACACGGCCGAATAAACGTGTAACTAGTTGTAAATGACATTTACGCTAGCTGACATGTTCCTGTCAATTAGCCCATAGTATTTAGCACAGTGTATTCCACGAACATTTCCCTTCCCGTGTCCTGTATTTGTAATTAACGTAATTACGTCAATTATTGGCAGTAAACTGTTCCTTTTGAAATTTAAAATTTAACTATCAGGAGGAGATGAACGGGAAGTATAACACGGCAAACTGTTACTACACTTTCTGAAATCAACGTACAAACAGTTCACAGAGTGAACCAGATGGCCGACGGCAGTACCAAGGCTATACTCATAGAAAATACTCTACAAAGGCTGACAGATGGTACCACAAAGGCTACACTCACATAGAAAATGGTCGACAAAGGCTGATAGATTGCAACACAAAGGCTACATTCACATAGAAAAATAGTCGACAAAGGCTTACAGATCGCACCACAAAGGCTGCATCGACATAGAAAATAGTCGACAAAGGCTGACAGATGGTACCACAAAGGCTACATTTACATAGAAAATAGTCAACAAAGGCTGACAGATGGCACCACAAAGGCTGCATTTACATAGATAATAGTCGACAAAGGCTGACCGATGGCACCACAAAGGCTGCATCGACATAGAAAATAGTCGACAAAGGGTAATAGATGGTACCACAAAGGCTACACTCACATAGAAAACAGTCAACAAAGGCTGACAGATGGTACCACAAAGGCTACATACACATAGAAAATAGTCGAAAAAGGCTTACAGATGCCACCACAAAGGCTGCATCGACATAGGAAATAGTCGACAAAGGGTAATAGATGATGGTACCACAAAGGCTGCATCGACATAGAAAATAGTCGACAAAGGGTAATAGATGGTTCCACAAAGGCTACACTCACATATAAAATAGTCAACAAAGGCTGACAGATGGTACGACAAAGGCTACACTCACATAGAAAATAGTCAACAAAGGCTGACAGATGGCACACAAAGGCTGCATCGACATAGAAAATAGTCGACGAAGGCTGACAGATGGCACCACAAAGGCTGCATCGACATAGAAAATAGTCGATAAAGGCTTACAGATGGCACCACAAAGGCTGCATCGACATAGAAAATAGTCAACAAAGGGTAATAGATGGTACCACCAAGGCTACACTCACATAGAAAATAGTCAGCAAAGGCTGACAGATGGTACCACAAAGGCTACATTCACATATAAAATAGTCAATAAATGCTGACAGATGGCACACAAAGGCTGCATCGACATAGGAAATAGTCGACAAAGGATAATAGATGGTACCACAAAGGCTACATTCACATAGAAAATAGTCAACAAAGGCTGACAGATGGCACCACAAAAGGCTGCATCCACATAGAAAGTAGTCGACAAAGGGTAATAGATGGCACACAAAGGCTACATTTACATAGAAAATTGTCAACAAATGCTGACAGATGGCACACAAAGGCTGCATGACGACTAGGAAATAGTCGACAAAGGGTAATAGATGGTACCACAAAGGCTGCATCGACATAGAAAATAGTCGACAAAGGATAATAGATGGTACCACAAAGGCTACATTCACATAGAAAATAGTCAACAAAGGCTGACAGATGGCACACAAAAGGCTGCATCCACATAGAAAGTAGTCGACAAAGGGTAATAGATGGCACCACAAAGGCTACATTTACATAGAAAATAGTCGACAAATGCTTACAGATGGCACCACAAAGGCTGCATCGACATAGGAAATAGTCGACAAAGGGTAATAGATGGTACCACAAAGGCTACACACACATAGAAACTAGTCGACAAAGGCCTGACAGATGGCACCACAAATGGCTATATCGACATAGAAAATAGTAGACAAAGGCTAATAGATGGTACCACAAAGGGTATATTCATATGGAAAAGTGTCGACATAGGCTGACAGATGACATCACAAAGGCTATACGACAAAGAAAAATAGTCGACATAGGCTGACAGATGACACCACGAAGGCTATATCGACAAAGAAAATAGTCGACATAGGCTGACAGATGACACCACAAAGGCTATATCGACACAGAAAATACTAGTAGTCGACAAAGGCGGAAAGTACGAATGAACAGCGCCGATCCTATAATTTTCTCTTTGTGGTTTATAATTCTCTTTTTGAATCATTGTGTGGGATCACGTGCTTCCGTACGGTGTCACGTCATGTTTGTTTAGATGTGTTTACAGTAGATTTCCTTTAATATCTTTCTAATGGAATGATATATTTTTTTATGAAATGTACCGCAGAAAATGCAGTACACGTTGCCCTTTATTGTATAGGCGGCTTTAATCTGACAATTGTGTCGTTTTGACGAAGAATCGATTACCGTAAATGTAAATAAAAATTAGAGCACGTGAATGTAAGAATTAAATAAACCGTACTGGATTCTTTATGAAAGATATGTTATTGTAAATAACTTTCAGAGCACCCATAAAACACTTAATATGCCATCGTATTTGGTGCGCTACATATCGTCAAAATCCGTCCGTTTGTTAAAAAGATTTTAAAGAAAAGCTACAGCGAAAATGACGTCCCAGATTACGTACGTCACGTCGAAAAATCGGGTTCGGAAACCACGTAATTCCACAGCTTGTGAATGCATTCACAAACAATCGATCGTAATGCATGATTATTTTTTTTTTTACATTAACATAAAATGCTATAATATAAGTTGTACATGCAAGTTATTCAAGTTAATATATTTTGATTACATGTATCGCCATTGTGTCATCCAGCTATGATGTAAATATATAGATATTGTTGTCATGCTATTTAACCAGACCTGAATGAATTGACACGTATTATTATTCGTTAGTATTAATCATTATTATTACTAATTGTCTATAAATATTATGAATTATTATAAATATTATTCATTATTATTATTAATCATTATTTATTTATTATTATTAATAATCATTATTTGTGTATCCATTTGATAGTTTTACTATGGTTATTACAAACGAAATAATCGATAATTACGAATTACAATGCCAAACAATGCATAGTTGTAGCCAGACCCGAAATGAATATTACTGTGCGGCTGACCATGCGAAATGGGGGCTTGTTGAATTTGTCACAAGCTGGACCCATAATCATTAAACGGTCGTATTTCATCTATAAATTTATATGTGCATTGAGGGTCATCCAATAAATATTGAAAACGAATATGTAAGTTGATATATTGTGCATATACCTGAATGAAATTTGGCCTACCGCTATCTTGACACTTCGTCAATGATGTCGCATTATATTGCGTTACTACGTTGTATGACGTCATAGTCATGTGACGTCATAATCACATACGTCAAGGGTCATGGACACGGTGATGAAATAATACTAAGTCATTTTCACTATATATATTGGATTACCTATGGGTGCATCTGTAAATATCAGTTTGCGAACGTTTCAGTATCCGCACGGGATGTACGCACATTGTGTTAAATGTATGGTGTTACAATGTTACTTCGAAAAATAAACACGCAATTATGTAACTATTTCATCGTTTTTCTTATAATTTATATAACTACCTGTTGCCTACTTTATTATTCCACTACCAGCATCTCCCGTCACAGAAAATAAAAAGTATTATGCTAATGAGGCATGAGTATTATTTATAAATCAATTTCAAATGGTCTTCTGCAGATAAACTACCATGGACATAGTAAATAGCATAGATTCCAGGTGCATGTTTTATGTTAATGGTACATGCCCACTCAGTAGGCACAAACTGTTCTTTATATCCGAGACATCATCGGAGACATTTTCTGGCAAAATAAACATTCATTCACCATTACCCCACAATATGATTGTCATTATTATACATTTTACAGCAGACGTAAATTTCCACACTGATATCAGGGGCGATAACCGTGTGTCCGTGTGTCCTTAGAATGTTAACGGACATTACTATTTATTCCCTATATTTATTTTTTGATGTGCAATGATCATACTGTATAATCTGTCGAAAATATTATTTGTTCAGTTGACGCATTTAATTAGTATAATTAAATAATTAAAAAATAACATATGAAAATAGCCTGATACCACCGCGAGTCACTATCAGTAAAATACATATTACTAAATGATTATATCTGTATAGCGTGCACTCGGAATGTTTATACCTGGGAATTAGACCGGAATTATACGTCCGATTTGTTGAAAAGATCTAAAACCTGCTTTGTCCGCTGTGACCATCCGCCGTCCAGCCCTCAGATCAACCTGCACATCCGTGTAGGGCATGCACTATTTGCCATTCAGTCAATTTACTATATACTTAATGCTGTTAGTAGTAACCCGTTTGTGTCGTAATACGACCGAGTGACAGTGTAAGAGGATTGGCATCTACATGACGCAAACTAACTACTATACACCAATCAATCTCATACGGTAAGAAAGTTATAGCTGTATGGGATATCTGAAAAACACGAAATTCCTGATGAGACGAGCCGTCTCGTCTGGATCTACACTGTTTGAAAATGGTGACTGTATTATGGCCTGTAGTTTTTACAGGGTTAAAATTTGCCTGGTTCAACCATGTACTAGTAGTACTTAAAATCTTACAGCGGTGAATATAACATTGACATCTCTTGCTGTGTTCCCCTATAACATGATTTATCGCCATATGAGAATCATCTCCATGTCAAAAACTATGATTTTGTTGAGAAATAATGGAATGTTGAAGAGGACAAACCGATGGATATCAATATGTGTATTCTTGCATTCAAATAGTTAAGAGAGAACAAATGTTAATGTGACACATGTGGCCAATATAGACCTTGATCACCATACTGTGTAATCTCGTGAGTTTTTGTTCCGTATTTGGAAACATAGTACATGCCAATGGAGACAGACATTGTTCAGCATACTTTGGGAGTGTAACGAAACGTATTTTTAGCGAGTGTAGGACAAAATCCCCCCCCCCGGACATACCCCCCCCCCCTCATGACTTTTGACACAGGAGGACAAAAAATCCCCCCGTCTAAAATCACAGGTAGGACATAATCCCACCACCCCCACACCCCATCAAAATGCAAGGTAGGAAAAATCACCCCCCCCCCCCCAATGAAAATGTAGCCTAGGACAAAATCCCCCGATCATATTCAGTACTTTTATTTGCACAATGAACATCAAACATCAAGCACATTAACATTTTAATGAAGTATTTTCAGTTGCACAATCAAAGAAACACATTTAATAAAGTAGTTTCAGTTGCCTAATAAACGTCAAACAAGAATATGTATATGTATCGTTTGTACATTTGTATACTGATGTCGGTCCCAAACCATATTGTTTTAGTGAAGAATCGATTACCATTTCAAAGAATTATTCGCCAAAACGATACTAGGTAAATCCTGTAACAATCATTCATTTCTGTTTGTTTTAATAAAACGTAATCCTTAATCAACTACACTTGAAAGAAATCTGGCAATTCAATTATCCTGATTGAAAAGGATTAGAGGGTGAAATATTTGAAAAACAATTAATGCAATGATTCTTTCAAAACATATTGATGGGGGAGGGGGAGGAATATGTCCTACCTGTGCTTTTGGACGGGGGGGGGGGGACTTTGTCATACCTGCATTTTAGACAGGGGGATTTTGTCCTCCTGTGTCAAAAATCATGGGGTGGGGGGAGGGGGGGATTATGTTCGGGGGGGATTTTGTCCGTATCCCATTTTTAGCCCATCATCGCGTAGCTAAATGGGATATATTGATGCAAAATTCGTCCGTCTGTCCGTCACGTTATCCATACTGCTATAACTGTGTTACCATATGACTGATTGGCTTCAGACTTCATGTGCATGTCTATTATCATTCATATTTTCATTACCCGCCCACCCATGCTCCCCATGCCCAAGGTCAAGGCCATATAACATGTGACCAATATACGAGCCCCGAATGCAACTGTGTGCGGATAAATTGGACTGAGTACATAATTATGCAGTCTGATCAGTATCTCCTATGTTCGCCATTTAACAAACAGTGTATATTGCTACGGACTAGGACTGTACCAACAAATCAATAGCTAGACTGGTCATTCGGGTCCTAATACCCATTTTCTCCAACGAACATTGAAATTGATACAGGTGACATCTGATTGGTCAATGCCAGGAGGATGATACAGGTGAAATTATATTGGTTAGTGGAACCATGCATCTGCGATTGGTCCAGATACCCGGTGATTGGGATGTAGGTATATATGCGACAAATTTAACTTAATTCGTCCCACAGCATTCAGAAATTAATTTCTAATGTTGTAATCGTTTCACGTATACAATTCTTCTTTGGATTTTGATTGCGCTGAAATATCATTTGAACTTATTATCTTGTATGTTTATGATTTACTATAATTGTTATATCATTGTCTAACATTGTCACATACAGTCACTGCTCAGTATGTATCGTGCAAGTAAACGGGCGTTGACCGTCAACCGTGGTAGCAATTGGGGAGTTCCACTCCCACGTTCAAGCAACAAAGTTCCAACTAGTTGGCCTTGTTCTGTCTGCGAAAAAAAAATGTGGCAATGACTCCATTCGTTGTGAAAAGTGTAAATGCTGGGCACATGCTGCGTGCGAATCTCTTAAGCGTGGAGATTTAGAGACTCTGTCCGGGAAATACCCATACATGTGCACGGCGTGTCTGCAGCAAGACTGTGGCGACAACAGCTACGAATACGTATACACACTGGGCAGATTACGCACGGTAAGTTACAATTTATTATATTGCCTATATACGGATGATGGTTGGTGATACAGCGATCGTTCATTGTCCGAGTATCAGAACGAGAATAATTATACATATTTATGGCTATGACTGGAGAAATAGAGCTGATGATAATTGCGACGATTGCAGACACATACGAGTGTGATCAGGGCATGCACTGTTGGTCATTCATTACAGACCCATATCAAACTGCAGAGGGCGCTCGAATTATCGGAGCTAAACTGGTCACAAATGCTATACGCCCCATTTCACCAGTCAATGGCACATTTATGTAACATTAGCCAAGAAAAATATATCTATGGAGCGCGCTGGCAAATCTGTCACGCTGTGACGAAATGGGTCCGATTCAAATATTGACCAGTGCATACATACATTTGCAAGCGGACGCTGATCAGCCTGTGCGGATGCGCTGGCTGATCTGGGACTGCATCGGTCGCGACCGATTGCGTGACACTTTTCACATGGCGTATCACATGTCACCTGGTCCGAATACATACATGTATAGTAGACATATCGGACAAGTTTAACGTTTAAAGTTCTAAGTATGACGACAGGTGTGGACCCTGACCGAATTGTGCGACCGCGCAGTCGGATTTGGGACTACACCGGTCGAAGGAACTATGAGACACTGATTGACATGACGCATTTTCGTCCAATAAAACATGCTGAAAGCAACAATTTCCACTGTCTGCAAATATTCAAATACTGTCTAGTTTCATTTTCCCACATTGCTCGAAAGTTTAATAATATTCATAGTATACATTATCTTAGATTCGTCATTAAAAAGGTACATGCCCACTCAGTAGGCACAAACTGTTCTTTATAGGAATTAAAGGTACATGCCCACTTAGTAGGCACAAACTGTTCTTTGTAGGAATTAAATACGTGTATAATTGTGTCACTATTTCACCTGTTCTAAAAATTACGAGTGCCCGCTATTATTTATTCTAATTAAATGCGCCGCCTAAAAAAATAATATTTTCGACAGATTATAAAGTATGTTCATTGCACATCAATAAATAAATACAGAGAAAAATAGTAATGTTCGTTAACAGTTTAAGGAAACACGGTTATCGCCCCTGATATCAGTGAGAAAAGTTACGTCTGATATAAAATGTAAAATAATGCCAATCAATGTGGTCTATATAATAAGTACATATAGCCTTTGTGGTTCCTCCAGTGAGCCTTTGTCGTCTATATAATAAGTAAATATAGCCTTTGTGGTTCCTCAAGTGAACCTTTGTCGTCTATATAATAAGTACATATAGCCTTTGTGGTTCCTCCAGTCGGCCTTTGTAGCCTTTGTGGTTCCTCAAGTGAACCTTTTGTCGTCTATATATAGAAGTACTTTATAGCCTTTGTGGTTCCTCCAGTTCGGCCTTTGTCGTCTTATAATCAGTACATATGGGCCTTTGTTGTTCCTCCAGTCGGCCTTTGTCGTCTCTATATAAGTAAATATAGCCTTTGTGGTTCCTCCAGTGAACCTTTGTCGTCTATATAATAAGTACATATAGCCTTTGTGGTTCCTCCAGTCAGCCTTTGCCGTCTAATAATAAGTAAATATAGCCTTTGTGATCCCTCCAGTCGGCCTTTGTCGTCTATATAATAAGTAAATATAGCCTTTGTGGTTCCTCCAGTGTGTCGTCTATGTAATCAGTATAGCCTTTGTGATCCCTCCAGTCGGCCTGTTTCGTCTATATAATAAGTACATGTAGCCTTTGTGGTTCCTCCAGTCGGCCTTTGTGGTCTATATAATAAGTACATGTAGCCTTTGTGGTTCCTCCAGTCGGCCTTTGTGGTCAATATAATACGTACATGTAGCCTTTGTGGTTCCTCCAGTCGGCCTTTGTAGTCTATATAATAATTACATATAGCCTTTGTGATCGCTCCAGTCGGCATTTGTCGTGTACATAATAAGTACATATAGCCTTTGTGGTTCCTCCAGTCAACCTTTGTCGTCTATATAATAAATACATATAGCCTTTGTGGTTCGTCCGGTCGGCCTTTGTCGTCTATATATTAAGTATATATAGCCTGTGTGGTTCCTCCAGTCAGCCTTTGTCGTCTATATAATATGTACATATAGCCTTTGTGGTTCCTCTTGTCAGCCTTTGTCGTCTATATACTAAGATTATAGCCTTTGTGATCCTCCAGTCGGCCTTTGTCGTCTATATAATAAATACATATAGCTTTGTGGTTCCTCCAGTCAGCCTTGGCCGTGTATATAATAATTACATATAGCCTTTGTGATTCCTCCAGTCGGCCTTTGTGGTATATATAATAAGTAAATATAGCCTTTGTGGTTCCTTCAGTCAGCCTTTGTCGTGTATATAATCAGTATAGCCTTTGTGATCCCTCCAGTCGGCCTTTGTCGTCTATATAATAGTACATGTAGCCTTTGTGGTTCCTCCAGTCGGACCTTTGTGGTCTATATAATAAGTACATATAGCCTTTGTGGTTCCTCCAATGAGCCTTTGTCGTCTATCTAAGTAAATATAGCCTTTGTGGTTCCTCCAGTGAACATTTGTCGTGTATATAATAGTACATATAGCCTTTGTGGTTCCTCCAGTCGGCATTTGTGGTATATATATAAGTACATATAGCCTTTGTGGTTCCTCCAGTGAGACTTTGTCGTCTATAATAAGTAAATATAGCCTTTGTGGTTCCTCAAGTGAACCTTTGTCGTCTATATAATAAGTACATATAGCCTTTGTGGTTCCACCAGTCGGCCTTTGTCGTCTATATAATAAGTAAATATAGCCTTTGTGGTTCCTCCAGTGAACCTTTGTCGTCTATATAATAAATACATATAGCCTTTGTGGTTCCTCCAGTCAGCCTTGGCCGTGTATATAAATAAAATAATTACATATAGCCTTTGTGATTCCTCCAGTCGGCCTCTTTGTGGTCTATATAATCAGTAAATATAGCTTTTGTGGTTCCTTCAGTCAGCCTTTGTCGTCTATATAATCAGTATAGCCTTTGTGATCCATCCAGTCGGCCTTTGTCGTCTATATAATACGTACATGTAGCCTTTGTGGTTCCTCCAGTCGGCCTTTGTGGTCTATATAATAAGTAAATATAGCCTTTGTGGTTCCTCCAGTGAACATTTGTCGTCTATATAATAAGTACATATAGCCTTTGTGGTTCTTCTAGTCGGCCTTTGTGGTCTATATAATAAGTACATATATCCTTTGTGGTTCCTCCAGTGAGACTTTGTCGTCTATATAATAAGTAAATATAGCCTTTGTGGTTCCTCCAGTGAACCTTTGTCGTCTATATAATAAGTACATATAACCTTTGTGGTTCCTCCGTCGGCCTTTGTCGCCTATATAATCAGTACATATGGCCTTTGTGGTTCCTCCAGTCGGCCTTTGTGGTGTATATAATAATGTAAATAGCGTTTGTGGTTCCTCCAGTCGGCCTTTGTCGTCTATATAATAAGTACATATAGCCTTTATGGTTCCTCCAGTCAGCCTTTTTTCTTCTATATAATAAGTACATATATCCTTTGTGGTTCCTCCAGTCGGCCTTTGTCGTCTATATAATAAGTACATATATCATTTGTCATCCCTCCAGTCGGCCTTTGTCGTCTATATAATAAGTACATGTAGCCTTTGTGGTTCCTCCAGTCGGCCTTTGTTGTCTATATAATAAGTACATATAGCCTTTGTGGTTCCTCCAGTCAGCCTTTGTCGTCTATATAATAAGTAAATATAGCCTTTGTGATCCCTCCAGTCGGCCTTTGTCGTCTATATAATAACTAAATATAGCCTTTGTGGTTCCTCCAGTCAGCCTTTGTCGTCTATATAATCAGTATAGCCTTTGTGATCCCTCCAGTCGGCCTTTTTCGTCTATATAATAAGTACATGTAGCCTTTGTGGTTCCTCCAGTCGGCCTTTTTCGTCTATATAATAAGTACATGTAGCCTTTGTGGTTCCTCCAGTCGGCCTTTGTAGTCTATATAATAATTACATATAGCCTTTGTGATCCCTCCAGTCGGCATTTGTCGTGTACATAATAAGTACATATAGCCTTTGTGGTTCCTCCAGTCAACCTTTGTCGTCTATATAATAAGTACATATGGCCTTTGTGACCCCTCCAGTCCGCCTTTGTGGTTCGTCCGGGCGGCCTTTGTCGTCTATATATTAAGTATATATAGCCTGTGAGATCCCGTCAGTCGGCCTTTGTGTCTATATAATAAAGAAATATATCCTTTGTGGTTCCTCCAGTCAGCCTTTTTTACCTTTTTTCGTTTATTATAATAAGTCATATAGCCTTTCTGCTGCCTCCAGTCAGCCTGTGTCGTCTATATAATAATTACATATAGCCGATGTGATCCCTCCCGTCGGCCTTTGTGGTCTATATAATAAGTAAAAAAACGATATAAAATAAAATTTACAAATGAATTATTTTGCGTCATCTTTTTACTCGTTTCGTACGTAGCGCTTATAAACATATTTTGATCACCGTGTGGATACCCATTTTCAAGGTAGATAACTGATGTCTCAAAATTCGGCATTCGTCCGATGTTTACGTAATGTATTGATACATAAAGCATGTTTAAATGAATGTCATTGATTGATCATTGACTTATATTGATAATAATTCAATATGTATAATCGGTGTTTAGCTGCACCTGCTAAAAGATGTTAATAGGTGTTAATCACTCTTTGTCCAATTCCGCGCGGCGCGATCGGCGCAGGTGCGCGTTTAGATAATTTAACAAAACACGTATATTTGTGGTAGATTATTGCATTCAAATGATTAAAATGATTAAAATGATCATAACACATACTAATTCAGTCAATTCAATGACAATGTATGGTATAAATATCCGCTAACGGACGTACAAGCCACTTCGAATAGCCTTTGTAGCCTTTCCCAGCCTTTCCCAGCCTTTGGGGTGTTTAGGGTGACCCGTCGCGGCACGGTCTGCAATCTATTTGCCTATTTACCGCGATTGTGGTGTTTCTGCATTCATTATATTTAGTAGTTTACATCTTGCATTGTATGTATATTATACCATAGTCATGTGTGTATGCTCATGAGGCAGTTGCCTCGATGCAATAAAATATTCTATATATATTACGTCAGGGTAGTCTCTCGTGGGGTCTCTGGCAGAATATGCCCGTTGTCGCAGTGCCCCAATATATGCGTTGCTAAGCAACCGGCGTTGATGCATTCGACGCTTGCGGTCACGTGTGACTGAACGTCGTACAAGTTACTATAGCGAATACTTTATAGTGTGTTTTTCAAATAATGGAATATAACTTTGTTTGTGTAGTTTTTGTTCGATGAATGGGCAGGATATGGTAGAACGTCCTACTCCCGCATGCGCAGGATTGACGTCACGAGCTGCGCGTGGTGGCACAACACGTCATTTTGTAAAGGGGTCACAATGTCCAGTTATTTTAGGCATTTTCTGGAAAGCTTATACTTGACAGCTTGGAATAAAACTGTTTTGCGATATTCTTTGTTGATAACTATACGATTTTAGCACCAACGCAATATAATTACACAATCTGAATATTACGAAACAGAAGTTTATATATTTCCTGTTTCTGCCAGAATTTTCCTTGTCGGTGAGGCTTCAAATCGTCGCATTCCTTAGACTGGCTTGTTAATTCCGTTTCGCAACTACATATTTATGCTTCTTCATTGAACTCGATGAAAGACATGAAGGTGTATTCATCATTATAATGTAGTAGTATGAGGGAGGGAGGGGGAGTTATTGGTCATCCCTCCCCCTTCATACTACTACCACTCCCGCAGGCGGGGACCCACCCCAACCCAAAACACAACGGGTTCTGGGTCATCCACGTCATTGGACACGCAACACCCCCGCATTTGAGCTCCACATAGTTCTGCGGTAGGAGTTGTTCGGGTGCGTATTGTAAGGTGCATCTCGCTAGGCTGCGGAAAGGTCCAGTAACGCAGCCGTGTACTGGGTGTGGCAGAGGTGTAGATATCGTCGAGCGCTCATTGTATGCAGAGCGCTAGGGCCGTCCAAAAATAATTTGCCCAGTTGGCGGCTATAGAAATTCCCAATTAGAAACGTGAACCTGTTAGGTATACCCATCCAGCATGGCTACAATGGATGAATTCATCGAGCCCGATTGGTGGCAATATAAATTCCCAATTAGAAACGTGAGCCCTGTTAGGTATGCCCACCCAGCGGCTATAGAAATTCCCAATTAGAAACGTGAGCCGTTATGTATACCCACCCAGCATGGCTACTATGGATGAATTCATCGAGCAGCTGCTTGCAAAACTGCAGGCACCTGAGCCTCTCCATGACGTTGTCAAGAATATCATGGATGAGCCCATTCCGGAAGAGGTGAAGAGGCGACTCCTTAAGCCCCTGCTTCCAGGCAGCTACCAGCCTTCCCCGAAACCTCGGTTAAGCGTCCAGAGGAAACTGAAGGCCATTCAGAAGGAGTTCGAAACTATACCCCCTCATAAATCAATCTAAACAACGCAAGACTGACAGAAGGAGATCCTAAAGCTGTTCGAACAGGACAAAACAACGTATGGGCTAGTCTTCAGACAGATCCCCTGGGTGATATGGAAGTTTCTGAGGGGCTGGCAGATGGATGTCCCCCAGGGGCACCCCATTGCCGCAGACCCCAGAGCCTTCCTAGATGGCGTGCGCCCCCAGGTCCACCAAAAAGAAGAGATCCAGACTCTCAACGGAGTCAAGTTCCAGCTTGCCTTAAAGCTGCAGCTTCGAAAAGACAAGCCAGATGGTAGTGAGGAGTACACAGACCCTGTGCTCCGCCACAAGCAGGAGGCTCTCCTACAGGTTGGTTAGATCGACGAGGAGCTAAACAAGTCCTTCCCCCGCCTCCTGGAGTTGCTCGAAAAATGGACACAGAGAGGCTCAGTATGAGTTGTTGATGGATAGAGTCACCACTCCATGGCTGGATATCGCCAGGTATCAGCCACTGAGAGGGGGTTCCTACATCCCACTGCCAGCGGCAGTGAGACACAAGAATGCCGTAGTAAATGTCAAAAACAAGGATGACCACTGCCTGAGATGGGCCCTCCGATCAGCTATGTTTCCAGTTGCTCATGGAAACCACGCCTATAGGCCCACACAGTATCCCACAATGGATGGCCTGGACTTCACAGGGATTGACGCCCCCACACCTATTTTCCAAATGCAGAAGGTCGAAAAACAGAACCTGGCCATCAATGTCTTTGGCTGGGAAAAGGGTGTGATCGTTCACAGTCTCAGTAAGCAGCATGAAGATATCCCAAGGATAAACATGCTGCAAGTTGCACTACACGTGGATCAAAGACCTCAACCAGCTTCTCTACGACCAGTCCAAGCAACGGGAGCGCAAGCACTTCTGTGAGAGATGCCTCCAAGGTTACTTAAGGGAATACCTCCTGCATGACCACAAGCCCGAGTGCCGGGGGATCGGGAAGGGAAGACGGCGGTGAGGGTGGAGATGCCAGCGCAAGGAAACAACAAGTTGTTCTTCCAAAACCACCACAAACAGCTCCTAGCCCCTTCATCATCTATGCGGACTTCGAGGCCCTCACCCCAAGGTCTAGGGGCCCGAGCTCGACACCACGAAGAGCAACACATAGAAGACGCAGCATCACGAGACGTGCAGCTACTGCTACGTGCTCATCCGCTGTGATGGTCGGGCAGAGTCCCCGGTGGAATATCGAGGGCCCAAATCACCGTAGCACTTCCTCAGAGCAATCCAGGAAGAGGAGCGCAAGATCAAGGTTGTGTTGGCCAACCCCACACCCATGCGGATGACCCGGGAGGATTGGCAAGTTGCAACACAGTTACTACATGTTTGCAGCAAGCCATTGGAAGAGGACTCCGTCCGCGACCACTGTCATATAACCGGGAAATACCGAGGCGCCGCCCACAATTCCTGCAATCTAAAGCTAAGGCTGAGTACCAAGACCACGACCATACCAGTGGTCTTCCACAACCTGAGGGGCTATGGCACTCACCTCCTGATGCAAGCCATCTCCAAGATGGAGAGTAGGGTCGGTCACATGCATCCCCAACAACACGGAGAATTACATCTCCTTCTCCCTCGGGCAACTCCGGTTCATCGACATCGCCCAATTTCTACTGGCCTCCCTGGACAAGTTTATCGAAGCCAACCCGCCCGAAGCATTTCGAATAACGGCCAGGTTCGGGCCCAGCCGAGACAGGCGCGATCTCCTGCTGCGCAAGGGCATCTACCCGTACGAGTACATGGACTCTTGGGAGCATTCTATAGCAAGCTGTCCGACGAACATAATTCGGAGGCCGACTACGCTCACGCACAAAATGTCTTCCAGACCTTCGGATGCCGTACAATGGGGGATTACCACGACCTCTACAACCGTAGTGATGTGCTCCTCCTGGCAGACGTCTTCGATGCATTTCGGAAGACCTGCATGCGGCAGGACTGGATCCTGCATACTACTACACCAGCCCCGGCCTCTCCTGGAACGCGTTGCTAAAAAAGACTGGTGCAGAGCTCGAACTTCTCACGGACTACGATCGGTACCTTTTCATCGAGAAGGGGATGCGCGGTGGAATCTCTATGGTCTCGAAGCGCTATGCAAAAGCCAATAACCCCCCGGGCGAGGGGAATGACCCTTACAAGCCCAACAGCCACGAAAGCCCTGGCTGTAGAGTTGGTTGGGGACTCCCTCAATTGTCACCTCGACCTTGATGATTTTGGGGATATAAAATCCTCGAACAGCATCAGTATGCCTTTCATCGATCGGGCGGGACGTTGATATTAATATTCCACAATGTGTCGCTTTTATCTTTCGTCATGTTGCGATGGCGAAAAACTCGGTCAACACGCTGGGCATACTGGGTTCTAATGAAACGCGCGAGGTTACGCATCGTGACCATGTCGTACTGCAGTGAAGCATTTTCGATCGAATACGTCGATGCCACGTCAGTGGATAGGAGAACTCGGCCATAGTCTTTGAACGTTAGTTCGTATTCAAGGCGGTCCGCCAAAGCGTTCAGATAATATGGCATGTGGCTTTCCAGCAGCTCAAAGTCGAGTGTGATGTAGAAGCGGTTGCCGTAAGCAGTCGCAATTGCGTTGTCGCTTGCAACATTGGCTGGCTGCCACGTTACCAGCCCCGATGGTTATGATGGTTGATGATATCAATACCTTGGTAGACCGCGTTTTCATGCTCTTGGGCGGTCTTCCACAGGTCTTGGTAGCAATAGTAGACATCGTTGTCGTCGATTAAGATCACCTCATTACCAGAAATGTGTATCGTGTGGTCTTCTTGACGATGGCGCGGCCCAGATTCTGAACGACGGTTCGTTCCGCGTCTGTGGACGTCAGTGAAATAGTGAAAGCGATGCGGACAGTCCCTGGCACAATGGCGTCGTTAGTTCCGAGGTTGGGGCAGCGGACCAAGAGCTGCTGGTTCTGGTCCATCGTCGAGGGGTTGTTCGTAATGACCACGCTCTGTCTCATGCATTTTGCCCCGAATGGCTCCAGCAGCCTGCGGTATGGGTTGAGTTTGCGCCCGTATTGATTTAAAGACATTTTCGAACAATGATATTGTATTAAACCGACGGATGGACGCCTTTAATACGAAGCATGAACGGCGTCGATTTGACCATAGACGACCGTGCCGATAACATCGATGATGTCGTGGACGATGAAACGCCCCTCATAGAGACGCCAGGAACTGCAAATAGGAAATAGGTGTAGGCGACTCTGCCGCCTCACCGCAACTCGTCGTGAATGCTGTATTCGACGCCTGGGCAGACCCCACCAAGTTCGAATTGGATAAGGGCAAGTTACGACTGATCGCACACCCCGAGATCCGGCTCGTCGCGGATGCTGGGGCCCTATCACTGAATTATATTGCCACCACCAACACCAAATGGATGTTGGTCACATCATATCGGACGAAGTCGGATTCACGGATTGGAAGAGGCCGGCTGGTAAAATTTTCAATTTTTATCATCAAAAACATGGTTTGACAGCACATTAGAATACTTTACAACATACTTTGACAGTATTTCAGACTCATTTCCATTGCAAATGATTCTGAAATGCTGTCAAAACATGTTTTTATTGAGAAATAAGGCAATATATAATATCAACAGCAGACGACAATTGGTGTGTGTAGCGGTCTAAGGGTTAACTATTTCCTTCTAAATTATCACCAATTTGTTTGTTTTATTTATATAATTATTATGTAGTTTGTATATTTTTCGAGGCGCATATAAATTGCGAGTGTTTTACGTAGATAATAAAAAGATTATTTGATTTCTAAAGGGGATATATGCCACATGTTTCGCCGCGCCTAAAGTGCAATATCACACACTACGGAACTCGTGCATATAAGCACATGCAAATCAAATAGCCTATAAATATTGAATACATACGCATATCCGGGTCACAATCATAGGCGTCTCCATGTGGAGTTCGGGGGTGTGCGAACGAACCCCCTTTTCAGTTTTTACTATTGGGTGCAAGTATGACTGTTGGAAAAGATAGCTCTAAAATGCATTAGAACGCCGAAAATTGCACGTAGAAATCAAACAGCAATCCGGGGGAGGACCCCCGAACGCCACTACTAACGACAGGCCTTTGGCTGTTGGCGTCTAACTTCGGCAGTTGAACCGCTTGGAAAATTCCTGGCGACACTTTGTGCAAATGGTCTAACGCCCCACGTGACGAACCCCCCCCCCCCCCCACCACCCCGTTCAACCGAGAGGTCCGCGTTCTCTTCAATGAAAACAATGTTATATTTGCCCATATTCTAGCATATTTAACTCTTTGCATGCTGGCAAATGTATGGGCTATAAATAGTTTAAATATAACAGACGACAATTCATTGTATTTTCTTGTATTTCTCCCTATAAATATCATGAATATATCTTAGAATTTCATTATAATCGAGTCCGGTACATGTCTGAAGTGTATTAAACAGTCCAACATTGTATGGTGCTGCTCCCGCATGAGTTCAAATTACTTAACATTAGACATTAACAAAAGCATACCATTAACTTTCGGTCTTCCTGCAAATAGCGGCCATATTGGTTGATTAAAATGAATATAATCATTCCTTTCCTTTGCAGACACTGGATCGTCGCATGTGATGATAAATACAAAACATGTAATTTTAACTTGTGTATAGTACTTGTATATGAAGTGGTGACCTTGTATTTCTCAGTCATATGGCCGCCATGTTGGACGCTATTTTGGAGTTTAAGGTGTTCGCCGTAATAATGTGCCCGAGCCCACCTCTGAATTATTTTTGTAATAATTCAAAAACACCAAAAATAAAATGATTGCATGGTGAGTAGAATGTTGCAGAATTTGCACCTTGCATCTAGGAAAACTACTGTCAATCATACAAGGACAAATGGGGAGAAAATCCTAAAATCATAACTGAATACATGTATTTACAATAAAAAAAAAAATATATTCAGTCCTGAAATCAGAATAATCCCGATCTGATGCCAGGTCCTCGCCACACCAGAATCACTTGGCCCCTCCCAAAAGCAGTAGGATCAGTAACAATCTTCCTACTTTTATAGTGGGCAATAACCCAATTCAACTCCCAGGTAACTAAAGAGCCAAAGATAAAAACGTACATGAGGGCCAAACCAGGCAAATCGTGATTCCTATAAGGAGGAACCCATACCGTTAATTTACGCCGTCTCATTCACCCGACCACCACCCACTCAATCATGCATGAAATATTATGTGTATACAATGTGTTGTGTTTGCTTTCAGTGGTACCAGGTTACGTTTGGTTTGCAGACACTGGATCGGCGCGGCGGGCTGACGACACATGTGATGGCGGGCGTACAGCACACGCACTGGCATGCCAACTACACCGTCTTCCAGCAGCTCATCCTGCCGTACTTGACGTAACGTCTACTCCCGCCTATGCCCAACCAATCCGATACGGACCCAGCATCATGTCGTACTTGACGTAACCTCTACTCCCGCCTACGTCCGTCGCAGCTGATACGGACCAAGCATCCTGTGTGTGGGCTTGTGACCTTGACTCTAGGCTTAGCGGGGACGGCACGAACGTAAATTGGAGTAATGTGTGTGAAATGTGAAGCAGATCCGAGCAAGGAAATAGAAGCTATAACCGATTTCTCTGATGTTAAGTTTTGTAAAGATACTAAGTATGTGACCTTGACCTTGGGACCAGCGGGGGTTGGACGGTCGTGAATTTGTCACAGCATGATAGTAGAGCCTTCGAGGAATGCATGGGTGAAATATTAAGAATTTTCGATGAAGGAAATTGAAGTTATAACCGATTTCTCTGATGTTAAGTTTTGTAAAGAGACTAAGTATGTGACCTTGACCTCGGGATCAGCGGGGGTTGGACGGTCGTGAATTTGTCACAGCATGATAGTAGAGCCTTACAGGAATGCATGGGTGAAATATTAAGAATTTTCGATGAAGGAAATAGAAGTTATAACATATTTCTCTGATGTCAAGTTTTGTAATAAAGTATTTGACCTTTACCTTCAGATCAGCGGGACAACCAGACTCCAGTATACCCACCCACAACTCGTTGCGGGGGGGGGGTGGGGGTGGGGGGGGGTGGGGTGAGGGGTATAATTAACACATATAACAATAAACTTACGACTGAATACAGTTTGTGAAAATCCAAAATGGCAGCCATTCTATCGGAATTGTATTGAACATATAAATAAATTGGCAATCCCGTGCTATCAGGGTGGGTATCGAACACCAATTCTGGTCTTAAGCTGTTCAGATCTACATATTCTAAACTTTATATGTGCTAGAAGCTACACAACAGAAAAGAGAAAGTATAAGTTTGTTATGTTTGTGACGTACGTATGAATGTACGGAACGTACGGACACCAGCAATGCTATATACCCCACCCTCTCACCATTCAGTAGCAGGGGCATAACATAATTTTTTGACGAGCAGAGATGGTACAAATAACATTATTTTATTGCATAAAATTGGCACTCGCAGTGCATTAACATGGTGTAATAAAAATCATATTACACTAGTTTAATACATATACAAATTAGCTTGATACAGAAAACAGATTTGGTGACCAGTACAGCTTCAAGGTATGACGATGTGTATATGCAATAAATAGAATCTAACATTTGTGATTATTTAATATGGTATTTATTAAACTCGTTGACTAATTTCATAAGAAACTCGACATAGCATCGAATAGCAGAGTTTCTTATGAAATCAGTCAACAAGTTTAATAAATACCATATCACGTCATCACTCATGAAAGATCCTCTATTTATGCTGGTGCACACAGTCTCAGCTGGTATGAACAACAACGATAACTGCCAGTGTAGTACCATGTCCAGTGCCATAGTAGAGGCAGGGTGGGCCCATGCAGGGTGGGCCAGGCAGGGTGTGACCTGTTTACCACTCAGACAGCGAAGCATTATAAGTATTATTATTATTATTGATTTCCGATAAAGTGTCGAGGGCAAAGGTCACAGGAGATTTCATATTGAAAAATGCGTCTGTCAAACGCGGATGCCACCTGCAGCATATTTGAGAAACTGTGACAAAGTTTCACCCGGCTCTTCGAGACCGGTGGCATAACAATAATCATTAATGGGTAAAGTAGGTATGTAAAAAATGCAAAACGGACACTAGCATGACGATGTAGTATTTACGTGTCAGACATGTGTAAGGCAGAAATATGTTCAAACAACGTATGGGCATGTTCTGAACCCATTTGTAACTTTTGTTTAAACTATTTCCCAATCTATCAGGAGCATATATTTTCAAGTTCTAAATTGCTCTAGATAATGTTGATCCGCCAAGCTAAAATGACTGGAAAACGGCTACATCCCTACAAAGCTAAAGTAGACATAGTCCGCTGACCCCGTGACGTCATATGCCTTTGATAATTTATTACTATTATTAGTCTGTAGAAATCTCACCGGAAAAATATTGACAAACTATAGCTCTTGATGAGACAGCTCGTGACGAGCTGCCTCTACAGGATCTACAGGATTTGGCAATGTTGGCATTACATCATGTATACATGCTGGAAAGGGTTAACCCTATCAACACCAAATGCCTGTATAGTGGTATTGGCAACTAGTGTAGATCCAGATGAGCCGGCTCGTGACGAGCCGCCTCATCAGGATCTGCACTATTTGCAAGCAATTTTCACATTTTTGTCAACAAAAACTCACCTGTTTCTTAAATTGACTAGTCTGAAAATCATTTTGTGACGATTAGATTGGTCTGGAAATTAACATATAATCAAAGTACTGAAAGTACTGAGCTGCGAGCCCAACTGAAATGGGTGGTAAACAGTGTTTTAGTATATTCTCCTTTAAATATTTCAAATAGATTAATTGTAGTAAATTGTGTTATGGGAAACTGTCTAACACTCAACATATTTTGTATGTGGAGAGGGGAAGGAGCTGTATAGAAACAGGAAGAATCCAGTAAGGCTTAGCATTTGTTTTTTATGCATTACATACAGATCTTCATAAGTAATAACATGTAATTAACTAGAGGAATGCAATATTGTTCCACTTGTGTGATACACATATCATCAGCAAATCATTTGTTCAGTCGGTGTTTGCAGCAGAGATAAATGGATGCCAATTAAGATGCAAATTACTATAGCTAGTACATTCCATAGTAAGTGCAGCAACAAAACGTTTCAATAAATGGCACCACTTTGCACTGATACAGTAACAAGAACAGACGGATCAACATGATTGTTAAGCACAAGATAATCTGCCACGATGTGACAAAGGTCCCTACAAAAGATGACAACCAGCCTATCCCAACCAAGAGCATCGTATATTCAATTCCACATGAGCTCTGAAATTTTTATCAATTTTCGACATTATTTAAGGAAAATATGACTGATTTTCAAAATCAATATCGGTGAAATACGGCGATGCGATAAGGGTGGTAATTCCATATCCCGGCTCAATTATTGTAAGTGAAAGTGTACGCTATTACCACTCATTCGAAACATGCCGACGATATGATTCAAATGAGTGAACCATCTAGACGACACGGTTCAAATGAGTGGTAACAGTATATTTTTATCAATTTTTGACATCATTTAAGGAAAATACGACTGATTTTGGAAATCAATATCGGCGAAATACGGCGATGCGATAAGGGTGGTAATTCCATATCCGGATTCACTCTTCAAACACCTGTGGTTATAGTGTTGTTTTATGCAAATTTGTACACGCCATAGTTGTGAATGAAAAATCCAGACAGGTGTGATTCGGGTTTACACAAAAAACCAGACGGGTGTGATTCGGGTTTACACACCATTAGTAAGCGACCAACATAGTCTGTTTTGTTTGTGGAAAATGAACGGCTAAATCTGAGATTCCATTGGTTTTTCTTCAATTAATTATGTACCAAAGATATACATTCTAATAAATGTGAAATGTAAAATAGCATAAAACGAGTCGTTAACAATGACCTAGATACAAGATGTATACATACGAGCAACAAGAAAAAATAGCGCCGTGATATCTGACTGTATTTTGAGAACCGGTTACATTAGCTGCGAGAGGCTGGCAGCTAAAAATATATTCCAGTTACTTATGGGTGAAAGGGTTAACATTGCTGTGACCCTCCATGATAAATCGGGAGTATTGAATGTTTAACCAGTGTAGCACCTGATCAACTAACACAATCCCACATTCTAAGGTGGATCTACATGTTTTGTGAGAGGCACCATGAAAGTGTCCCCGTCTCCAGAGTGATCAGTGTATGACCTTGCGCTACACAGGTTGCAGTGAGCCCAGTTTTCTCGTGACGCTTGTAATTTACCATAATTGACATACTGTCTGATTTAGTTTGTTTTACTGTGGGACGATTATGTAGAATAGTTAAACAACTTAAGGGAGAGGATTTATATAAGCTTGCTTTCAATCCAATCCCATTTGTATAGTACTGATTATATTATTATTGATGTCATGCTTGTAGCTGGTATACAAATAAAATATGTTTAAACCAAGGACTTATGTCATATAAAGATGGATGTGACTTCAATGATAATTACTTCGCAAGAATGATGTAACTATGAATATAACAATATGTGAATAGTCTCTTGTTATTGTATACTATATGGTACATTGAGTTGCCATCTCCGCCATCTATGTATGTACAAGCCATGTCACAGTTTTACCACTTTCAGCGTTGGACCTATTTTTCAGTATTCAATGAATTCCGGTATTTTCATTTTTAGATTGCAATTTTTTTAACATTTAGTTATCGGGGATAATTACATGAATTGATACCATGACATACTCTATACAGCATGTGAGATATGTGTTTGTTTGTTTGTTGGGGTTTAACAGCCTGCCGCCTATCAACAGCTAAGGTCTTTTAAGGCTGGGTCAATGGGTTTAGTACTAAATCTCATATTATTACCTGTACAAATGCATGTACATGTTCAAGTACATGCAAAAATAATGGGGGGGGGGGGGGGATCACAAAATCAGAACTGAATATTTACAATAAAAAAGCTATATTTTCAGCCCTGAAATAAGAATAATCCTGATCTGATGCCAGGTCCTCGCCACACCAGAATCACTTCCCCCCCTCCCAAAATGTGAGATATGTGAATTTGAAAGGTGTGGTCATAATATTTCTTCACCTGATATATGTGGCTGTGACTGAAGAAATGTGGCTAATGGGTTTTGCGACCAGTGTAGATCCAGATCAGCCTGTGCATCCGCATGATCCAGATCAGCTTCTAACAAGCAATATAGATCATTATCAGGATGCAGGAGTGTGCTATTTCTTCAGGAGCTACACTGGTCACAAATCCCATAAGCCACATTTATCCAGTTACTTACTGTCCTCAGTTAATTGTGCAAAATTGCTTGTAAAATATGCTGCCAAAAATGTGTATGATTGAACACGTAGACAAATAAAACATGGAAGCTTAGTTGCATATTAGTTCTGAATACATAGCTATAATTACATTACATTACATTACATAAGAATTAAGACGCAGTAGTATTTCCAATTTCATGTCGAAATAGACGCCGGATTCCTGATGAACTAGAAATGGACGCTTGTCGACAAGCGCATGTGTATCCCCCTCCCCAGATACACAAGTAGTTTGAAAAAAGGGTGTTTGAGTTATGCTCCGGAGACAAAATCAGTGACGGAAAAACAAAGGGAGATAACTAAAGAATTAGTGATGCAAGAGTTGTCATTCTTGCGGGACACACCTTTAGGGTCGTGGTCTATGCATGTGTGAAGTTTCATGAAAATATTCCAAAGGGTGTTCGAGTTATGCTCCAGACACGAAATCAGTGCACGAAACAACAAAGGAAGATAACTAAGAAATTAACGACGCAAGAGTTGTCATTCTTACGTGAGACACACCTTTGGGTCGTCTTCTATGCATGTGTGAAGTTTAATAAACTAGAAAATGTGTTCATAGAACACGGATGTCCCACATATCGCTTTGATAATAAATGAGGCCAAATTGCAAGTCAAAATTTTCTTTTACCTCAGCGTTAAAGTTTTTGAAGCACCAAGTATGTGACCTTGACCCTGGGCTTGGCGGGGGCAGGACAAACGTGGATTTGGCACAGGGCGGTAGAGGACCATTAGAGCAATGCATATATGAAATATGAAGCTGATCCGTGAAAGAAAGAAAACAGAAATTATAAGATATTTACCTGAGCGTATGATGTTACCCTGGGCTTGGCGGGGGCGGGACGAACGTGGATTTGGCACAGGGCGGTAGAGGACCATTAGAGCAACGCATATATGAAATATGAAGTTGATCCATGAATGGAAAGAAAAATTATAAGATATTTAACCTGAGCATTAAAGTTTTTGATTTTGAAGCACCAAGTATGTGACCTTGATCCCTGGGATTTGGCGGGGGGCAGGGACGAACAACGTGGATTTGGCACAGGACCATTAGAGCAATGCGTATATGAAATATGAAGATGATCCATGAAAGAAAACAGAAATTATAAGATATTTACCCGAGCGTTAAAGTTTTTGAAGCACTAAGTATGTGACCTTGACCCTGGCTTGGCGGGGGCAGGACGAACGTGGATTTGGCACAGGGCGGTAGACGACCATTAGAGCAACGCGTATATGAAATATGAAGTTGATCCGTCAATGGAAATAAAAATTATAAGATATTTACCTGAGCGTTAAAGTTTTTGAAGCACCAAGTATGTGACCTTGACCCTGGGATTGGTGGGGCAGGACGAACGTGGATTTGGCACAGGGCGGTAGAGGACCATTAGAGCAATGCGTATATGAAATATGAAGATGATCCATGATCCATGAAAGAAAACAGAAAGTATAAGATATTTACCCAAGCGTTAATGTTTTTGAAGCACTAAGTATGTGACCTTGACCCTGGGCTTGACGGGGGCGAGAACGAACGTGGATTTGGCACAGGGCGGTAAAGGACCATTAGAGCAATGCGTATATGCGTGTTCGAGTTATGCTCTGGATACAAAATCAGAGCACGAAACAACAAAGGGAGATAAGTAAACAAGAATTCCGCGGAATCAGATGCCTCGCCTTGTCCCGCCCGCTTGACCTCGAGCCTGGGCCCGAAAGCAATTTTCACTGGCCCGAACATATTATACAATTATTGACTAGTGAACCATAGAATATCAGATTATATTCTATGGCTCACTAGTCAATAATTGTTTTATTATATGATAATAGTCTGTATATAGCACTTACGACCTTATGCTACTAGACAAAAATTGAAAAAGAATTTGAAAAAAAAAATGAAAAAAAAAAATGGAAAAAAAAAGTTTAAAAATTAAAAATAATAATGCTTGCTACTGGGGCCCAGAATTTTTGTTAATAGTCCTATATTTATCTACATATATCTGCACAGGTCCACATAATGCCACAATATTTTCAACACAGTTTACGGAAATGTAATATAATCATTTACCTGTATAAATTACCTGTAAGTGGTCAGTGGTCAGTTGCACATGCTAGCACATGCACAGGTGAATAGTCTGTATATAGCACTTACGACCTTATGCTAATGGACAAAAATTAAAAAATAATTTGAAAAAAAAAAAAAAAAAAAAAAAAAAAAAAAAATGAAAAAAAAAAAAATGGAAAAAAAAAGTTTAAAAATAATAATGCTTGCTACTGGAGCCCAGATTTTTTTTCAGTCAAATTGAAAAATAATTTGAAAAAAAAAATGAAAAAAAAAAATTAAAAAAAAAAATTAAAAAAGAAAAAAAAAAGTTTAAAAATAATAATGCTTGCTATTGGAGACCAGATTTTTTTTTAATAGTCCTATATTTATCTACATATATCTGCACAGGTCCACATAATGCCACAATATTTTCAACACAGTACCCAATGTAGTAATTTACCTGTATAAATTACCTGGTCAGCAGTGGTCAAGCACTGGACATCTGCACATGCTAGCCCATGCTAGAACATGGTTCTCCCAGTTTCTATTGTTCTCTCTACAGGTAAAGTGTACAGAGCACACGAGAAAAGGTGTACAGAGCAGACGAGAAAACAGGTCTTCATGCATTATTGTCCAGTTTGTAGAGTGCGCAAAACAAAAAAGGGAGATAACTGAAAAATTAGCTACACAAGAGTTGTCATTATTGTGCGCGACACACCTCCGGGTCGTGGTCTATGCATGTGTGAAGTTTCATGAAAATATTCCAAAGGGTGGTCGAGTTATGCTCCGGAGAGGAAATCAGTGAGCGAAAACAAAAAAGGGAGATAACTCAAAAATCAGCTATGCAAGAGTTGTCATTCTTGTGCACGACACACCTTCGGTTCGTGGTCTAATTGAATGTGTTAAGTTTCATAAAAATATTCCAAAGGGTGGTCGAGTTATGGTCAATCAGTGCGCGAAACAAAAAAGGGAGATAACTCAAAAATTAGCTATGCAAGAGTTGTCATTCTTGTGCGCGACACACCTTCGGGTCGTGGTCTATGCATGTGTGAAGTTTCATGAAAATATTCGAAAGGGTGGTGGAGTTATGCTCCGGAAACGAAATCAGTGCGAGAAACAAAAAAGGGAGATAACTCAAAAATGAGCTATGCAAGAGTTGTCATTCTTGTGCGCGACACACCTTCGGGTTGTGGTCTATGCATGTGTGAAGTTTCATGAAAATATTCCAAAGGGTGTTCGAGTTATGCTCCGGACAAGAAGTGTCTGCGGCGGACGCGGACGCGGACCGCGGACGCGGACGCGGCGCGCTGTCAAATCCATAGTATCCCCCGACGGAGTCCGGGGGATACAATTACCATTCAACAACATGCAGAAAATACTGCATAAACACATTTTCGTCTAGTAACCGGTGCATAAATGTGCACCGGTTACTAGATGATAAATGAGTTTATGTGAGAAGAGTAGTGTGGCATCTCATCAGGAAACCTTTTTTAACGTGAAACAATTTAAGACGGTGCGGATTTGAATGATCTATTGGTGTTTAACAGCCTATCAACAGTCACTTTGTTTGTTTATTGGTGTTTAACGGCCTATCAACAGTCAGTTTGTTTATTGGTGTTTAACGGCCTATCAACAGTCAGTTTGTTTGTTTATTGGTGTTTAACGGCCTATCAACAGTCAGTTTGTTTGTTTATTGGTGTTTAACGGCCTATCAACAGTCAGTTTGTTTGTATTTGGTGTTTAACGGCCTATCAACAGTCAGTTTGTTTGTTTATTGGTGTTTAACGGCCTATCAACAGTCAGTTTGTTTGTTTATTGGTGTTTAACGGCCTATCAACAGTAAGTTTGTTTGTTTATTGGTGTCTAACGGCCTATCAACAGTCAGTTTGTTTGTTTATTGGTGTCTAACGGCCTATCAACAGTTAGTTTGTTTGTTTATTGGTGTCTAACGGCCTATCAACAGTCAGTTTGTTTGTTTATTGGTGTTTAACGGCCTATCAACAGTCAGTTTGTTTGTTTATTGGTGTTTAACCGGCCTATCAACAGTCAGTTTGTTTGTTTATTGGTGTTTAACGGCCTATCAACAGTCAGTTTGTTTGTTTATTGGTGTTTAACGGCCTATGAACAGCTCAGGTCATGTAGCTGGGAAAACGGGTTCAATCTCATTTTAACCTGCTATATTGGAGGAATCCCAAAATCAGAACGGAATATTTACATATATAAAATATATTCCGCCCTTAAATTAGACTAACCTGACCTGGTGCCAGGGTCCATACCACACCTAGTCACTTGGCCCCTTCCCCTAAAATAGGATTACGAATAATCGCAATACTCACATAAGGTGTATAAACAGATTCAACTGTCATAAACAAAATGCCAAAGACGTATGCGAGGGCCAAACCAGGTCTCCTGTCGGGATTCTGGTAAGGATGAACCCGTCGTTAAATTATTCATCGCATGCTCAATTCAATTCCGCATTTGCCATGAAAATTTCGTCATCTTTCGACGTAATTTACGGAAGATATTACAGTTTCTGTAAATATTTCATGAAAAATCGCGTTCTTCGGTACAAAATAACATGGCGTGTCTCATATATGATTCGTTGGTGATGGCGGCTTGGTATACAATAGTATACAAAATAATTTAACAGAATATCTGGTAAAACTGGACATCATGTTTGTTGTAAAACATGGATATGCCCCAATGGCATACTGAACTATAACTAGAGATTGTGTAATAAACACAAATTTCAAAGTAATTTGAGAAAGTCTTACAAACTTTTTGACATAAAATCCCAAACTCAGACCTGAATATTTACAATAAATAACTTTATATTCAGCCCTGAAATCAGATTAATCCTGATCTAATGCCAGGTCCTTTTCACACCAGAATAACATGGCCCCTAACAAAAGCAGTAGGATCAGTAATAATCTTGCTACTTTTATAATGGGCAATAACCCAATTCAACTCCCAGGTACCAAAAGAGCCAAAGATAAAAACGTACCTGAGGGCCAAACCAGGCAAATCGTGATTAATTTAAGGAGGAACACCTGCCGTTCATTTATGGAAGTAGCTTTTTGCCCGACCAACCACCCACCTTTCGACATAAGAAAGGAATGGAATGGTGCTTAACATACCATCAACACAAAAGAGTATCATTTAGGGCCAAGCAATATAGATGAATAATAAAAATAATAGTAAAATAGTATGTTAGATGTGGTAGTCAATCAGATGATTGGGGTAAAAAAATATTAATATGATGAACAATGTAAATGAACAACGTGTATAGAATTATAAAATTATAGAAATGAGAAACATGTATACAATGATAAAATTAAATTTTCCGATACAAGTTAGTTTCATGGAGAAAGCGAAGCAAACCTTCAATGTTCTCCACCTGGAATAGCTCCGCAATTGAAGTAACATTGAAGTGTTTGCCTCGAATATCGGCAAAGTCGATACAGTCCAGTAGGTTTGTTTGTTTGTTTATTGGTGTGTAACGGCCTATCAACAGCTAAGGTCATGTAAGGCCGGGCAAACGGGTTCGATCCCGTTTTAACCTGCTGCATTGGGGGAAAATTCCAAAATCAGAACTGAATATTTACATCAAGAAACAATATATTCAGCCCTGAAATTAGAATAACCTGACCTGGTGCCAGGTCCATACCACACCAAAGTCACTTAGCCTCTTCCCCTAAAATAGGATTACGAATTATCGTATTACTCACATAACTTGCATAAGGCGTATAACCAGATTCAACTGTCACATACAAAATGCCAAAGACGTATGCGAGGGACAAACCAGGTCTCCAGTCGGGATTCCGGTAAGGATGAACCTGATCGTTAAACTACCCATCGCTTGCACCCACCTTCCACCCACCAGTCCAGTAGGATGTGTTGCACATTCGACATAAGAAAATGGCCAAGTGTTTCAGGGACAAGGGTCAAGGTCATGTCATTGGTGGTGCGAGTACGTCACGCATGTTTAGATGAATGAACAGTTCAAATATTAAAGCAATCTTTCAAGTAATATTGAAGATATTACATGATGGAGAAACTGTTACAAATTTTTGACTTTTTGACGTAAGTGTACATGGACGGACGTACAGACGTATAAAACCCTAAGAACATTGCAATATGCCCCCACCGCTCCATGCTAGTGTATGGGGGGGGGGGGGGGATAATAAATCAATATTGTACATCAATAATCAATTGCAGTCAATAATATGAGATTACAATATGAAGAACAAGTCTATTGTATTGGGCCAACTGGCACCTGAGCAAACATAGAATACTGCCATACTACACAAACTATTATAAGATGGTGTTTGTTTATTTGTTTGTTTGTTAGTTAGGGTTTAACAGCCTATCAACAGCTAAGGTCATTTAAGGCCGGGTCAATGGGCTTAGTATTAAATCCCATATATTACCTGTACATGTACAAATGAGAAAATCCCAAAATTATAACTGAATACATGTATTTACAATAAAAAAACCATATTCAGCCCTGAAATCAGAATAATATTGATCTGATGCCAGGTCCTCGCCACACCAGCATCACTTGGCCCCCTCTCAAAAGCAGTAGGATCAGTAATAATCTTACTACTTTTATAATGGGCAATAACCCAATTCAACTCCCAGGTAACAAAAAAGCCAAAGATAAAAACGTACCTGAGGGCCAAACCAGGCAAATCGTGATTCCTATAAGGAGGAATCGTACATGATCTTAATGCAGGCTCTCTGGTGACCTTTTGTGAAAAAGTAGGAAAAAAAGTAGGATTTTTTTTCGCAAAAAGTAGGAAAGAAGTAGGAAAAAGTAGGAATTTATGATAAAAAAGTAGGAACATTTGTTCATATTTTCTTACCTTTGACTTTTACTTTGAACATTTCTTGTACTCACGGTTACTCGGAACATGGTGTTTCAGTGATGTCTTCTTGTTGTGGCCTTGTGTCTTCAACATTACGGATGCTGCCAGTCTGAAAAAAAAATAAATTATTCTTTGAACTAACATTTTACAGCAATATGGACACCAACTAAGAGCATGCCTTTTATGGTTTTCAACCAGCATATCAGCATGTATGAGCAGGCGCGGATAAAGAAATAATTGCAGGGGGGTGGAGTCTGTAATTAAAATTTGGCATACCTGACCTGCGCGCGTGCGAAATCGTAAAGTTGGGGGGTGTGGGGGTCCTCCCCTAGGAAATTTTTAAATGCCAGATCGCCGCAGATGCGATTTCCTGACACCTAGGCCACGAAAAAAGTCATCCAACTATTCGAGTATTGTAGATTTTCTTCTTTTTTTTCTTTTTTTTGCCGGGAGCAGAGGGGGTCCGGACCCCCTAGACCCCCCTGTATCCGCGCCTGATGAGGTTATGAGGTCTGATCTCAGTGTACACTGTTTGGCATGCCATTACACGGCGCTAAGATATGGGTCTGGCAAGCAGTATTGAGTCTGATCAAACTACACATGTGTATACTCAGCTGGATGAAAAAGTTATAAGGTCCATTTTCTCAGTTGATGGCCCAATTTACTTAATATACTAATGTATAGCCTATGAAGACTAGAAATCTATCAATGTGCCGTGTATTTAAAGGACAAAATACATTTCCCATAGACTATCATGTATTTTCATATTTTGTTTTTAATTTATACCAAGGGGACTGTGCAAGGTAGCTTCAGAATGTAGTTGCAACTGCTGAATAATTTGAGCTATCTCGTCTTGTTCGACTCATCCATTCATGAGATGTGCCAGTCCCTAAACATGGATTTTCAATCGATGTCAATGGCGATGTCATATGAAAAGTGACGCACAAAATGCCAACATCAAGTTCAAACATGTGCATATTATAAACTACTTCAGAAAACTTCAATGTAAAAAAGTATTTTAAATTGCATAAATTTATTGCCCATTTAACTTGGTTGTTTAATTCAAATCAATTTAGTATTGAAACAGCAGCAGTTTGAAATACATGCACGTCTATTTGAAATATAATTTGTTCCTCAATATACTGAATCAAAATTCCCAATGCAACACTCATATAAACATCACAGTGTTTACCTTTTACACACAGATTTTAATTCCTAATTAGAAAGTATACAATACAATATACAATATACAATATTATGTATTAGCATTAAACATGTACAATGTTTTTCGCTATAAATATAAATAGTCAAAGAGTGAAATCGTTTAAAGATGTATCAAAATAGTATAACCATTGTCTGAAGTTGGCAGTGTCGAGCGTTATAAGTAGCCTGCGACGGCATGCGTCACTATATTTGTATAGAATGTGTGCAAGTGACGTCGTAGGTTGGCAGAAGTCCCAGAGCAGGTGCGAAGGAGCTTTCTCACTATCCTAATCTGGTGCCTGATGCTGTGGCACACAGGGAAAACTCATCATTTATGAGAAGCAGGGGCTACTGCAGCACAATTGTTTGGATCAGTTAATCTGGCACATAAATGTTCAAAGAAAAGGCTGTACCTGGGGGTAAAATCACTTAGCAAGAGTATATTACAACACTCACCTGAGAATACTGTATGCTGTTCCGAACTGGCAGGCATCTGAGGTATCACAAACATCAAGGCCACAAGAAGAAGACACCCGAGAGCACTCTATATAACATGCACAGCTTTTTTCTGTAAATAAATCTCATAACAGATCAGAACAACATAGCTTTTTATTTTTTTTTAGCTTTTCAAATGAAAAAGTAGGAAAAAGTAGGAATTTTGGGAATTTTGATGAAATAGTAGGAAAAAGTAGGAATAAAAAAAATAATAGGAAAAAGTAGGAAAAAGTAGGAACGCTTGAAAGCCTGTTAATGTTAACGCTATTTTGGCTATTTAAATATTAAAGCAATCTTTCAAGTAATATTGAAAATATTACATGATGGAGAAACTTACAAATGTACGACTTTTTGACGCAAGTGTACACGGACGGACGTATGAAACCTCAAGAGCAATGCAATATGCCCCCCCCCCTCCATGCTATTGCATAGGGGACATAACAAATCAATATTGTATATCAATAATAGTTTGCAGTCAATAATATGAGATCACAATATGAAGAACAAGTCTATTGGGCCAACTGGCACCTGAGCAAACATACAATACTGCCATACTATACAAACTATTTTAAGACGGCGTACATGAATCCCAATACATTACATTAGCCCCACGTGACGTCGAGTGACGTTGTTGATTAGCTAAAGTTTGTTTTGATCATCGTTGTCAATAACGTCACGCTATTGACCGGCAAAATCGTTGTTCCATGAATTGTGACAAAATGACGTAAAACGAGCTGATTCTTAATCATGTTAATCATTTAATGTCAGCGCTATTTTGGCTATTTACATTTTTGAAACTGTCAGAACATGCAATGTAAATATAATTAATAAATCCACAGGCTGTTTAATTGAATGAATGCATGTTCACCAATTTTACTGTGTTTTCACCCTGGAACAAAGTTTCAAATATCAAAAGGAATATAAGGATATATCACAAAGTTGAATTTTACACATTTTCGCCATTTTGACATTGTATCCACAAGAGGTTAGAGGGTGTTCTATGTGAACGATGGTCACACAGGCATCACATACCTTCTGGATTGGCACATAATTATTGATTTTTCATATTACAGTGGAATCTCTCTAAACCGGACACCAAGAAAACATCCGTGATCTTATTTATGTTGAGTTTCTTGGTCATTTATATTAGGTGATAATGTCTGTTCGTAATCGGATAGCACAGTACAACAGTTCAGAATGATCAAATGCCTGATTTACAGTGAAACCTCTAGACCGGACACCTGGGGACCTCCCAGGGTGTCCGGTTTAGAGAGATTTCACTGCAGTATAGTTTATCATCGACTTTGCTGAATGTATTTAAATATGTTTGGACTATGTGTCGAATACCAGACTTTTTTCAACTTTAATGACGTTTGGAAATGTCAGGCTCCACAATGCTGATAAATCTTTGTGCTATTGGTATTCCAAAAAAATTCAATTTATTATAGCTAAATGCATTCAGACTGAGCAGGTCTTACGACAATATGCACACATGGCACACACACATCATAGCCGGTCTCATGAGGACATTTATTTGAGTTTAAATTTGATACACCTCTCTTCTACGTTGATTCATTCAATACTTTCAGCATATGGAGTGATATCTGATTGTGCTCCGACGTGACTTTTCTCATTTAAAGTGCAAGTGTCCACTATTTGTATACACGTTATAACACATTTCAATCATTTATAATTATATTTATGTTTTCAGACACTTTGTAGTCATCCTTGCTTTAAAAATTGGCCTGGAAACACCATGTCCCTGAATTATTGATGGTGGACACATTCGTTGATTTTACCATTTTTAACAGAGTGCAAAAAATGACGCCATCAATAAACAGGGACGTCACTTGTTGTGTTGAGCCTATCTGCTAAACAAAACATACACTAGGTAAGACAGCCCACAGCTTGATATTCTCTGAAAAGGAAATGGTTCAATGCCTTGGAGGGATTGGTTGTGGCCTAGGGGTTAGAACACCTCCGGAGGTTGTGGGTTCAAACCTCGCCGTGGGCATCAAAAATACTTTCTTAGTATTTCAATCTGACTGGTCTGTCGGATGAGACTTTAAACTGTGGTCCCGTCTCTATATGACCTTAGCTGTTGCTGGGACATTAAACCCATTCACTTTCAATGTCTTAGAATAAAAAAAGTTATGGCTTTTGTTTTTTTTGGGACACCTTGTAGATCCTAGTCTGTCTGAAGGCCATGTCAGCATTTTTTATGTCATAAATGATTTGCATGATTGCACAAAATAGACTTTCACAGTGCAATAACAATTGTAATACACTAGTGTAATAAATATTAAAATGAGGCCGGTACAGGAAAGACGCTAAGTGGTCATTACAGCTTCAACGTATTGTGCTGTGCTTAAACAATAAATATAATCTAACATTGGTGTTGAGTTAATGATATTTATTAAATCAATATAAATGTTAGATTATGCAGACAGTGTAACTCCTGATTGTCTCAATTAGAAAGCAATGTAACAATGTACATACACCTTGTTTAGAATAAGTATCATGAATATTTGGACTACTAAGCTGAGAACACTAAGACCCTTGCTACACTGGCTGCGAACTCAATAAAGTCTGTGGCCTATTTCACCAAACTTGCAAAGTATACTTTTCTTGCTAATTAGTACACTTTGAGGGAGAAATATATTAATTTTTATTATACTGAATTTATTACATTTTGGCTGTGATAATGTAATACATTCAGTATAATAATTCTGCATACTTTTAATCATCAAATATATGCAGTCGTTAGTTCTATATGAAATAATGCATTTCGGGAAAAATAAATGATTACTCCCTCAAACTATACTTTGCTAGATAAGTATACTTTGCAATGTTGGTGAAATAGGCTACTGGTGCATCACATACATCTCAATACAAGTATTAACCTAACCATTAGCATCCCGAGGTTACACCATTTTATTGGCAGACAGTTCTAAATAATTTATTTATTTCACCTCAGAGATAATGTTGTGACCACTCAATTGAACCGTTTCGTCGAAACGGTTCAAATGAGTGGTCACAACATATACATGTACATGTACTTTCATTGACTACTATGTTTTATTTGAGCTGCATTCACGCTGGGATTTTTGTATTGTCTCTTTTACCAAAAATTGCATCCTTCACGTCTGAAAGATTCTGGTCCCGATCCATGAAGTTATAAATAGAGCTCATTCTGATGCCCTGCTCAATGCGATGGTTATCTGTGCACATGTTCCTGACGTTGACATCGACGGCGGAGTTGTAGGCCCAGGCTGGATAGCCATGTACCAACATCGTGACCACTATCGCCGAACCGTCATCACACACTACTACACCCGGGCTGCCGGACGCACCATGCTTAAAATCACACTGGAAGATCACACGGAGGATATTTTCTGCCCCCATGTAGCCATCTGTACCAGCAACAGGTGTGTCTTTAATAATGTCCTCGCTCCACCTTCGGTTATCAGCCATATCATTCCGACTTTCTTCACGATCCAAGTGAATGAGTCTCTTAACTTCTGAAAAATGTTTACAATTACCTTCGGAGTGCCCGATCAAATTGAACATACCATCTGGATTTGGATCGGCGAAATGAAAAAATGGATCCGGCATTGTTCTACCGTAGCTACTCCTTCAGCTCCAGAACAGCAAAATCACAGTCTTCATCCCACGAAAGTACACGAGGTTGGAAAAAATATCGCTGGGTTATATCAGCTTCGTTGTTTTTCAAGAAGTTGAAGTCAATGTAGACACTGGAATTGCCCAGAACTTCAAACTGGGACACAGGAGTGTGTTGTTCAGTCACGGAACGGTACGCCATCTCTGAAACGATAAAATTACACAGTCACGAGATCCATATATATCTCCATTTAACTACGCAACATGTGACGTCAAACCCGCCAAATCTTACACTGATGTCACATCAGAACACGCCAGGGGGCGGGAGAGAGAGAATAGTAGGTTAATGCCATGAAGGAAAAACACATCTGGCGAGGTTTAGGAAACTTGTTTCCGTGCTGAACTACTATTCTATTGATCCCGTCAATGCTTTACAACAGCATTTAAATCAACTTAATTTAGTTAATTAAGCCTGAAAAGTGAGATACTTTAGAACCAAATTGCATCAAACACTCATTTGCTCTCAGAACATAGTTCGATAACGTAAGATCCCTAAATCAATAGACATGACATCAACTATATTTATCAAGAATTGTTTTAGCATTTAAATGTACTGTCTGTTCCAATTTTTCTGCCGAAATACTTTTGGCTATCAAACACTTTAAATCTAAAAAACATTTAAATGTAAGTACATTTTCATTAACAAAGTACATTCAATAACAAACAAGAGGGCCATGATGGCCCTATATCGCTCACCCGTGTAATGTCACAAAAATCAAGCAAATACTGGTATGTAAAGTTGTCACTACATATACATCAAAACAAGAGGGCCATGATGGCCCTAATTCGCTCACCTGACTCCATGAACACCAGAGGAGAATGTGACATTGAGTTCATGTGTTTTAAAAAAATTGTGATATTTTTAGATGGCGGTCATCTTGGATTAAGCGATGACTCTCATTTTACCAAATCTGAAAATGCTTCACACAAGGATCTTAACTTCCTATGAAGTTTGGCCAGCATCGGTCATGTGGTTCCTGAGAAAATGACGTTCAAAATCTCGCATAAATGGACCTTTTGGTGGCCATCATGGATGACATAATCATCCGATTCCGACAAATATTGCACCAGAGCAATCACCTCATCGATACCTTCAATTTGATATATGACATAAGCATATTCGGTCAAAAATAATATTTGACCCCAATATGACCCCACAGGGCCACGCCCATTTTTGACCCCGGGGTCACCATTGTAACAAATTTGAAAGAGCATTGTAAATCAATCATTCCTACCAAGTTTAGTCGAAATCCGGCCAGCGGTTCATGAGAAGAAGATTTTTTAAGAATTTATGCTATTTTTAGATGGCGGCCATCTTGGATTAGCGATTACCTCCATTTTAACAAATCTGAAAAGGCTTCACCCATGGACCATAACTTTTAAGTTTGGCTACCATGGGCCAAGCGGTTCATGTGAAGAAGAATTTTGAAATTTTGAAATCTCTAATAAAAGAACAACCTTTTGACCTTTCGGCGGCCATCTTGGATGACATAACCATCCGATTTCGACAAAAAATGCACCAGAGTGATCGCCTCATTGATACCTTCAATTTGATATATGACATGACCATATTCGGTCAAAAATAAAATTTGACCACAATTTGACCCCACGGGCCACGCCTATTTTTGACCCCGGGGTCACCATTTTAACAACTTTGAAAGAGCATTGTACATCGATCATTCCTACCAAGTTTTGTCGCAATCCAATTGGCTTTACCAATGGACCATAACTGCGAAGTTTGCTGCCAAGCGGTTTGTATGAAGAAGACGTTTGAAATCTCTAATAAAAGAACGACCTTTTGACCTTTCGGCGGCCATCTTGGATGATGTAATTCTCTGATTTCGACAAAAAATGCTCCTAAGTGATCGTTTCGTCCATACCTTCGAATTGATGTATGACATGACCATATTCGGTCAAATGTGAAATTTGACCCCTACTTGACCCCTCCTGCCCCACCCATTTTTGACCCGGTGGCCACCATTTGAAGGAATCTGAAACATCGTTAACTATCAATCATTCATATCAAGCTTCGTCGAAATCGGCCTAGCGGTTCGTGAGAAGAAGATTTTTTTGAGAATTTGACCTAACATCATTTTAACAACAAGAATTTCCGCGGAATCAAATGTCTCGCCTTGTTCCGCCTTGACCTTGACCCTGGGGCCCCCGAGATTTTTGTCCTATATTCATCTACATATCATAGTAAAGGTATGTATAAAGTTTGATGACTGTAGCTGATAAGGTGTTGAGGTAATGACCGTAACATGAAAACTTAACATTGAATGATGGATGACTATGCCGCAGCCGCCGACGACGACTCCGGAAAATCAAAACCTATGTCTCGCTTTCCGCTTTCGCGGGCGAGACAAAAATGAAAAGGCTTGACCCACTGACCATTACTGTGAAGTTTGGCCAATAGTAGCCAAGTGGTTCACAAGAAGAAGACATTTGTGATCTATATTGAAACAAGAGTTGTCAGAGGACAACGAAGCGCGCCCGGTGGCAGCAAAGGAACCGAGGGAACATTTGAAAACACAACGTGCTGGATAAGGGAAACAAAATTTATGAGCCATTTACCAGAGCGTGTTAAGGTTTCGAGCGTACAAAGTATTTGACCTTGACCCTGGGCTTAGCAGAGGTAGAGGACCCTTGGAGCAATGCGAATGTGAAATATGAAGCAAATCCAAGCAAGGAAACAGAAAATATAGGCCATTAACCCGATCGTGCGAGCGTTCAGGTTTTGAGATGCACAAAGTATGTGACCTTGACTCTGGGCTTAGAAGGGGCGGCACAGACGTGGATTTGCCACAGTGCAGTAGACGACCCTTAGAGCAATGCGTGTGTGAAATATGAAGCAAATCTAAGCAAAGGAAACAGAAAATATAGGCCATTTACCCGAGCGTCCGAGCGTTAAGGTTTCGAGATGCACAAAGTATGTGACCTTGACCCTGGGCTTAGAAGGGGTGGCACGGACGCGAATTTGCCACAGCGCAGTAGAGGACCCTTGGAGCAATGCGTGTGTGAAATATGAAGCAAAGCAAATCCAAGCAAGGAAAATATAGGCCATTATAATTTTTGAAGACGGACGGACGGGCGGACGCCTACGACGCTGAGGGTATGCCATAAGCGCTTCTTCCTTCGGAAGGCGCGCTAAAAACGACCTTCTGGCGGCCATCTTGGATGATGTAATGACCTGGATTAGCGATGACCTCCATTTTAACAAATCTGAAAAGGCTTCACCCATGGACCATAACTTTTAAGTTTGTCTACCATGGGCCAAGCGGTTCATGTGAAGATGAATTTTGAAATCTCTAATAAAAGAACGACCTTTTGACCTTTCGGCGGCCAACTTGGATGACATAACCATCCGATTTCGACAAAACATGCACCAGAGTGATCGCCTCGTTGATACCTTCGATTTGATATATGACATGACCATATTCGGTCAAAAATAATAATTTGACCCCACGGGCAAAGCCCATTTTTGACCCCGGGGTCACTATTTTAACAACTTTGAAAGAGCATTGTACATCGATCATTCGAAATCTGGATGGCGGTTCTTGAGAAGAAGATTTTTGAAGAATTTGTGCTCTATTTAGACGGCGGCCATCTTGGATTACGTAATGACGTCATTTTAACAATTTTGTAATCCCGCTACCCAAGAACCATGACCATGAAGTTTGGTGACAATAGGCCCAATGGTTACCGAGGAGAAGACGTTTGAAAATGTTCACGGACGGACGGACGACGGACGGACACATTGCGGTAACAATAGCTCACATGAGCTTTGCTCAGGTCAGCTAAAAAATCACCCTTCCCACTTTTTTTTTATTTTATGAAATAGTAGGTTAATGCCATGAAGGAAAAAAACATCTGGCGAGGTTTAGGAAACTGGATGGGCGAGGTTTGCCGAGCCCATCTTGTTTCCGTGCTGAACTACTATTCTATTGATCCCGTCAATGCTTTAAAACAGCATTTAAATCAACTTAATTTAGTTAATTTAGCCTCAAAAGTGAGATACATACCTTAGAACCAAATTGCATCAAACACTCAAACACGCTCTGAACATAGTTCGATAACATAAGATCCCTTAATCAATAGACATGACATTAACTATATTTATCAAGAATTGTTTTGGCATTTAAATGTACTGTCTGTTCCAATTTTTCTGCCGACAAACTTTTGGCTATCAAACACTTTAAAGGTACATGCCCACTCAGTAGGCACAAAATGTTCTTTATAGGAATTAAATAAGTGTATAACTGTGTCACTATTCCACCAGTTCTAAAATGACTAATGCCCGCTACACAGATATAATCATTTAGTAATGTTAATTTTACTGATAGTGACGCGCGGTGGTATCAGGCTATTTTCATATGCAAATGAGGCAGCAAATTTTTTAATTATTTATATTAATTAAATGCGTCACATGAAAAATTAATATTTTCGACAGATTATAAAGTATGATCATTGCACATCAAAAAATAAATAGAGAGAATAAATAGTAATGTCTGTTAACATTTTAAGGAAACATGGTTAATGCCCTTGATATCAGTGTGAAATTTATGTCTGATATACAATGTATAATAATGTCAATCAATACGTGGGGTAATGGTGCATGAATGTTTATTTTGCCAGAAAATGTCTCAGATGATGTCTCTGGTATAAAGAACATTTTTTGACTACCGAGTAGGCATGTACCTTTAAATCTAAAAAATATTTAAACGTAAGGACCGTTTCATTAAAAAAATACAATTCAATAACAAACAAGAAATGCGTCTGTCGAACGCGGATGCCACCTGCAGCATATTTGAGAAACTGTGACAAAGTGGTTAACCGAAAAGTGTGACGGACGGACGGACAAACTTACATTTCGGACCTTAGAGGGTACTTGCTATATAAAAGATGAAAGGAAATACCCCGTAAGACACAATAGGCTTACGGGGTACGGAATGAATTCCATTGTCTTCTATTGTCTTAGGCCACGCCCCCTACCCCATAAGTACCCTAATGTGAGGCTCGGACAGACGGACGGGTTAACGGGCGGTGGACGGACGGACGGACGGTACGGGCGGGCGGGGGGGCGGGCGGAGGGCGGTTTACGGGCGGGGGAGGGCGGTCGGGGGGGGCGGACGGTGGACGGACGGCCGGACGGTACGGACGGGACGGACGGACGGACGGGTACGGTACGGACGGACGGACGGACGGACGGACGGACGGACGGACGGACGGACGGACGGACGGACGGACGGACGGACGGACGGACGGACGGACGGTCCAAACACTATATGCCACCCGTTTCTTGGCATAAAAAGTCACCCTCCCCACTTTTTTTTTTTTTTATGAAATTATGTAAAATACTGATTTTATTGCGAAAAAAGATTTTCCTATGGTAATTTAAAATGGGGGTTAAAAATAGATTTTATTAATAATTTTGGAATTTTCAAAATCTAACTTAGTTACATCAATTTCAGGATATCTAGCCAGGTTTCGGAGACGATTTCCATTTTTTGTTTTTCCACCCACCTGGTCCGGCTCCAGCTCCTTTTTGCCTCATGTTAAAATTCCATAGGAAAGTTGTTTTTTCGCAATCAAATCAATATTTGATGGATTTTCATCAAATAAAACAAATTGGCGAGGATGACTTTTTTGTTACTGATGAAAAAGTACTTACATTTAATGTGTTTAATAGGCAAAAGTTTGTCAGCAGCAAAACGTGGAACAGACAGTAGGTACTTTACTCATTGAAATGAATACAAAATAATCTTCTAACATTGGAACGATTTGTTTTATTCTTTTTATCGTTCATGAATCAAGGAAACGAAAAAAAAATAAAAAATGTAGGTTTAATCCCATTTCGAATGGAGACGAGCTCGATCGATGCATCCTGAATTAACCGTTAACCCTTACACCGCTATCTTAATTTGTTGCCGTCTGCTGTTTATTTTCTATTGTCCATTTTTATCATCAAAAACATGCTTTGACAGCACTTTAGAATAATTTACAACATGCTTTGACAGCACTTCAGAATCATTTCCACTGTCAAACCATGTTTTTATTGAGAAACAATTGACAATTCGTTCCCACGAATTAACAATTCATTCCCACGATATATCGTGAAGGCGAACTGTATTTGTATACTTGTTTCTGATACCTAATTATCAAAATATATGTATAGCCAAGCACACTGATTGTATATTTTTGTCTGTAAATATTCTGTTCTGATTTTGGGATTTTCCTTCTTCCCTACACATGAAATATGGGAATTGGTCCTGTTAACGGACATAAAATGACCTTAGCCATTAAACAAGAGCTCCGCGGAGCAAAATGTCCCGCCTGGCGCAGTTTGATAGTATATAAGGAGCTTGTAATAACCTTGGGGTTAGTGAGCACCATGGGCTTTCTGTAGAATGATGCGGGATGTTGTTACAAATGCATGTATGGAATATTAAAGCATAAACTGAGCGTTAATTTTTCCAAACACGGAAATTTCTAAGTCAGTGACCTTGACCTTTGGGGTTAGCGGGCACCATGGGCTTTCTGTAGAATGATGCGGGATGTTGTTACAAATGCACGTATGGAATATTAAAGCATAAACTGAGTATTAACTTTTGCAAACACGGAAATTTCTAATTCAGTGACCTTGACCTTTGGGGTTAGCAGGCACCATGGGCTTTCTGTAGAATGATGCGGGATGTTGTTACAAATGCATGTATGGAATATTAAAGCATAAACTGAGCGTTAACTTTTGCAAACATGGAAATTTCTAATTCAGTGACCTTGACCTTTGGGGTTAGCAGGCACCATGGGCTTTCTGTAGAATGATGCGGGATGTTGTTACAAATGCATGTATGGAATATTAAAGCATAAACTGAGCGTTAACTTTTCAAAACACGTAAATTTCTAAGTCAGTGACCTTGACCTTTGGGGTTAGCGGGCACCATGGGCTTTCTGTAGAATGATGCGGGATGTTGTTACAAATGCATGTATGGAATATTAAAGCATAAACTGAGCGTTAACTTTTCCAAACACAAAAATTTCACTAAGTCAGTGACCTTGACCTTTCGCATTAGCGGGCAACATGGGATTTCTGTAGAATGATGCGGGATGTTGTTACAAATGCATGTATGGAATATCAAAGCATAAACTGAGCGTTAACTTTTCCAAACACGGAAATTTCTAAGTCAGTGACCTTGACCGTTGGGGTTAGCGGGCACAATGGTCTTTCTGTAGAATGATGCGCTTTCTGTAGAATGATGCAGGATGTTGTTACAAATGCATGTATGGAATATTAAAGCATACACTGAGCATTAAATTCTAAGTCAGTGACCTTGACCTCTGTGGTTTTTTTTTATTAGCGGAGGGCAGCAATGGGCTCTTTTCTGTAAAATGATGCGGGATCGTTGTTACAAATGCATGTATGGCATATTAAAGGCATAAACTGAGCGTCGCTAAAAACTGAGCGTTAACTTTTCCAAACACGGAAATTTCTAAGTCAGCGACCTTGACCGTTGCGGTTTGCGGGCACCATGGGCTTTCTGTAGAATGATGCGGGATGTTGTTACAAATGCATGTATGGAATATTAAATCATACACCGAGCATTAACTTTTGCAAACACGGAAATTTCTAATTCAGTGACCTTGACCTTTAGGGTTAGCAGGCACCATGGGCTTTCTGTAGAATGATGAGGGATGTTGTTACAAATGCATGTATGGCATATTAAAGCATAATCTGAGCGCTAAAACTGAGCGTTAACTTTTCCATACACAGAAATTTCTAAGTCAGCGACCTTGACCTTTACGGTTTGCGGGCACCATGGGCTTTCTTTAGAATGATGCGGGATGTTGTTACAAATGCATGTATGGAATATTAAAGCATAAACTGAGCGTTAACTTTTCCAAATACGGAAATTTTGAAGTCAGTGACCTTGACCTTTGGGGTTAGCGGGCACCATGGGCTTTCTGTAGAATGATGCGGGATGTTGTTACAAATGCATGTATGGAATATTAAAGCATAAACTGAGCGTTAACTTTTCCAAACACAAAAATTTCTCTAAGTCAGTGACCTTGACCTTTCGCATTAGCTGGCAACATGGGATTTCTGTAGAATGATGCGGGATGTTGTTACAAATGCATGTATGGAATATCAAAGCATAAACTGAGCGTTAACTTTTCCAAACACGGAAATTTCTAAGTCAGCGACCTTGACCGTTGGGGTTTGCGGGCACCATGGGCTTTCTGTAGAATGATGCGGGATGTTGTTACAAATGCATGTATGGAATATTAAAGCATAAACTGAGCGTTAACTTTTCCAAATACGGAAATTTCGAAGTCAGTGACCTTGACCTTTGGGGTTAGCGGGCACCATGGGCTTTCTGTAGAATGATGCGGGATGTTGTTACAAATGCATGTATGGAATATTAAAGCATAAACTGAACGTTAACTTTTCCAAACACAAAAATTTCTCTAAGTCAGTGACCTTGACCTTTGGCATTAGCGGGCACCATGGGCTTTCTGTAGAATGATGCGGGATGTTGTTACAAATGCATGTATGGAATATCAAAGCATAAACTGAGCGTTAACTTTTCCAAACACGGAAATTTCTAAGTCGGTGACCTTGACCTTTGGGGTTAGCGGGCACTATGGGCTTTCTGTAGAATGATGCGGGATGTTGTTACAAATGCATGTATGGAATATTAAAGCATTCCATTGAGGGAAACAGAAGTTACAATGATTTAACCTGAGCGTTAAGTTTTAGAAACAGAGCTAAACGCAAAAAACTTAACGTTGAATGCATGTGAAAAGTAGGTCAATGAACCATGAAACGTAGGTGATGGTCACATGGGCTCCCTCTGTGTGAGATGGTTACACCACAGTGTTGATGTATACCAAGTATGGAGGTCGTAGGAAATATAGTTTTCTGGAAACTGAGCTAAACGCAAAAACTTAACGTGAAATGTTGACGCCGCCGCCGCCGACGACGCCGACGGAAAAGCTATGCCTATGTCCCGCTTCTGCTAAAGCAGGCGGGACAAAAATCATTATATAAATAAATAATACTTATTAGTAATACTGTGGAGCTAACCTAGTTTCAGTACTTTCAGTACTTTGATATTTATTATAATCCCACAGAAATTTGGTTTTAAATTTCCATTATTTATGCGCTCTCCACTTCATGAGGATTTAGGCTGCCTCCATTAAAATCACGTGATATGCATTACAACTACGTCACGATGCACTTGCGCACGCAAGTTGCATTTTCCTTGGTAACCCGCTAGCATTCTGGGTAAACAAATCGCTCAGTTGCTTTTGATTTCCTTTTGTTGTTCTTCGCTTTCACGATCAACAATCTAACATTTTATTATATACCTACCCATGAAATACATAGTTATACGATGTAAATAAAAGTCATATGTTCTCATCGATGAAATAAACAACTCCCGGTGAAAATACGACTACTTCCGCTATCTATATTCATAACGCGCATCAGAAAGAAAACAGCGCAAATAGGCTGCAAATACACATTCATTACCGTATACAGTCTAAAAAAGTGCTAATTTCCATGGAGCGGTATCTAATAAATAGAATATTCATATTTTTGCAACGAATATGACATATATGTTCATCTCGTGGTGTGAAATATGGACATTTCACACCACGAGATGAACATATACCGTATTCTTGCGATTATAAGTCGCATTTTTTTTACTCAGATTTGTATCCCAGAAAGCCCCTGCGTCTTATAAATACATGTAGATACATGAGCATTTTTTTCAACCCGAAATATTGACATAAACGACCAAAAATAAAAAATAAAAAAATGCGTTCCTATATTTGTTGTTGTTGTTAGTCTTTGGGGTAAAATCCGGTATTGGAATATTGGATTCGTATTGTAAACAGTTCGCGCCTTACTCGCGCCTTACTCGTTCCGGCCCTGTGTCACATTCGGTACACATTTTCTATACCGAAGGCGAAGGCGAACAGTGTATACCAAGATCAGATCCGGTCGACATTTTCTCTGCCGAATCACAATCTGGCCTCTATTATTTTAATTATCTTTTGAAAACATTTACCGGGCCCATATCGGTCGGTGTCATTTTGCCGTGAAATAAAAGTATTGCATGATGCCATTAACGGTAAATCCCAATATGCATAATGCAATCCCACGAAAGTTATAAAACTCCATCATTAGTTTCGAAACTGTGTGTTTACACGATGCTGATGAAAGTGGCAAGCCTAAGTCAGCTGGCCGACATCAAACACACCGCGTGTCAAGATTTACAACATAAAGCCATATCAACACACGCGGTTGCTGATGTCAGTTTCGTATTCGTCACTAAACTGGTACCCTGTCTGATGCGTCCCAGTGAAGCAATACTATCGAGAACCAGACTCTATTTATGACATGGCAAACGTGTTTATGTGAATTGGGTCTCTATCTCTGACAAATCCCGGCTTATTGCATTAGCGACCAGGCGGTGGATTCGCGTAGTCTGCACATGATTTATAATGTTCGCCAATCTCTAATTAAAAACATTATAATTCCGTCAGCGGACTATGCAAATTCGTCCTAGCTATAGGCTGCTGTCATCGTCATTTACGGAAGATACAACTGATTTTGAAATACTACATACTGTACAGGCGAAAGTTGTGTGTTGCTTTGTATAAACTGTATGACCTTTAGGCTATGTTTTGAAATTGCACTGATTGACGCTTTTTTGATGTGTGCGGCATCATGGGGGTAATCAGTAACCCATTTCATGCTGAGGATACGCTTATGTTTGCGGAAAATCCTAAATAGTTTCCTTCTATGCACTCAGAAGTATATGCCGCGATCACCATTTAAACCGTTTCGTCGAGACGGTTCAAATGAGTGGTCACAACATGTACTTTCAGTGAGAAATAACAAAAATAAAAATAAAATATTTAATAAATTTCATATCCGTAAATGTGTATTCAGAAAGGAACGGGTTAAAAAAACACTCTGGATCCGTAAATGTGTATTCAGAAAGGAACGGGTTAAAAAAACACTCTGGATTATACGCAGATCTGTCGCCATATTTCGCCGATATTGATTTCGAAAATAGTTTCCGTAAATGGTGTTGAAAAGAGATAATACATACCGCAATCAATAATAACAATATAATACCACTTTCGGCAGCAATATGATCGCAAATATAACACGATTTATGACAATAGTCTGTTACACATTTAACACGATTTTGATATACAAATAAGGCAAAAATATCGGGAGCCAATGCACAACCGTGTACTAACCGAGAACGTGTTATAGTGAAGCGTGTACTACCGAGTTCACAGTGTAATTGAAGATACTAGAAAACGGTGAAATACGGACCGGGGAATCACGGACATAGAGTCGGCAAATTACGGACATAGCAAACTATGATAGGGAAAATACAGACAAAACCGTCCAAGGTACGAATAAAAAAACAGTGTGGGGGAATAAATAACAACAACAACTTTGCGAGTTTTTTTTTAAAGTTTTTTGTTTCATTTTGTTAGGAAAATTGGGTGCGTCTTATAATCTCATGTAGACATTTTCCCCCAGATTTTGGACTGAAAATAGGGGTGCGTCTTATGCACTCTTGCGACCTATAATCGCAAGAATACGGTATGTCATATTTGTTGCAAAAATATAAAGGCACTCGTGAAATATGGACATTTCACACCATTCGATGAACTTATATGTCATATTTGTTGCAAAAATATCAATATCCTCTGTATATTCAATAATTTTATCTATTAATATGTCTCGCTGCATAGTGAGAATGTGTAGACATCAAGTATATTACTTCCACTTTACCATGCCAATTTCTTAGCTTTTTTTTCAAACTGTGTCGAAACGGCCATCAGCCGAGGATACTCATTTTTGCGCATTCCGTGCGTTTTATTTCATCAAAATCAGTGAAATAATAAGAAAGTTATGATCATGAGTCGAGGTGAGAACACACAATTTTTCTGTCAACATTACCCAAACCGAGCACCTGCACACATCTTCGTGAATACACTAGTGGAATAAATAGGCAAATTAGCTACAATTACAACTTGGGCGATGATTTTTTGCTCCTTCTGACTCCACACACTTTAAACAGACTAAATGTTTTTCATACTACAATAAACGCAATAGCCCATCGTTTTATTCCTCTAAAAAATGCTGAAAAGTTAGCACACTTATCTTTCTCGTGGTCAAAAAGTTGTTTCAACAATATCACCGGAACCCTATTAACTACAATTTGTCAATTCACCGGCCTGTAATTCTGTTGATGCTTTCTCCCCACATGCAGAAATAGTATGTTTATTTGTTTATTTAATGGCGTTTAACAGCCTATCGACAGGTAAGATCATTTAAGGCCGGGCCAATGGGTTCGATCCTGCATTCAACCTGCTACATTGGGGGGAAAATCACAACGCAATATTTACATCAAAATAAATATATATTCAGCCCTGTGCGCTGAAGTAGTTCCAAGAGATGTTACTCATGATTTTCCAAGTTCAGTAACAAATTTATGACTAGGGCCCGTTTTACCAAACTTTGTACGACTAAAATGTTCGTACAATTATGATTGTCTGTAAATTTCACATTAAAGGTACGAGTGCCCGCTATACAGATATAATCATTTAGCAATATTTATTTTACTGATAGTGACTTGCGATGGTATCAGGCTATTTTCATATGCAAATGAGGCATGATATGTTTTAATTATTTATACTAATTAAATGCATCACCTGAAAAAATAATATTTTCGACAGATTATAAAGTATGATCATTTCACATGAAAAAATAAATACAGAGAATAAATAGTAATGTCCGTTAACACTTTAAAAAAAAACACGGTTATTGCCCCTGATATCAGTGTGGAAATTTAAGTCCGATATAAAAAGTCACTGGTCGATACTGGCCAACAACTGTTATTCGGAACATAAATTATATTACATTGATTGAAAGGCGACAAATGTGGGCACTGATCAGACAGTGTGTATGTATACACCTCTGATCCAGGGCCACGGTGATTGCACACATCGTAAGGCATATATATGCAGCTGTGACTTTAGAATTGGGGCTTATGGATTTGGCGACCAGTGTAGATCCAGATCAGCCTGTGCATCCACACAGTCTGACCAGGATCTGCACTGTTCGCCATTCCACCAATGCAACTCCAGTCATGCTTCTAATACTCAAAATAGAGTGTTATCAGGCTACAGGAGTGTGATATTTTATCAGGAGCTACACTGGTCACAAAACCCATAAGCTCCATTTCTCCAGTCACAGACACATGTAAAGATCTCAACCATGGCCCAACTATAGTGCAGAGCTCCAGATAAGTTTTGTATCTAAAAGAGTATTATACCTCCAGATTTCAAATTTAATGCATATTTTACTTTCACAAATGTATTATTGATTTTCTACCTTATTATATAGGAACAAATGATAAAAAGATATTATTTTTTAAAAAAATCACTTATTCGAGCTGCAAAGAGCTTGCTTTTTGCAGCTCGACTAAGTAAATTGTTAACTTTATTACAGTAAGTGCGTAAAATACGCCAATATGCACCTTATCTGGAACTCTGATAGAATAAAAGACTTACATCTTCCTTCCTCCAGTATGTTCTTCACGACATGCCAGGCGGTCATTACGTAGTTGGGCCCGACTCTAAAGCCCGTACCGGTTTTACCAAACCCATTTATAATGCCCACATACTTGGCCACTTTGACTTTCACCTCCTCATTGAAAACCGGTCGGCATGGGACCTTGCCGGGATGTACGAAGTTGCCGGGTCGTGAGTTTGTGTCATCTGTCGCCTGGTCCCCCTTCTCGTATTTGCTGACATATCTCTCCCTCTCGCGGGTGTCGCCCACATCTATAACAGAACTGGAGCATGTGAGCATGGCTCACATATGAGATACACCATGTGATTTTGTACCTTCGGACATCTGCGTAATTTCATGAAAGTTTCAGAAGTTGACAAAATTTTCAAGAGTACATGCGGAATATAACCCGCATGTACTCTGAAAATTTTGTCAACTTCTGACTTTATTTATCAAAAATACTGTAAATGTTGTAAACGTATTTCTTGAAACAAAATCCCATGGCGTGTCTCAGATGAGAAAGATGTTTTTGTTTGGGTGCAGGTTGTGGGTGGGGGTGCCCACAAACTGCACCCACAACAAAAACTTTAGCACAGATGTAACTAGCACTAACATGTCATGGTGCATCAACCTGGGAAACCTTGAACTTTCAAATTCTAACTTAAAGTTGAAATCTGGCCTGTCAGCACATGAAGCCCTTGCTGTGACATTTACCTTCAAACCAGAGAGAAGGGCATGGTGCGCGACATAGTAGGTTATTGTATGGAACATTGAGTGAAATGATTTCAAATTCCATGCATAACAAAGCTAGAGATCTTAGAGTACTATTTTTTACATTTGACCTCTAAGTGTGACCTTGACCTTTGAGTGAGCTATGGACCTGATTCATGCGAGTGACACGCTGTCTCACTATGGTGAACATTTGTGCCAAGTAATTTTAAAACACCTCACAGAATGACACAAGAGCTCAGAGGAGCAAGATGTCCCGCCTGGCGCAGTTTGATAGTACATAAGTACATAAGGAGCTTGTAATAACCTTGGGGCTAGTGAGCACCATGGGCTTTCTGTAGAATGATGTTTTCAAAACTGAGAATTTTCTAAGCCTGCGACCTTGATCTTGGGGTGAGCGGGCACCAGGGGCTTGACGTGAATGCCCTTGCTGTGACATTGACCTTCAAACCAGAGAGCTGGTTATTGTGTGGAACATCGAGTGAAATTATTTCAAATTCCATCCATGCATAACAAAGCTAGAGATCTTAGTTTGTTTGTTTGTTTGTTTGTTAGTGTTTAACGGCCTATCAACAGTTAAGGTCATGTAAGGCCGGGCAAACGTGTTCGATCCCATTTTAACTTGCTGCATTGGGGGGAAAATCCCAAAATCAGAACGGAATATTTACATCAAGAACAAATATATTCAGCCCTGAAATTAGAATAACCTGACCTGGTGCCAGGTCCATACCACACCAAGTCACTTGGCCCCTTCCCCTAAATAGGATTACAAATATCGTAATACTCACATAAGGGTAATAACCAGATTCAACTGTCACATACAAAATGCCAAAGACGTATGTGAGGGCCAAACCAGGTCTCCAGTCGGGATTCCGGTAAGGATGAACCCCGATCGTTAAATTACCCATCGAGTGCTCCCACCTGCCACCCACCAGATCTTAGAGTATTATTTTTTACCTTTAACCTCTAAGTGTGACCTTGACCTTTGAGCTATGGTCTCACGGGACAGTGGGCGGCTAGCTTTAACAAGAGGGCCATGATGGCCCTAATTCGCTCACCTGACTCTATGAACAACAGAGGAGAATGTGACACTACTGGATGCAGAACCCCTTAAATTGTCATGAATCCCCCATTAAACTGCTGTTAATCATTAAAATGCCATTAAAACAGCCATTCAATTTTGTAAAATAAAATTAATGGGTATTGGCATATCCCATTAAACCTTAAAATCATGCCCATTAAAGAATAGTTTTCACTTGAATATGCCATTAAATAACTGTTAAATGCAGAACACATAAATTAATGGTCATTAATGTTTGTATGGAGTGAATTCAATGGCATATTTAATGGCCCTTAATTAACAATTTAATGGCCATGAATTACCTGGGATGTTCAATGTTGGTTTTAATGGGCATTAAATGACCTATGATTATTATGTAACTGATCGTAACTAGCATTTGATTTTTTAATGGCCAATAAATTATACATCATTTTAAATTTAATGGTACTTATTACATTAATGGCCATGAAAGTAACAACCATATTTGTCACAAACTTCATTTGATTGCATGAGTGATCTGTTAACAATGATGCCTATATTACCGATGTGTTGCTGGATTTTAACCCTTACAATATATGCTGGAACCGATTTCGACATTACGTTTTTTATCGATAACTCTTTCAATTCTCAATGAAACAATACATGATGGGTACTCATTAGAACCGGCTCAACAATTATAATTATTTAAACATGGTATTAGTAATATTAGAAGATATACATGTACATGTAAGTGTATTGAATTTAATCTCTGATGTGAAAAACATTATTTAGAAACAAACTGCAATTATGAACTACCGGTAGATGACTGCTAGTATGACACACCATTTACAGGCTGCAGAATCACACATAGCACATGTACAATAGGCCAGGCCTACACATGATAATAAACATGAAAAGTAAATCTCTCGTGTGGTTGATTATAAATTATACTGGTGAGATGGCTCGATAGCATACTCGTCGTTTGACATAAATCTCATTGAAATTTCCAAAAATTATAGAAAAAATATCACTCTTCTTTTATATGTGTGAATAGCAAATTTAGATAAAAATTTGACATTTCATAATGAAATCGGTCCAAATGCCTGTGCAATCATCAGATCAACATGTGTATTCATGTAGTGTTCTGGAGGATATTAACTATTTGCATGCTGGGTAAAATTATTTCTATAAATAGTTCAAAAATTGCAGCAGACAGTGATTGATTAATATGTTTTTCTTGTGTTTTTTTGGCAAATCTGAAAATATGTCCTGGAATTTCATTAGAATTGCGCCATAAGGGCAAACAAACGTTTATCAAGTTATCAAGCTCACTTCTATGACTTGCAAGGATATGGCTACAGACGGACAGACGACACGGACTTCCTTCGGTTGCGGGTTGAAAGTGTACATGTGTTACCAGTTTGTCATCCTAGCTATCAGACTGTGCACTCAAAAGGTAGTTTGCCACTGTTTAGAAACCAACGGTATCCATTTTCTTCAGCAGTGACCAGTGCATGGGACATGTCTTTGGTCAAAACATATGAAGACCTACGTTTCTTTTGTTCAGTGCGTGTGCTTGTATACCACAAGGCTGTATATTTGTCAAACACAGTGTTTTCAAACCACGTAACTAATGCCAAATGATTTTCAGTTGACTGGCTGACGTTCTTATGCTCAAGAAAGGAAGAAATCCTACCAAAGGCAATAAACTTTCCAGACTGAACTTTTTGTGTTTGTGATCCCCTATCAAACTCGTAACAAATGAATGAGCTTACAGTGTGTGCTGTTGCTAACTCACGTGTTTCTGATGTATAGTTTGAAATACGTTTTGTAATTGGATGTCTCTCTTTATGATAGTAATACTTGGTAGTTGAACAGGCTTCACATGAATCATCTTTAATATGTCTGTGTATAGACTTCATATCCCTGTTACCTAGTTTTATCAATTGGCGTTTGCACGAAGTCACGGAACTCTGACTTTCATCATCAAATATATCTACACAACTATCGGCATCCATGGCAGTAAGAGGGTTAATCGCGTGTTCTGTTGTAGGAATTCGACCAGATGACAACATAAAGTGACACCAGTCGTGCACAATGAATGTCTCAACTGCTGTTGCCTCGGGATATCGCATATTCAAAACACGTTTTGAGATCCATGAATTAAAGCGCTCAAACACGAACATCCAAGTTCCATACACTGGGCCGTATCGCCTAATACCATCTGGGATATGATGCAGCATGTGTGTTGTAATATTTGCAAGAGATTGGGGGAAATCTCTTTCTAGTAGAGCTAAAGCCGTGTTCAATTTACTTTCCATATGATCAATTTCATCCAAATTAATACTTTCGTGGCACAACTCCGTGATGCTGTCAAACAAACAAAAAGTGTTTCTCTACAGGCATTAGACAGGCAACCTTTGAGACAAAATTCCTTGAGTAGCAAGTTGCTTCCAGTCATGTGATTTGACTCCCTGCTTACTTATAAACGGAGATGGTTTTAATCCAAACCCTAATGGCACACAGATACTCTTAGCCCGTTCGTCAGCTAATTTAAGCTCTTTGTTGGTTAACAGAAATGGTAATGTGGTTACTGTAGTACTGGCATCTGCGTGCTGTTCCTTTGAATTGGATTTTGCATGTTTTCGCTTTCGAGATGCAATAACAGGTTCTTGTAGATTTGCATCGTCACTAGTAGCAGAAGAACTGTCACAGTCTCGTACTTTCATGACATTGAGTTCATATGCGTTTTAATAAATTTGTGCTATTTTTAGATGACGGTCACTTTGGATTAAGCGATGACTCTCATTTTATCAAATCTGAAAATGCTTCACCCAAGGATCTTAACTTACTATGAAGTTTGGCCAGCATCGGCCATGTGGTTCCTGAGAAAAAGACGTTCAAAATCTTGAATAAATGGACCTTTTGGCGGCCATCATGGATGACGTAATTATCCGATTTCGGCAGAAAATTCACCAGAGCGATCGTCTTGTCAATATCTTCAATTTGATACACGACATGGCTATATTCTATCAAAAATGAAATTTAACCCCTATTTGACTCCCGGGCCATGCCCATTTTTGTCACCAAGGTCACCATTTTAACAACTTTGAAAGAGCATTGTACATCGATCATTCTTACCAAGTTTCGTCGAAATTCGGCAGGCGGTTCAGGAGAAAAAGATTTTTGAAGAATTTGTGCTATTTTTTGATGCCGGCCATGTTGGATTTCAGGCCAACTTAATTTCAACAACTTTGGAAAGGCTGCACCTAAGGACCATACAGGTAGAGTTTGCTGACCATTAGCCAATCAGTTCATGAGACGACGATGTTTAAAATCTGTCATAAAAGGATGACCTTTCGACCTTTCGTCTGCCATTTTGGATGACATAATCATCCGATTCCGACAAATACTGCACCAGAGCAATCGCCTCATCGATACCTTCAATTTGATATATGACATGAGCATATTGGGTCAAAAATAAAAGTTTACCCCAATTTGACCCCCACGTGCCATGCCCATTTTTGACCTCGGGGTCACCATTTTAACACCTTTGAAAGAGCATTCTACATCGATCATTCCTACCAAGTTTCGTCGAAATCCGTCTGGCGGCTCATGAGAAGAAGATTTTTTAAGAATTTGTGCTATTTTTAGACGGTGGCCATCTTGGATTAACGACGACCTCCATCTCAACAAATCTGAAAAGGCTTCACCCATAGACCATAACTGTGAAGTTTGGCCACCATGGGCCAAGCCGTTCGTGTGAAGAAGAATTTTGAAATCTCTAATAAAAGAACGACCTTTTGACTTTTCGGCGGACATCTTGGATGAAATGACAATCCCATTTTGACAAAAAATGTACCAGAGCGATCGCCTCGTTGATACCTTCGATTTGATATATGACATGACCATATTCGGCTAAAAATAAAATTTGACCCAAATTTGACCCCACGGGCCACGCCCATTTTTGACCCCGGGGTCATCATTTTAACCACTTTGAAAAGCATTGTACATCGATCATTCCTACCAAATTTTGTCGAAATCCGGTTGGTGGTTCTTGAGAAAAAGATTTTTGAAGAATTTGTGCTATTTTTAGACGGCGGACATCTTGGATTACGTAATGACGTTATTTTAACAATTTTGTAATCCCCCTACCTAAGGACCATGACCATGAAGTTTGGTGACTATATGCCCAATGGTTACCGAGGTGAAGACGTTTGAAAATGTTCATGGACGACGGACGACGACGGACGACGGACACATTGCGGTAACAATAGCTCACATGAGCTTCGCTCCGGTGAGCTAAAAAGGGTGTGGACGATTTTGTATATACTTCACTACTGACCCTGCAAGCTACACCGGTGTGTCTATAAAAATAGGTTTATGAATATTTCTTGACTTTGGGAGCCTTGACCACAGACCTAGAATATTCTAGGTCTGTGGCTTGACTAGGTGTATTTTTTAGAGTATTTAATTATTCTACGAAACTGAATGTTAGCTCCGGTTGATTTTGACATCTTGGAAAATGGCGCATGCTATGGCGTATGCTGTCTCGCCGGTACGGTTTCGCGTAAAAATTTAAGGTATTTTTCGGGCATTTGTAGCAAAAATTTGAGGTGGTTATGACCCCGCTTTGGAATCATTTTCAGGAAATGGTGTGGTGTTACAAGTGATAGAACAAGACATAACAAAGTATCTGTGCCTCATGTTTTCATGAAAACAATTCTGACAAATTCAGTCGTGTTGAAATTTCTGGCCAAAAATAGGTGGGTGGGGTCACTTTGTAAAAAATTAATTGAACACATCTGATGTGGTTACTGCATTTTTATTGTGGCGCGCGATTTGTACTTCATTTGCGAGTATTTTTCAATATCTGTCGCAAGAGCCTCCTTAACAACTGATTGTGAGAGGCGGTGATTTTTATAAGTCGCCTGCCGCCCTCAGAAAAGCAGTCAATTTTGGCTATTTTCAACCGTCCCGTGATGCCTATGAACCTGATTCATGCGAGCGACACGCTGTCTCACTATGGTGAAAATTTGTGCCAAGTAATTTTAAAACACCTCACTGAATGGCAAAATTACATGTCGAACCAACTCTATTGTTTGTATTTTTAACCTTTGGCCCCTAAATGTGACCTTGAACTTGGGTCTTGCGCATTACAAGCATCTCATCATGGTGAACATTTTAACAAGTTACTTCAAAGTCCCTCCATCCAAGACAAAGTTACAGCCCGGACAATAATGATCTCATTTTTAATCTTTGACCTCTAGGTGTGACCTTAACTTTGAGCTACGGACCTGGGTCTTGCGTGTGATACACCGTTTTATAATGGTGCACATTTGAGTTATTTCAAAATCCTTTCATCCATGGCAAACGTACTGCCCGGACAGAAATGTTCTAATTTTTGACCTGAAGTCACTGAAGCAGGAAAAGTAGGTCTATGTCAAACGAAGGTCATAGTCACACTGCATTTTCTGGTGTGCACCACTAGCAGATGATGTGGCCAAGTTTATTGTAGCTATTACCATGCCATATTTGTAATCTGCATATTGATAGGTTCCCAACCCGTGTTATTATAAGATAAATACCGTTGTTGGCAGTTGTGCTTGTTCTGGTACATGTCGCTTCCTTTTCCTTTATGATCTGTTTTTCTTCTTCTTTCAGTAGCTGGATAAGGTCTCGCTGACCGACCTCTTCAAGACACTTTAAAAACTTTTCATAGACATCTTTGGATGCTGATCCAAGCTTTTCAAGTAGTTTCCGGATTTTTTCCGTGGTAGTCGCTTGTTCCTGTCGATGAATGATGAATTTGTTTGTCAAATATGGCTGTGACTAGAGTTATGGGGCTTATGGGTTTTGCGACCAGTGTAGTTCCAGCTCAGCATGTGCATCCGCTGATCAGGATCTGCACTGTCCGCATTCTATCAACGAAACATCTGCCATGCTTCTAACAAGCAATTTAGATTGTTATCTGGCCACAGGAGTGTGCTATTGTATCATATGAGCTACACTGATGACAAATCCCATAAGCCCATAAGTCACAGCCACAAATAATATTTTTATAATTGAATGGGTCAGTGGAGTGGAGCCAGTGGAGCCCCTAATTCCACTGACCTCTTCAAGTGTATAGGGACGCCTCTCTAAACCGGTCCCCAGGATGTCTGGTTTAGAGAGGTTTCACTGTAGACCAGGCATTTAATAATTCTGAGTCATAGTTCCATGCTATGCGATCATGAACAGACATTATCACCTGAGATAAATGACCAATAAAATAAACAAGAGGGCCATGATGGCCCTACATCGCTCATCTGAGCAATGTCACAAAAATCAAGCAAATACTTAGAAGAGGTTAATACGTGGCTTGTTTGATATCGGCCTAGGTATCGGCCCGATGTAACTTGGTATCAGCCTGAGACCGAAGGTCGAAGGCTGATATTAAGTTACCGAGGGACAATACCTAGGCCGATATCAAACAAGCCACGTATTAACGTCTTTATTACTTAGATTACTTAGATATAAATTTCAATATCAATCATCGGGCAGTTGTGATAATCCCTATATTAAAATCTATACAGCAATCCATGATTGAAGAGCCTACAAATTTAAATTCCCAGCATCTGTCAAAATTTACGCAGCCGATCAAGTAAACATACGCAATGCGCATGCCCAAAGGAACTGGTTAAATATGTGCGCGAGACATGGTATTGGACGGGAAACGGCTGTATCAGACTAGAAATGGCAGTATTAGACTAGAAGTTTCAGTATCAGACTGGAAAACACGCCGTATCAGCCTGGACTGTGTATGTTATTGCTGTAGGTAAATAAATACAGGCAATTTCTAGGTAAAAATTGATATCTAAGTAATAATGGTATGTAAAGTTGTCACTACATATACATCAAAATAAGCCCATGACAGGCACAAAATGTCAATGCGACAAACTTGAGAAGTCACCAGGTTAGGAGTTGTCTCACGATATGTACAGATATATCTTACACAACGTTGAGATGTTTGGAGACCACATGCTTCCAGCCTACTTTTTATTGCAATCCTTAGATTTTATGTATTATATAACCATATTCCGTAAAAAAGTTGCCCCCTATTTGACTCCCCGGACCGCCATTTTAACAAAACTGAAAAGGCTTTACCAATGAACCATAACTGCGAAGTTTGGCCACCAATGGCCAAGCGGTTTGTATGAAGAAGAAATTTGAAATCTCTAATAAAATAATGACCTTTTGACCTTTCAGCGGCCATCTTGGATGATGTAATCATCCGATTCGATGAAAACAGCATCACAGCGATGGCCTCATCAATACCTTTGATTTGATATATTATAAGACCATATTCCGTCAAAAATGAAATTTGACCCCTATTTGACCCCATTTTTCACCATTTTAACAAATTTGAAAAAGCATTGTACATCGATCTTTTCTGCCAAGTTTCGTAGAAATCGGTCTGGTGGTTCGTGAGAATTTTTTTTAAAATTGTGTGCTATTTTTAGACGGCCGCCATCTTGGATTAACAATGACCGCCATTTTAACAAAACTGAAAAGTCTTTACCAATGGACCATAACTTCGAAATTTGCTACCAATGGCCAAACGGTTTGTATGAAGAAGACGTTTGAAGTCTCTCATAAAAGAACGACCTTTTGACCTTTCGGCGGCCATCTTGGATTATGTAATTATCTGATATCGACAAAATATGCTCCTAAGTGATCGTTTCGTCCATACCTTCGAATTGATATATGACATGACCATATTCGGTCAAATGTGAAATTTGACCCCTACTTGACCCCTCCTTTTGACATTTCGGCGGCCATCTTCGAAGACATGACCATCCGATTTCGACAACAAATGCACCAGAGTGATTGTCTCGTTGATACCTTCGATTTGATATATGATGACCATATTCGGTCAAAAATAAAATTTGACCCAACGGGCCACGCCCATTTTTGACCCCGGGGTCACCATTTTAACAACTTTGAAAGAGCATTGCACATCGATCATTCTTACCAAGTTTTGTCGAAATCCGGCCAGCGGTTCATGAGAAGAAGATTTTTTAAGAATTTATGCTATTTTTAGAAGGCGGCCATCTTGGATTAGCGATGACCTCCATTTTAACAAATCTGAAAAGGCTTGGATTAGCGATGACCACCATTTTAACAAATCTGAAAAGGCTTCACCCATGGACCATAACTTTTAAGTTTGGCTAGTGAAGAAGAATTTTGAAATCTCTAATAAAAGAACGATATTTTGACCTTTCGGCGGCCATCTTGGGTGACATAACCATCCGATTTCTCGTTGATACCTTCGATTTGATATATGACATGACCCTATTCGGTCAAAAATAAAATTTGACCCCAATTTGACCCCACGGGTCATTGCTCTTTTTTGACCCCGGGGTCACTATTTTAACAACATTGAAAGACATTGTACATCGATCATTCCTACCAAATTTTGTCGAAATCCGGTTGGCGGTTCTTGAGAATTCTTCTTCATGTGAAGGCTAGGGAAGAGGAATTTTGAAATCTCTAATAAAAGAACGACCTTTTGGGGGCCATCTTGGATAACATAACCATCCGATTTCTCGTTGATACCTTCGATTTGATATATGACATGACCATATTCGGTCAAAAATAAAATTTGACCCCAATTTGACCCTACGGGCACCATTTTAACAACTTTGAAAGAGCATTGTACATCGATCATTCCTACCAAGTTTTGTCGAAATCCGGTTGGCGGTTCTTGAGAATATTTTTGAAGAACTTCTGCTATTTTTAGACGGCAGCCATCTTGGATTACGTAATGACGTCATTTTAACAATTTTGTAATCCCCCTACCTAAGGACCATGACCATGAAGTTTTGTGACTATACGCCCAATGGTTACCGAGGAGAAGACGTTTGAAAATGTTCACGGACGGATGGACGACGGACGGACACATTTCGTTAACAATAGCTCACATGAGCTTCACTCAGGTGAACTAAAAATAATATCACATGTGTTTTCTTGGTGTCCGGTTTAAAAAGGTTTGACTGTATTACTCTTCTATAGAATACCAGGATAGTGTCTTCTGACATCAAGTTCATCAGACAAGGCTAAGAAAAACGCAGGGATTCCGAGCCGAGCCGAGGAATCCCCATTGTTTCCGAGCCGATCCTGATGAACTTAATATCAATATTATCTACTACCTACAGACTGTGACTTCTACATAATGTAGTTTTTCTTTATAACTATTTTAATTAGTGAATATCCAGTGCAGAATGGGTGCAGGTTATGGGAAAATAGATCCCACACCATCCATACGAATTAAAACAAGTTTTGGCGATAGATAATAGCAAAGAATTAAGATGTGTGGTAAAATTGATAGTTTATATAGAAAAAGTCAATGACGGTGGCCCACCTGAAGGAACCAGCCGTCCAATGAATACTGCGACTGTAAACCAGTCCTGGTACAGCTTAGCAACAAGGAGTAAATTCTCAGGACCACGGCATTTGTTATTAGTATGACAGAGAGATAAATAAAATAGATGCTGCATGAAAGGTATGTATTATATATATTATATTATTTGCATGCTCTACACACGCAGGTTAAATTTTCTGTGTGCGACTTGATGTGGGGGTTAGATAGAGATTTTGAAAGTGAAAGTAGACGGTTCCGCCAAAAAAAGGGGAAATAACTCAGTCATGGAAATAAATCTGCATGACCCCGTGTTTGTCATGGATCTAGAACCAGTTTAGTTCACTGACTCCAGGAATGGAATTAACAAAATTGATATGCGATTGTCACGTTTGTGAGAATGTGGGTCTATGGGCAATCAATTGTCTGCCGGTTTCCTACAAGCCATATGCGCTGAAAGCCATAAGCTCTCATCGATGTAAAGGTCCACCACTACCAAAGATTTTTCCTATATAAATTAATCAATGACCATGCAGTTTGCTATTCTCTGCTACTTTCATTCTTCGTATGGATGTTATGGGACCTATTTTCCCATAACCTACAGCCATTCTGCTGTGGATATCCATTAATTAAAATATAAGTTTATAGGTTTAATTCCTGTGACCACCCTGGTGATGGCACAAAAAGTCAGCGGCTGGAATTGAAACCGCCTCACATCACAAACGTGATCCGACTTACCAAATAATCCCAAAGAATATGCTTGAAACTGATGTAAATAATACATTAACATGCCTGTGAAGTAGATTTGTGCATCACTGGACTGGTTTCTGCAAGCAAAGAGCGTCTATGGAATAACAAATCTGGCTTGTTTTTATTTTTAACGTACTACACCGCGCATGAATATCTGAATATTTACTGTGGTTAAACCTAAATAAGCACTTTCCGGTGAGATATCAGTACTTCCGGCATCTATATTCATATGCGCACCTGCCAAAACTGCAATGTCACGGTGAACTATCAACACTTCCGATAACTATAGATTAGAACGCACCAAATAGTTTTACTATAGAATTTAACCGAATCACGTCGAGAAAAGCCAGTCTCTCCTACTTTCACTATTCGTATGGACACTGTGGGGCCAACTTGTACATGACCTGCAGCCAGTCTGTACTGGTTCTGCATGAATTAAACAATAGGTTCACTTACTCTTAAGAAAGGAAAATCCAACCTAGACATGTACCCAATATTGTTTACATTTTTTGGCCACGGAAACTCTGTTTACATCCCATGACCAACAGGTTCGGTGTTTTATTTTAAATGCTACAAATATGCTGAAAACTGGTGTTAAAAGCACCCCAACATGTTCCTTAAGTGAAACTGGGTAGTAATGGACGAAGATTTGCAAGCAATCTGTGGCTGTGACCTCAAAACGCCCGCACTATTTTTTTTTATACTTCTGCATACCCACTGGGCGATTTCGCGCCATTTAGTATTCTATAAATGTGCACCTGCCCAGCTGACGTATGTTGCAATGCCAACTCATCTTTCTTACCCTATACAAACTGAGACATTTGCTTGGGTGGGGTATAAAATAAATATTCTGATATAGAATATATGAATATCCTCTATATAAATGTATTAAGAAACTCACCTTTATGTCTCATAGAGATCTGCGTAAAATTACGTCCTCCCTCAAGAGACAGTCTAGGACATTATTAATATCCAGGTCATCCAGCAATTTCGTATGACATTTTGTCAGAGCCTTCTTGTGGACACTGTCTGTATGGGATAAGAAACATTACTGTATACATAATAATAATTATAATTAGCATTAGATATACGAGTACAAGTTATTTCCAAACAGCAAATTACTGGATTTATATTTGTTAACAAATCGATGACACAATTGTGATCCCACAAGGGCCTCTATGCACTTTTGGAACAAAGACTAGGCGCTGAATAAGTAAAGTGTGAAACTGACTACAGGTCAGCGTTCTGGCCTTCATTCAACAAGAGGGCTCATATCCACTAGCAAAGACGGTAGTGACATTTAGGGGCATTTTCATGACCGAAAGCGACATAGTGATATGTTCATGTAGCATATCACTACTATATCTACATGCATAATCTACTTCGGACAAGCCCACTACTTGCGGTCATTATTAATACAGATCAATCGCAGTTGGTTGCTGATCTGAGGAGAAACCCAGACCAGACAGACTATATAACTTCAACTAGATTTCTACTCCAGACAAGGGTTGATGGATTTAATGAAAACATAAGACACAGATATGGTGAAACCACAGGCGATTGAACTCAACCACCCACATAGCCCCTTAGATAAATCAAGCTGGTCCGACTATACTAAGTATATAGACATATAGACATTTACAATAGTATAGTTTGGGTGTGGGAGGGGGGGGGGGGGGGGGTGCTCTGATTGTGGAGAGGGAACTTCAATCGCCTGTGGTGAAACCAGCCATATTCACAAGATGTTCTCAGAATTGTCATTTGGTCAGTCATAACTCATTTAACGTATAGGCATGTTTCCGTAGTATCATCAACATTGTAGCATAAAGTGGAATATGTCGTCATTACTTATACCCTGTTGGACAGCCTTCTGTACGACGCTTATTTTTCGAGTTAGCCCTACCCAGAGTAGAACTTTATGAAACACATCTGTCTGTATGTGAAATTCATCGTAGAAACCAAATTCGCGTGTTAAAATTGCGTAAACAGCAGCCGAATGTCGTAATTTTCGACACTTCCATGGTAACCGTTAACAGTTGTTGCAGTGATTACTGTCAATAAAATTGTGGTAATATGATTTTGTTAATTGAATACACGTATCTTCACTCGGGATTATATTTATATGTAAATTTCAGAAATTAAACAAAATATTATGGTAGCCATAGCAACCGATATTCTAACAAATCAGCAACAATTTCCTTGGGTAGTATTCTGTTTGACGTTTATTCTGCGATTTACCCCACACCCAGAGTAGGCCTTTAAGAAATGCATCTGTCTATATGTAAAATTTATCGTAGGAACCGAATCAGCGTGTCAAAATTTCATAAACAGCGGCCGAATGCTGTAATTTTGGATATTTCCATGGTAACCGTGAATTCTCTGTGGAAAAAATACAAACAAAATGTGAACAGTTGTTGCGTTGATTACTGTTAACTTATAGAAAAATTACACAAAATCTTGCGTAACCATAGCAACCGATATTCTAACCAATCAGACACAATTCGCTAATTAACATATTCTTATTAATTTAGAATATGTTTCTACATAAAATACCAGTATTTAAAATAAGAATGTGTATGCTGTTGGCGTTCAGAATCTGACAATGTTACAATGAGCACATAGAAGTGAGTTACTCCTCTCTGAATTGATATTTGTATATAATAATACAAGACACATCATCACATCTGCATTTGTAAGTCTCAAACGTTTGCCTATCTTAAACAATGGGGTAACACTATGTGGTAACGCATAAATAGCAATAAGTGCAACTTTGTATGCTGATCCGGTAAATAACATCATAATTAGGAAGAAACAAATTGGCCACCAAATGTTTGTGTTATCAATATCTGAGCTAAACATCTGACTGTGTATATGTACCTTGTGTTATTATAGTATTACCTGTTCATAGATTCATAGTATTTATCATGTATCGTTGTTGTTACCGGTATATGTTAGAGAGATTCAAAATGGCTCCCATATTTTGAGAATAAATATAAACATCTTATTAATATTACATTATTTAACAGTCATCGACACGTAATTACGCAATTATGCAAATTAATTTGTTCATTTACAAATGTTTGCAATGAAATACTATTTTTTATAAGTTTAATATATTATCAATCTTGTATTTTTCCTATATAAAAGTACATGGTATATAACGGATTTTGATCCACAATAAACAGAATACATATGCATTTACAAACAAATAATGTCAGCATGGAGTAAACTGACACATAATATACATTGACGTTTATTTAAAATTATTTCGCGAGTGTACCAGTGTGTAACTGTGTACACGTTTTGCCTGCATAGTGTTAATATTCATTTCTCATGCACAATACATTAAATTTATTTTATATACAAGGTAAACTGTGAATTCTAACGGCTATGAGAAAAGCGCAGTTATTGCGAATATAATATACATCTATATGCCAACGATGAATAAGATTCACTTTCATTAATAATGTACACTCGTATGAAATGTCATCATAAATCTAATATAATTTATGACTTTTAGTCGACAGTACCATATTAGACTAGAAAAAGTCGATGGCGCGCCATCGCAATATACCCACTTTCCACAAATGCTAAGTCCGAAAGGGGGAGGTAATCCATGATGGAGGGTCGGATAAAAAATCCGAATTCACTTTGCGCATGTGCACATGATAACGAAGCTACATAGCAAATAATATTATGAGGCGCGTAGGTATGAAGGTGAAAAGGTTTTTCGAGTTTACAAGGGAAAAAATGGGAAATTCTGAGTCCGAAAGGGGGAGATAATCCATGATGGAGGGTCGGATGAAAAATCCGAATTCACTTTGCGCATCTGCACATGATAACGAAGCTACATAGCAAATATGAGGCGCGTAGGTATGAAGGTGAAAAAGTTTTTCGAGTTACAAGGAAAAAATGGGAAATTCTGAGTCCGAAAGGGGGAGATAATCCATGATGGAGGGTCGGATCAAAAATCCGAATTCACTTTGCGCATCTGCACATGATAACGAAGCTACATACCAAATATCAGGCGCGTAGGTATGAAGGTGACAAAGTTTTTCGAGTTACAAGAAACGTGACGGACGTACGGACGGACGTGGGTATAATAATGAGCATAGAAATAAAAGAGTAACAGCAGATGCAAATCCTGTAATCGCGGCTTAATCAATGTATGTGTACGGGAGGATTAGGAGCCACACATCTCCATGTAGCTCATCAGAACACTCAAATTTATCAAAACAATCTTCTGCATTAAACTATGTTACCGTTACATGCCACTTATAATGTTAGCATAACTTACACACTATTATTATATTTAATGTCACTAAATGTGTTTTCTAAAACATTTGTGTACAAACAATATATATGCTAAACATGCCGTGCATCAACAAGATTGGTCAGTAAGCGAGGCTTACGGAATACCCCCCGCGTGGGCCCAGGTACCCCTAAATAAGTAAAATTTTCCAAGTGTGGGCTTGTGACCTTGACTCTGGGCTTAGCTGGGGCGGCACGAACGTGAATGTGAAGCGGATCCAAACAAGGAAATAGAAGTTATAACCGATTTCTCTAATGTTAAGTTTTGTAAAGAGACTAAGTATGTGATCTTGATCTTGGGATCAACGGGGATATGTCACAGCATGATAGTAGAGCCTTACAAGAATGCATGTGTGAAATATTAAGCATTTTAGATGAAGGAAATAGAAGTTATAACAATATTTCTCTGATGTTAAGTTTTGTAAAGAGACTAAGTATTTGACCTTGACATTGGGATCAGCAGGGGTAGGACGTTCGTGGATTAGGCACAGCATGGTAGTAGAGCCTTACAGGAATGCATGTGTGAAATATGAATCATTTTAGATGAAGGAAAGTTGACGGACGGACGGACGGACGGACAACCCGACTCCAGTATACCCCCCACAACTCGTTGCGGGGGGTATAATAACTGTTCAGTATTACACCGACTCAATCATTAATGTATATTAATGTGTGTCTTACAGACTACATACGTGCCAATTAATAGCCATATTTTCATATGTAAAACACTACGCTGTACATCTGATTCTTGTGCAAAAATTCCGTTCAAGAACAAAACTATTAAGCCCATCAGCTGTAGTAATAGTAGTAATATATGTTCAAATATATACCGTATTCATTCTAATAAACGCCCATACTCTAATAAACGCCCACCCCCCATTTTTGGGCAAAAAAATGAACATTTTCTACCCGATTTTACAAAAATTGGGACCTCTAATAAAAGCCCATGGCCTCCATACCTGTCAAACTGTAATTTTCCGTATTTCCCTTTTTAGTAATGCGCGGACATGTGCCTTTCGTTATTTGCGTCCAAATATTCTGTAGGAACATGGAGTTTCAAGGCCACCTCCCCTTGCAAATGTGCCGATAGAGGAGGGTCGCGGTTCCCCAGAAGTAACTGCGATCACCTGGGTGATATCTCCATTATTAAATAATGTTGTCAATGGCTGACACAGTCCTTCAGGAATATGTCCCACAACAGTTTCGCCTTGTTTAACAATTATTGCAGAGTCACTATAGTCGTTATCTGGTTATAATATACAATCCAGTTCTGTTCCTGGTGGATAACTTGTTCTATACACGTGATATCCTTTGGCCAGTGAAAACCAAATTACATCATCACAGTGCCATGTGGTCTCTCGTTACCGCGCAGATTCTGGCCTAGCATTAGATCACGTGGTCTCAGTACCGCGCGTATTCTGCCCGAACGGGAGGGCCCACATGGGGTTACCATGGGTAGACCTGAGATCAAATTACAGCGATTCGCTGCAAGATATCATAATCAAACAATAGAAGGTCAGTCAGTAATTAAAAAAGCTCCCTTCTCGGGCCCAGTATGGAACCATAAATTCTGCAGTGGAACCAGACTGGCATTCTCGCTACGATTTCTTGTCACTTCCAAGTATAAGCACATTTTCCTTATTCGTCGTTGACAGCCATCGGTACCCGGTCACGGTTTAACGCACAATATTGTACAGCAAAACCGGGAACCAAATGTGATGATGGGCTTGCTTGAGTATCCAAAAAAATATAAAAAAATACGATTTGGTATGGGGACGATTTTGGTCTGGGGACGATTTGACCAGATAGTAAATGTTACGCGAAGAGTGATGTCCCTTTGTTATTGCTGAGATATTTTGAGAAATTTACGGATTTGGGGTATGTCCGAATACTTACTGATCCTAAAGTAATTATTCTAATGAGAAATATACAAATCATATTCATATAATATTATTTCTATTGCATATGTGGCATAAACTGATATTGTTTTCAGCAATGCACCTCTATATGTACACGTGTTTAATGACCTATATGCATCACCAATTATTTTTTTTTATATCAAATAAGTTTAAAAATATTAGCAATGTCATAAACATATACTTAACCACCACCAATATGGTTTGCTGCTATACTATCCACCCACATTCATTGATCAACAATAAATACATAATTATACCAGAAGCTCTTCTATCATAACACAATGCGGTTTCTTGTAGCTCACTTGTCTGCCAGAACACCGATCTTTGTCCTTTACGCAAAGTTACCTGAATATCTTTTACTGAAGCTCATGTGCATGTCACCTCCAAATGCGATTTCAAAATGTAACTCTTTATTACCACAAATATACACAAATAGTATTATAGTTGCTAGTATGACTGTGAAGCATGTTTCTGCATCTAATGGGTTAATTATTCAAATATGACAATATAATAACTGTCAAATTATGTAACTTTGATAGCCGCATATGACGTTATATACATTTTCACGTATGTCACAATGTATTCAACAAGAGCTGTAGGAGAACAGCATAGCTCGACTACGAGGGTTGTCGATGTACACATAGCTTGACAAAGAAGGTTGACTAAAAACCTTAACCAAGGGAAATTAAGTAAGTAATTCAAGGTTAAATGTAGGTAAATGTCAGATATAGGTCAGGGGTTATTGATGTACATCACTAGGAGATGAAGTTTTCCAAGTATGGTTGCTGTAGGCCCAGGAGTATTCCAGATGCGCAACTTCACACGATGACCAGTATTCCTGTAATGTTTCGCGACTCTAACTGAAATACATTTGGAGATACGCACGACACAAGTTGAAAATCCCCAATTTGCATTAAGTCAAGGGCCATAACTCCGTAAATACAGGATGAATCCGCATCTAAAACCCCAGGTGCGCAACTTCACATGATGACAAGTATTCCTGTACATGATGACAAGTATTCCTGTAAAGTTTCACGACTGTAACTCAAAAACTTTTAGAGATATGCACGACACAAATTTTGTGATGGACAGACGGACGGACGGCCCACCAATAGTGAACAAGGGGCCATTTCCATTGTTCTAGATCAAAGAGATGGCCCCTTGTAAACAATAGAATAAGGGGCCATACGGAATAAATCAAAGGATTCTTTTGTGTTAGGCTCCGCCCCATGGGCCCTTGTACACCCTTGGTTGCTCGGACAGACGGACGGACGGATGGACAGACAACCCATTCATGGGGGAGACATAATAACTAAGTAATCCAAGGGTAAAAAAAAGTAGGTCAATGTCAAACATAGGTCAGGGATTATTGATGTACATCACTAGGAGATGAAGTTGTCCAAGTATGGTTGCTGTAGGCCCAGGAGTATTCCATATACAAGCTTGACTATAAACGTTAACCAAGTTTGAGTACAAACCTTAACCAAGGGGAAATAACTAAGTAATTCAAGGTTAAATGTAGGTGAAGGTAAAATATAGGTCAGGGGTTATTGATGTACATCCCTACGAGAAAAAGTTATCCAAGTATGGTGTCTGTATGCACAATAGTATTACATCTTCAAGCTTGACTAAAATCCTTAACCAAGGTTGACTAAAAACCTTAACCAAGGAGAATTAAGTAAGTAATATAAGAGGAAATGTAGGGCAAGGTCAAATATAGATCAGGGGTTATTGATGTACATGCCTATAAGAAAAGGTTGTCCAAGTATGGTGTCTGTATGCACAATCGTATTCCATTCATACAAGCTTGACTAAAAACCTTAACCAAGGTTGACTAAAAACCTTAACCAAGGGGAATTAACTAAGTAATTCAAGGTTAAATGTAGGTCAAGTTCAAATATAGGTCAGGGGTCGTTGATGTACATCACTAGGAGATGAAGTTGTCCAAGTATGGTTGGTGTAGGGCCAGGAGTATTCCATCTACAAGCTTGACTAAAAACCTTAACCAAGGGGAATTAACTAAGTAATCCAAGGATAAAAGTAGGTCAAGGTCAAATATAGGTCAGGGATTATTGATGTACATCACTAGGAGATGAAGTTGTCCAAGTATGGTTGCTGTAGGCCCAGGAGTATTCCATATACAAGCTTGACTATAAACATTAACCAAGTTTGAGTACAAACCTTAACCAAGAGGAAAGTAATTCAAGGTTAAATGTAGGTGAAGGTAAAATATAGGTCAGGGGTTATTGATGTACATCCCTATGAGAAAAAGTTATCCAAGTATGGTGTCTGTATGCACAATAGTATTCCATCTATAAGCGTAACTAAAAACCTTAACCAAGGTTGACTAAAAACGTTAACCAAAGAGAATTAAGTAAGTAATTCAAGAGGAAATGTAGGACAAGTTCAAATATAGATCAGGGTTATTGATGTCCATCCCTATGTGGAACGGTTGTTCAAGTATGGTGTCTGTATGCACAATAGTATTCCATGTACAAGCTTGACTAAAAACCTTAACCAAGGGGAATTAACTAAGTAATTCAAGGTTAAATGTAGGTCAAGGTCAAATATAGGTCAGAGGTTGTTGATGTACATCACTAGGAGATGAAGTTATCCAAGTATGGTGGGTGTAGGGCCAGGAGTATTCCATATACAAGCTTGACTAAAAACCTTAACCAAGGCGTGACGGTGACGCCGACACGCCGACGCCGGGGTGACTACATAAGTGTTGTATTATGTACCATATATTATTAAATCAGTCTGTGTTCCAATTAACCAGCACTGTTACATGCTATACAGAGTTAGTTCCCCTGCTACTGTCATATAAATACAGCCCCATTTGGTATAGCAACCATTTTTAGTATAACACTCAACCTAAGCAGTCATATATGTTACATGTATTAAACTAGTGTATAGTTAGAATACCATTTGTCATTCTATGAAAGGGGAGTGCGCATGCGTCGGATCTCTTCACGTCTTTTTCTACAGCTCCCTAAAATATTCGTAAAGTAATCGGTTTTTGGAGTCCTGGTCGTGGTTCATCCTAGTAATTGATAAAGGAGTTCATTTGAGCATCAGTTTCATTCATCAGTTATGGAAATTTCCTGAAATTTATGACTTTGTAACATTTGTGTTCCCTTTTGGACCATTTCCGCCATTTTGTTTCTTTGTACTCAAATTTTTCCGAACTTCCGGTTAAAACTTTCACGATGTTTACGGGTGTTTTCATTCAGGTAACACTCATGGTTTGTGTATCCCAAGTGATGGTCGTTCAGAAAACCACAGAACCTGATGAATACCCTCTGCCGAGACCTTGTACCCGCCCAAATAACATGTCTCCCAAAAACACGGAAATGTGTGCAACTATCTTTTCCAGCAACAGAGCTAGATTCAATAAGGGTTACTTCCCTTTAAACACAAACCGCAAGTCGTCCCTATCTTACTTGTGTGTCCTACTTCTGTCAGTCTCAGCTGATGTAGAGTCAAACCCAGGGCCAGAATTTCCATGTGGCACCTGCCAGTTGGAGGTTCTAGACACAGATCAGGCAGTTCAGTGTGATGACTGCAGCCAGTGGTTTCACATTGACTGTCAAGGTATCAGTTTAGGCAGATATAACAGCCTAATGCAAAGTGATGTGTCATTTTCTTGGGCATGCACATGTTGCGACCATTTGAATTACTCAAGCCCTTCATCTGTTAGTTTTGCATCATCACAAAACAGTTTCTCGGTCTTAGAACCAGAATCATCTCCACCGAACCCATCCAGGGCTGGTCAGTCAAAGTCTCGACAACATTCATCGCTGAAGGTCATGCATATAAATTGCCAATCCATAGTGAACAAAAAACATGAATTCTACTCGCTTTTAGATGACCATAAACCTGATATCATAGTGGGGACAGAGTCTTGGTTAACCAAGGAGCACTTGGATAGTGAAATATTTCCAAATTCCTTAGGATACATACCTTTTCGACAAGATAGAGCAACTGGAAAAAAGGGAGGTGGGGTATTTATTTTGATCCGTAATGGCATGATTGCAATCCAGCAACCACAACTGAAAACTGAATGTGAAATTTTATGGGTAAAAATTGAAATTATTGGATGTAAACCATTATTTGTTGGGGCGTATTATCGGCCAAAAGAATCAGATTTTGAAAGTGCCGTAGAATTTGAGAAATCACTGGAGCTTGTGAGATTATGTAAAGGGACTAAATGGATTTTAGGTGATTTTAACTATCCAAAACTCTCTTGGGATGCTGAGCACATACCCTCCATACAGACAGGCTGCAGTTCACAGCATATTTATGAGCATTTCATTGGTCTACTAAATGATCATAGCCTAATCCAAATGGTCAAAGAAAGTACGAGACTTGACAACATTCTTGACTTGTTCCTGACATCAAACGAAAGCCTGGTGGATGATGTCCAGGTACACTCTGGCATATCCGATCACAATCTCATTATCGCCACAGCTAAACTCAAACCAGTTATCAGTAAACAAATTCCAAGAGACATACCTATTAATAGAAAAACCAATTGGGACGGATTTAAACAATTTATGAATGAAAACAAAACAGATATAATGTCGAACAATGAAACCCTCTCCATAGATGAAGTCTGGTCAAAGTTTAAAAACACTCTACACTCAGGCATCAAAAAGTTTATTCCAATTAAGCGATGCAGCACAAAACGCTCACTACCTTGGGTAACACAAGAGGTTAAACATCTAATTAGGAAACGAGATAAAATTTTCAAAAAACTTAAAAGTAGCAAAACACATGATCTCAGAAAGAAATTTGTGGAAATTAAACAAATTATAAAACAGAAGACAAAACTTGCATATAATAATTACCTTGAAAACATACTTGAACTAGACGAGGATCAAAATTCTCCAAAATTTAACACAAAAAAACTATACAGCTTGATTAAAAATGCTAAACAGGACTCACAAGGTATTGCACCACTAAAAGACCAAATTACTGGAAATATCCTGTCAATGAACACTGAAAAAGGAAACATTTTAAACCGTCAATTTCAATCAGTCTTTTCCCCGCTAGAGCTGCTCTCACTCAGTCAGACATGCCTCAGCACCATTAGACACCTAGGTATATCCAGCAACCCATCGCACACTAGCAAATATCCACAAATGCCTCCCATACACATTAGTGCAGTCGGTGTACACAAACTTCTCAGCCGCCTCAAAACAGACAAAGCAGCTGGGCCCGACAACATCAAACCACTAATACTCAAAGAATCTGAAGGATGAAATTTTTTTAAATTTTTTATTAATACATCATCTTTCAGAAGTCACTCAACACCAGCAAACTACCCTCAGACTGGATCAAAGCAAACGTCGCCCCCTTATATAAAAAAGGCGACACCAGTAACCCAGCAAACTACAGACCTATCTCACTGACATGCATCTTATGCAAACTTATGGAACATATTGTTGCCTCAAACCTCACATCACAATAAATATAACATTTTGTATGACTTGCAGCATGGGTTCCGGGAAAAGCGTTCTTGTGAGACCCAACTAATTCAGCTTATTGATGACTTGGCCCGTACCCTAACACATAGAAAACAAGTTGACCTAGTCCTGCTAGATTTTAGCAAGGCATTTGATAAAGTTACCCATTTAAAACTTCTCTTCAAACTTCAAGAACATGGTGTTCAGACTTGACCCTAAACTGGATACAGTCTTTTCTTATTGGTAGATCCCAGACCGTTGTTTTAGAAGGTGAAACCTCTTCCGAAGTCCCTGTTACGTCCGGTGTCCAAAAGGCTCTGTTCTCGGCCCATTGCTGTTTCTCCCTCTACATAAACGACCTCCCAGACACTATCAAATCACAGGTCCGATTATTTGCAGACGATACAGCAGTTTACTTAACACTTGACAGCAATTTGACATGCAAATCTCTCCAAGACGACCTTGATCGTCTTGTTAAATGGGAAAACCAATGGGATATGGAGTTTTAACCCACTGAAGTGCCAAGTCATGAACATTACTAGAAACAAAAAATCCAATTAAATATGACTATATACTACATGGACAAACCCTTTCGACCGTAAATGATGCTAAATACCTCGGAGTTGACATTTCTCTCAAAATTTAAGTTGGAACACTCACATAAATCGTATTTCAAATTCGGCAAATAGAACTCTGGGTTCCTAAAACGTAATATTGAAACTAAAAATGAAAAAGTCCGCGAACTTGCATATAAAACTTTAGTTCGGCCACAGCTTGAATATGCATCCACTGTGTGGTCGCCACACACTCAACTCAATACAGACAAAATTGAAAAGGTTCAGAGACGGGCAGTTCGGTGGGTTAAACACAACTACTCAACATATGACAGTGTGACTACCATGCCGACGAATCTTGGATGGCGTACGTTAGCCGATCGACGGATAGACTCAAGATTGGTAATGTTTTTCAAAATCTACCACCAACAGGTAGCTGTCACACTGCCCCCATACCTGCAGCAGCCCATGAGACTGACAAGGCACATGCATCCTTTCTCCATCAGACAAATTCACACCACTGCCAATTATTACAAATTTTCATTTTTTCCGAACTCTGTTGTTCTCTGGAACTCCTTGCCCCACAATATTGCAGCCATGACCGATCCTGTTCTATTCAGACAGGCAGTCGGCCAACTGGCCCATTGCTAGGAGCCAGAGCCGATTGCTTTTATCTTGTTTTATCTACTTCACACTGTACTAACAAACTATCTTTTTTTTTTCTCTTAGCCATCAATCTGCTTTTATCTGTCACTATTTTACTCTACTAAAACACCGACGTGCACTTTTCCATGCTCATAATACCCGAAAGGGGCGTGAAAGCATTATCTGAAGATAGATAGATAGATAGATGAAGTCCTACACCACATACATCATAACATTACATGGTGTCAGATGTAAAAGAAGTTAAAAGTTACCAAGCATTATTTATGTAAAAAATAATTAATCGACTTGGATTAAACTAAATAACTGAACAATACACAAGTGAACAACAATGGAATTATCTGGCGTTCCAACTCTGAAAATGGACTGGGATTCACCCAACCTGCCGGAAGCGTGGGAGAAGTTCGAGGACCACCTTCAGCTCTTATTCCAGGGCCCATTAAAGGGAAAGTCGGATGAAGAAAAAGTTACTTACCTACTTTTATGGGTTGGCAATCGAGGCAGGGACATCCGGAAAACGTGGAACCTGGATGCGGATGACGCCAAGAAATTAAGTGTCATTTGTGAAAATTACAAGGCTCATGTTCGTCCCAAGATGAACCCGGTGTTTGGACGATACAAATTTTATAATGAAGTACAGGGATCCGACACCGTGGAGAACTTTCTAACTCGCTTGAAACTCGCAGCGAGAGAATGCGAATTTACAGACCCAGACGACATGATCCGTTACAGGATTGTGTTTGCGACGAACTCGTCAAAAGTTCGTGAAAGACTCATCAACAAGGGTGCAGACCTAACATTGGACAAGGCAGTCCAAATCGCCCACAGTTACCAATACTCTCAGGAGCAACTCCAGAGCATGAGCGGTCCGGAAGTACATGTCGTACGCCACAAACAACAACCTCAGCCGAGGGAGGCCAGACGTTACCCATCGCACCTCAGTCATTACCCGTCTAACAACCCGAGAACAACGAGGAAACCGGAGTACCACCGTAACAGACTGACGACATCATCGTGCGGGAATAATCCGACGACATCATCGTGCGGGAATTGCGGATACAAACACTCTAAAGCGGAAACGTGCAGAGCCAAGGGAAAACAGTGTGATTACTGTCACAAATGGAATCACTTGGCTTCTACATATGTGCCGTAAAAAGAAGCATGATAAATCTAGGAAATCCGTCAATGTTGTCAATTGTGCACCAAATAGTGATTCTGAAGATGGAATATCAGATTTCTTTGTTGATAGTGTTGATACGAAATCAGTAAGAAATGGTCAAGCATACGTGGATCTCGAGGTAGGCCCTAAATTATCTAATGTCACATTCAAAATTAACACAGGTTGACAAGTAAACATTTTGCCTGAACGCATATACCATAAATTAGGCATCAAACATGTTTTACAGAAACCACCAGGTCCACTCTTCGCTTACAATGGTGGCATACTTCAAAGCATCGGATTTTGTAATTTGCCATGCAGACGTGATAACAATGACATAACAATTGATTTCCATGTATTTCACAGAGTCATCGCCGATATTGGGTCTCAATACATGTCTTGATCTCAACCTTGTCCAACTGACATACTCTGTAGATGACAAACCCCTTGACAAGAAAACTGTCTTATCTGAGTACAACGACGTATTCAAAGGTATAGGCACGTTTTCTGGCCAGTGCACCATTCAAATTGATCCTAGCGTCAAGCCAGTGGTCCATCCACCAAGGCGTGTCCCCGTCGCACTACGTGATCGACTCAAGCAAGAGCTCGACCGTATGCAAGAACAATCCATTATTACCAAGGTCACAGAGCCTATCAACTGGGTAAATTCAATGGTTATAGTTGAAAAACCACAAACAGGCAAACTTCGCATATGCCTTGATTCCCATGATCTTAACAAAGCAATTCTCAGACCGTATTATCCTATGCGAAGTCTCGAGGATATACTGCCTGAACTTGCCGGTTCACAGTACTATACAAAGCTTGACACTCGGTCAGCTTACTGGACATGCAAGCTATCGGACGAAAGCTCGTTCCTCACAACATTTAATTCTCCTTACAGCCGGTACTGCTATTTACGGCTACCGTACGGTCAGAAATCATCCCAAGATGTGTTTCAACGGAAATTAGATGAGTGCCTTGAGGGTCTAAACGGCGTTGTGTCCATAGTTGATGACGTCATTGTGCATGCTCGTACACGTCATGAACATGACCAGAATTTGCATGAAGTTTTGCATCGCATATCTGAGAGTGGTGTCAAATTGAATGAAGACAAATTAGATGTAGGAGTCAGTGAAGTCCAGTACTTTGGACATCTCCTGACCTCAGATGGTCTCAAACCTGACCCTGCAAAAGTGTCTGCTATCACAGACATGGACCCGCCGTGCAACCGTGCGGAGTTTGAAACAGTCTTGGGCATGATAAATTATTTGTCCAAACTTGCCTCAAACTTGGCAGAAATCACCAGCCCTATGAGCAAGCTGCTTGTCAAGGACGTGATTTTCTCCTGGGACAAACCGCAAGACACAGCTTTCCGAAAGGTCAAAGACCTCATTACTCAGAGTCCAGTCTTATCTTACTATGACAGTAAGAAGCCAATCACATTGCAGACAGATGCATCTCGCTTGGGACTAGGCTGTGAAGGCAAGCCAGTTGCATTTGCATCCAAATCACTCACACCTGCAGAAACCAAATATGCCATGATTGAGCTAGAATTGCTAGGCATATTATTTGGCGCAAAATGGTTTCACCAGTATGTCTATGGTCATACTGTGCTTGTGGAAACAGATCATTCACCACTCATAGCAATTATGAGTAAACCACTTCATTCATGCCCTGCAAGGTTACAGTGTATTTTACTACAGCTGAAAAAATATGACCTGTAGGTCAAATACGTTCCTGGTAAAAACATACCAGTCGCTGATACACTATCACGGAAAGCTGTACCTGACACTTTCCCAGCCTTATTACAGGCATGGGTGCACATGTTCACACAGTCCTATCCAGTTTATCCGTCAGTGATCGCAAAATTCAATAAATTGAAACTGCTACTGAACAGGATGCACACATGACAATTCTCAAATCATGCAAGGATGGCCTAACACGAGAAAACAATGTCCACCAGAAATTCTCAGTTGCTGGAACTACAGAGACGATCTCACAATTGCTGACACTTTAATCTTAAAAGGTCAGAAACTTGTGATCCCAACATCACTTGGACCTAAAATGCTAGAAATACTGAACACAGGTCATATGGGTATTATCAAAACCCAGAAACGTGCTCGTGATGTGATGTTTTGGCCAAACATCAGTTCAGATATTTCAAACATGATTCAGCAATGTTCTGTTTGCCAAGAGCATAGAGCATCGAATGCGAAAGAACCGCTGATCTCACATGAAACACCTGATTATCCATGGCAAACTTTCGCTACAGACATATTCACATGGGATGACAAAAACTTCCTTGTAACCGTGGACTATTATAGTCGTTACTTTGAAGTCCAGCAGCTGTACAGAACCAGTTCTAAGGCTGTCATTGAGAAGCTGAAATCTGTATTCAGTAGAGATGGAATTCCAGGTCAGGTGAAATCCGACAACGGTCCTCAGTTCTCATCTCAGGAATTTGCACACTTTGCAAAAAGCTGGGATTTCAGCCATGTTACCTCCAGCCCGAAATACCCACGGTCAAATGGTTTGGCTGAGAGAACTGTCGGCATAGTGAAAAGCATTTTCACTAAGCCGGTTCAATTGCTAATGCTTCGCCGGCTCCGGTCATATCTTCCAACAATGTCAGAGCAATTAAAATCACAAATTCCCCCTCATGACATAGTACTGAGAAAATCACTCTGGCTCACAGAGTAAGAAAGATCATGACAAGACAGCAAAGTCGTTTGTACCCTTAAATGTTGGTGACTCTGTGCGAATTCAAAATGACAACAAACATTGGCAGCCTGCTATTGTTACCAAAAAGCACGACCAAAGATCATATATTGTTAGCACGTCTAACGGTGCCGTTTACCGGCGAAATCACCGACACCTCTTAAAATCAAATGGGAATTCTCAAAATATGTATTTTCAATTACCATCAGTTAACTCAAAACCACAAAGCTCCAATAACAGTCAATGTGACATTGATTATAATTTACCTAACCACAACATCCAACCTGCTTCGCCAGCGAAATCTGACATTCCACCTCCAACAGCCCCAGGAATGATCTGGCAAAGTTAAATCAGTGTAGATATGACTACATTCAGATACAATATGCGTACTGCAGATACAATGTGCATACTAATGTAGAATAGTATTTTATAGTGTTTAGCATTACAATAATCAATATGGTTTATGCTACAGTATACATTATAGCAAATGACATAAACTCAATACTGGACAATGGGATTATCCAGAACTACAGAAACACACATTGTCGTTTTCTTGTGATAAGGGTACAAGTACTGATATGGGACTCCACAGTGAGTGTTGATTACAACGGATGTATCACACATAAAACAATAAACCACATGTATGTAATGTGACCCATGTTTTACCCACGAGATTAAAACAGTATTGGGGAATGGATATATGTCCCACACCTTCACATAAATCACAATTAACATAGCAAACATAGATTAATCTGTCAATCCCACACTTGTGAGATTAGCACTGATGTTACATGTTTATACCCTGTTTAAAGGTATCCTCACAGTAAGGGCAATTCATTTTTTTTTTTTTAAACAGGGACCTGTTGTATTATGTACCATATATTATTACATCAGTCTGTGTTCCAATTAACCAGCACTGTTACATGCTATACAGAGTTAGTTCCCCTGCTACTGTCATATACCGGTAAATACAGCCCCATTTGATATAGCAACCACTCTTAGTATAACACTCAACCTAAGCAGTCATATATTACATGTATTAAACTAGTGTATAGTTAGAATACCATTTGTCATTCTATGAAGTCCTACACCACATACATCATAACATTACAATAAGCTCTAACTATTCTTCGAATAGTCGAGCTAAAAATGTAACTATGTCAGTGATAATCAAAGTACTGAAAGTACTGAACATAGGGTACTACAATATTAAACTAGATTGATTGATTGATTGATTGTTGGTGTTGCAGTTTCATTAACCCTTAAAGGTACATGCCCACTCAGTAGGTACAAAATGTTCTTTACATCAGAGACATCATCTGAGACATTTCCTGGCAAAATAAACATTCATGCGCCATTATCCCACATACTGATTGGCATTATTATACATTTTATATCAGACGTAAATTTACACACTGATATCAGGGGCGATAACTGTGTTTGCTTAAAATGTTAACAGACATTACTATTTAATCTCTGTATTTATTTTATGATGTGCAATGATCATACTTTAAAATCTGTCGAATTTCTTTAGTATAAATAATTAAAAAATATCATGCCTCATTTGCATATGAAAATAGCCTGATACCACCGCGCGTCACTATCAGTTATATACTTATTTAATTCCTATAAATTACATTTTGGGCTTACTGAGTGAGCATGTACCTTTAAAGCGCTGGAAACGACAATTGTCGTCTGCTGTTTTAAATATTTTTATATTTTCTCCTCAAAAACATATTGAGACGATTTTACTGCGCTGTCAAAACAGGTTTTTAAAGAGATTAATATATACAAAATGAGCAGACGGCAATTTTATTTTTCAACGTTTTAATGGTTAAGGGGTAAACTATTGATATGGCACAAGTACAGTATGCACTGCTACAGTATGTACCAAAACATTCAACAACATTACAGATTATGCATAGCAATATCAGAAAGATACGGTAACACATATACAAGACATCATCAATGCAAGTATACAGATTCCAGATATCTATGATCATTATATATATATTGAAAACTGATTGAAGAGCAATAGTTACAATAATTCCGCCACGGAAGCGGTGTCGCGCCTGAAAATACCTTATCGGTACATCGCCAAGTTTACTTCTGTTTTGTGAATGAAATAGTTGGCCCCGGATCGAGTATATTAAAACATACAAATGACGTCATTGGGGAAACCGCTGACAAAATTTTCAATGTATGGAAGCCCAAACTTTTTGTTGTCGTATTTCAGTACTTGCATTAATATGGGTATTAATATACGCTGGATGTGTTATACTGTCATTAATTTGTTCCCTGACTGTAAGTTATCACCTTAAATACTGACTTATTGAACCCCTTCCCTGAACGTAGAATTGACACTCATGTTGGCGTGTATTGGCCACCATAGACAAATGTCAATCAGGCCGAATTCGGGAATGTCACTAAAATCCGCTGTAAATCCATCGATAGAGAGAGAATGAGGATTAAACATCAGTTAGACCTACACGTGCGAGTTTTGTTTCGCACAGGTGTAGGGTGAGTTTAAAAATAGGCTGTCGGAAGGTCAAACTTGATGTAGTTTGTGTGTTAAACGCGTCGCTTGTTTCGGAGAGTATTTGGAGGGGAGTTAACTATGTTACTAAATTTAGCGATGACCGCAAATGGGGGCAAATCACGCACAACAAAATAATCCGATGTATTTTTGTATGTAGAACATCCGTTGTTGATATTGTGCAGTGCAAGTAGATTTTCATAATATTATTTTCAATTAGCGGTTGCGTATGACAGTTAAACGTTGAGTAACACAATGCATTTTGTTGTTATGGTTACTCCAAGATATCACTACCTACCTACCGCATTGAGGGGGGTCTGGGGCGTGGCTAACTGTCGGAGGCAATGCCTATACATATGTATACCCTATGTAATAAAACCCAATGAGCAATAAACTGTGTAATTCAGTAATTTTACTTTTAACAAGAAACGAGGCAAAGCCACGAAGGCCAGGTTTTTTCCAAGCATAAACACTTGGATAACATAATTATACCCACTTTTTGTAGACTAGATGGCCGTGGCCTGCATGTCGCGCCTTGGGGCGAGGCATGGACACTAAAAAAATAGATATAGTAGATGGAAAAACTTTAACCAAAAAACTTTAACCGGACACACGGACGTACGTACGGACGTATGCCACAATGCCGACGATATCGCGCTTTTCGCAAGCGGGCGCGACAATGATGATAAACATCCATGTGAAGTATGAAGGTAATGGATGAAGAAGTTGCAGAGATATAGTACACAAAAAAACTTTAACAAACAAATTCAAAGTAATTTTACCTTGATATTGGGCACAGGGGCTGCACGGTTGGGGGGTAAAATGAAGATATGGATGATGATAAACACCCATGTGAAGTTTCAAGGTAATGGGCGAAGCAGTTGCAGAGATATAGTATAACAAAAAACTTTTAACCAAAAAACTTTAACCAGACGTACGTTAAAAAGTTAACGTTGAAAATGGCTAAGTCAATTAATTAGAAATAATAGGTGAAGGTAAAGAAAATGGTCACATGTTGGATAGTTGTATGTGGTGGGCACCCCTTGGTTATGAAGCTGTGAAAGTTTGGTGGTCCTAGGTGGTACAGTACCAAAGAAATGGACTTAAACACGAAAACTTAACATTGTAAACACGAAAAATTAACATTGAAAATGGCTAAGTCGACTGCGCGGAAAAAATAGGTCAAGTTCAAAAAAAGGTAACATGTTGGATAGTGATATGAGGTGGGCACCACTTGATTATGAAGCTGTGAAAGTTTGGTGGTCCTAGATGGTACAGTAACAAAGAAATGGACTCAAAACACGAAAACTTAACATTGTAAATGCGAAAATTTAACATTGAAAATGGCTAAGTCGACTGCGCGGAAAAAATGGGTCAAGTTAAAAAAAAAAGGTAACATGTTGGATAGTGATATGTGGTGGTCACCCCTTGATTATGAAGCTGTGAAAGTTTGGTGGTCGTAGGTGGTACAGTAACAAAGAAATGGACTCAAACACGAAAACTTAACATTGATTGTGGACGCCGCCCGCCCGCCCGCCCTTCCGGCTTTCGCCAATCCAATAGCCTGGATTTTTTTCCCCAAAAAAACATGCCTAAAAATGGCCGCCGTGGAGCATCTTGCCATTTCTATTGGATATATATGTTAATGTTCAGTTATAAATCTTCATTTCTAACAGGATAAATACAGAAGTTACTAGTATCAATATGTGAATCAATACATTTTTGTTTGAAAATGGCCGCTATAATGAAGCAAATTGTGCAGCTCTTCGATAAATCATATATGGGAGCCATAAATCAGTCAGAAAAAAACAATGGGAACTAGAAAATGTGTTCATAGAACACGGATGCCCCATATATCGCTTTGATAATAAATGAGGCCAAATTCCAAGTCAAATTTTTTTTTACCTCAGCGTTAAAGTTTTTGAAGCACCAAGTATGTGACCTTGACCCTGGGCTTGGCGGGGCAGGACGAACGTGGATTTGGCACAGGGCAGTAGAGGATCATTAGAGCAATGTGTATATGAAGTATGAAGCTGATCCGTGAAAAGGAACATAAATAACAAGAGGGCCATGATGGCCCTAATTCGCTCTCCTGATTCCATGAACACCAGAGGAGAATGTGACATTAAGTTCATGTGTTCATTGTGCTATTTATAGATGGCGGTCATCTTGGATTAAGCGATGACTGTCATTTTACCAAATCTAAAATTTGACCCCAAATTGACCCCACGGGCCACGCCCATTTTTGACCCCGGGGTCACCATTTTAACAACTTTGAAAGACAATTGTACATCGATCATTCCTACCAAGGTTAGTCGAAATCCGGCCAGCGAATTTAAGAATTTATGCTATTTTTAGATGGCGGCCATCTTGGATTAGCGATGACCTCCATTTTAACAAATCTGAAAAGGCTTCACCCATGGACCATAACTTTTAAGTTTGGCTAGCGTGGGCCAAGCGGTTCATGTGAAGAAGAATTTTGAAATCTCTAATACAAGAAAGACCTTTTGACATTTCGGCGGCCATCTTGGATGACATAACAATCCGATTTCGACAAAAAATATATCAAAGTGATCGCCTCATTGATACCTTCGATTTGATATATAACATGACTATATTTGGTCAAAAATAAAATTTGACCCCAATTTGACCCCATGGGCCATGCCCATTTTTGACCCCGGGGTCACCATTTTAACAAATTTGAAAGAGCATTGTACATCGATCATTTCTACCAAGTTTTGTTGAAATCCGGTTGGCAGTTCTTGAGAAAAATATTTTTTAAGAATTTGTGCTATTTTTAGACGGCGGCCATCTTGGATTACGTAATGACATCATTTTAACAATTTTGTAATCCCCTTAACTAAGGACCATGACCATGAAGTTTCGTGACTATAGGCCCAATCGTTACCGAGGAGAAGACATTTGAAAATGTTCACGGACGACGACGGACGACGGACACATTGGGTAACAATAGCTCACATGAGCTTCGCTCAGGTGAGCTAATAAGATATTTACCCGAGCGTTAAAGTTTTTGAAGCACCAAGTATGTGACCTTGACCCTGGGCTTGGCGGGGGCAGGACGAACGTGGATTTGGCACAGGACAGTAGAGGACCATTAGAGCAATGCGTATATGAAGTATGAAGCTGTTCCGTAAAAGGGAACAGACATTATAAGATATTTACCTGAGCGTTAAAGTTTTTGAAGCACCAAGTATGTGACCTTGACCCTGGGCTTGGCGGGGGCAGGACGAACGTGGATTTGGTACAGGGCGGTAGAGGACCATTATAGCAATGTGCATATGAAATATGAAGTAGATCGGTCAAAGGATGAAGAAACTAGAAATGGACGATTGTCGACAAGCGCATGTGTATCCCCCTCCTACACAAGTAGTTTGAAAAAAAGGGTGTTTGAGTTATGCTCCGGAGACAAAATCAGTGACGGAAAAACAAAGGGAGATAACTAAAAAATTAGTGATGCAAGAGTTGTCATTCTTGCGTGACACACCTTTAGGGTGGTGGTCTATGCGTTAAAGTTTTTGAAGCACTAAGTATGTGACCTTGACCCTGGGCTTGGCGGGGGCAGGATGAACGTGGATTTGGCACAGGGCAGTAGAGGACCATTAGAGTAACGCGTATATGAAATATGAAGTTGATCCATGAATGAAAAGAAAAATTATAAGATATTTACCCGAGCGTTAAAGTTTTTGAAGCACCAAGTATGTGACCTTGACCCTGGGCTTGGCGGGGGCAGGACGAACGTGGATTTGACACAGGGCAGCAATGCGTATATGAAATATGAAGCACTAAGTATGTGACATTGACCCTGGGCTTGGCGTGGGCAGGACAAACATGGATTTGGCACAGGACAGTAGAGGACCATTAGAGCAATGCGTATATGAAGTATGAAGCTGTTCTGTGAAAGGGAACAGAAATTATAAGATATTTACCTGAGCGTTAAAGTTTTTGAAGCATCAAGTATGTGACCTTGACCCTGGGCTTGGCGGGGGCAGGACGAACGTGGATTTGACACAGGGCAGTAGAGGACCATTAGAGCAATGCGTACATGAAGTATGAAGCTGATCCGTGAAAGAAAACAGAAATTATAAGATATTTACCTGAGCGTTAAAGTTTTTGAAGCACCAAGTATGTGACCTTGACCCTGAGCTTGGCGGGGGCAGGACAAACGTAGATTTGGCACAAGGCGGTAAAGGACCATTAGAGCAATGCGTATATGAAGTATGAAGCTGATCCGTGAAAGAAAACAGAAATTATAAGATATTTACCTGGATTTGGCACAGGGCAGTAGAGGACCATCAGAGCAATGTGTATATGAAATATGAAGCAGATCGATCGAAGGATGAAGAAATTATGAAACATTTACCCGAGTGTTAAAGTTTTGTGACGGACGGACGGACGGAAGGGAGGACGGGACGCACGTTCCTACGAATGAATACTTGTTGGGTTTTTACAGTATAAAAATACCCAACAAGAGTAACCAACACTATCCTCACCCTACCCAATAAGATCCCCGTACGCTTACAACAAGTACCCATTCGTGTGTGCGGACGGACGGACGGACAAGGGTAACACTAAATGCCCCCTCCACTATCGTGGTGGGGCATAAACATATTCCAAAGGGTGTTCGAGTTATGCTCTGGATACGAAATCAGAGCATGAAACAACAAAGGGAGATAAGTAAACAAGAATTCCGCGGAATCAATTGCCTCGCCTTGTCCCGCCTTGACCTCGAGCCTGGTCCCGAAAGCAATTTTCACTGGCCCGAAGATATTATACAATTATTGACTAGTGAGCCATGGAATATCAGATTATATTCTATGGCTCACTAGTCAATAATTGTTTTATTATATGGTAATAGTCTGTATATAGCACTTACGACCTTATGCTACTAGACAAAAAAAAATTTAAAAGAATTTGAAAAAAAAAATGAAAAAAAAATGGAAAAAAAAAGTTTAAAAATTAAAAATAATAATGCTTGCTACTGGAGCCCAGAATTTTTTTTAATAGTCCTATATTTATCTACATATATCTGCACAGGTCCACATAATGCCACAATATTTTCAACACAGTTTATGGAAATGTAATATACAATGTAGTAATTTACCTGTATAAATTACCTGTGGTCAGAGTGGTCAAGACTGGACATTTGCACATGCTAGCACATGCACAGGTGAATGGTTCTCCCAGTCTCTATTGTTCAACAATCTATTGTTCTCTCTACAGGTAAGGTGTACAGAGCACACGAGAAAACGGGTCTTCATGCATTATTGTCCAGTTTGTAGAGTGCGCAAAACAAAAAAGGGAGATAACTCAAAAATTAGCTACGCAAGAGTTGTCATTCTTGTGCGCGACACACCTCCGGGTTGTGGTCTATGCATTTCGTGAAGTTTCATGAAAATATTCCAAAGGGTGGTCGAGTTATGCTCCGGACAGGAAATCAGTGCGCGAAAACAAAAAAAGGAGATAACTCAAAAATTAGCTATGCAAGAGTTGTCATTCTTATGCATGACACACCTTCGGTTCGTGGTCTAATTGAATGTGTGAAGTTTCATAAAAATATTCCAAAGGGTGGTCGAGTTATGGTCAATCAGTGCGCAAAACAAAAAAGGGAGATAACTCAAAAATTAGCGATGCAAGAGTTGTCATTCTTGTGCGCGACACATGTTCGGGTCGTGGTTTATGCATGTGTGAAGTTTCATGAAAATATTCCAAAGGGTGGTCGAGTTATGCTCCGGACACGAAATCAGTGCGCGAAACAAAAAAGGCAGATAACTAAAAAATTAGCTATGCAAGAGTTGTCATTCTTGTGCGCGACACACCTTCGGGTCGTGGTATATGCATGTGAAGTTTCATGAAAATATTCCAAAGGGTCTTCGAGTTATGCTCCGGACAAGAAGTGTCTGCGGCGGACGCGGACGCGGCCCGCTGTCAAATCCATAGTAGCCCCCGACGGAGTCGGGGGGATACAATTATGAGACATTTACCCGAGCGTGAAAGTTTCGTGACGGACGGACGGGACGGACGGACGGACGGGACGGACGGACAAGGGTAACACTAAATGCCCCCTCCACTATCGTGGTGGGGCATAAAAATAGACAACTTACAGAAATGAACATTCAGTTGGAAGTGTCTTGTTTCATAAACAACCAACGTTTTGGTAAATGTGGCTGCGACTGCAGAAATGGAGCTTAAGGGTTTTACGGCCAGTGTAGATCCAGATCAGGAAACAGAAAATATAGGCCATTATTTACCCGAGCGACTGAGCGCTAAGGTTTCGAGATGCACAAAGTATGTGACCTTGACCCTGGGCTTAGAAGGGGCGGCACGGATGTGGATTTGCCACAGCGCAGTAGAGGACCCTTGGAGCAATGCTTGTGTGAAATATGAAGCAAATCCAAGCAAGGAAACAGAAAATATAGGCAAATCTGAAACAGCATTGAGCATGGATCACCACTGCCAAGTTTCGTCGAAATCGGTCTGGCAAAAATGACAAAAATATTTTTTAAGAATTTGATCTAATTTTTGACAGCTGCCATCTTGGATTATGGGATGACCTCCATTTTAACATATAACAAGAGTTTCGAACGCACCAAGTCTGTGAGCTTGACCCTGGGCTTAGCGGTGGCGGGACGAATGCAGATTTGTCACACAGCGGTAGAGGACCATTGGAGAAATGCATGTGTGAAATGTGAAGCAGATCTTAGCAAGGAAACAGAAATTATAAGCCATTTACCCGAGCGTTAAGGTTTCGAACACACCAAGTCTGTGACCTTGACCCTGGGTTTTGCCGGGGCGGGACGAATGTGGATTTGTCACAGGGCGTAGAGGAGCATTGGAGCAATGCGTGTGTAAAATGTGAAGCAGACCCGAGCAAGAAAACAGAAATTATAAGTCATTTACCTGAGCATTAAACGCACCAAGTCTGTGACCTTGACCCTGGTCTTAGCGGGGGCGGGACAAATGTGGATTTGTCACAGGGCGGTAGAAGACCATTGGAGCAATGCGTGTGTGAAATGTGAAGCAGATCCGAGCAAGGAAACTATAATTATAAAACATTTACGCGAGCGTTAAGGTTTCAGGACGGCGGTAACACTATATGTCCCCCTCACCATTCTGTGGCATAAAGACATTTACTACAACGTTAAGGTAATGATGTTGATCTTGGGGAAAGGGGTGGGTCATGGATTTGCTGTAGCACAATAGAGGATCATCAGATGAATGCATGTATGAAATATCAAAGCGTTTCCTGTAAAGAAACTGAAGTTACACAACATTTACCCCAACATTAAGTTTATGAACATGCTAAGTTTGTGACCTAGACCTTGGAGTAAGGGTTGGATGGTGGGTTGTGGGTTTGCTACAGCATTATAGAGGGGCATCTGAGGAATGCATGTATGAAATATCAAGGCGTTCCATGAAAGGAAACAGATGTTATAAGACATTTACCGCAACGTTAAGCTTATGAATGTGCTAAGTTTGTGACATTGACCTTTGGGAAAAGGGTGGGGAGTGGGTCATGGATTTGCTATAGCACGATAGAGTATCATCAGATGAATGCATGTATGCAATACCAAGGGGTTCCCTGTAAAGAAACAAGTTATAAAAAGACATTTACTCCAACTTTAAGTTTATGATGTTGATCTTGGGGAAAGGGGTGAGGTGGGTCATGGATTTGCTGTAGCACAATAGAGGATCATCAGATGAATGAATGTATGAAATAACAAAGCGTTCCCTGTAAAGAAACAGAAGTTACACAACATTTACCAAAATGTTAAGTTTATGAACATGCTAAGTTTGTGACCTTGACCTTGGGGTTAGGGTTGGGTGGTGGGTCGTGGATTTGCTACAGCATGATAGAGGGTCATCTGAGGAATGCATGTATGAAATATCAAGGCGTTCCATGAAAGGGAACAGATGTTATAAGACATTTACCCCAACGTTAAGTTTATGAATGTGCTAAGTTTGTGACCTTGACCTATGGATAAGAGGTGGGCGGTTGGTCATGGATTTGCTATAGCACGATAGGGTATCATCAGATGCATGCATGTATGAAATATCAAGGCGTTCCATGAAAGGAAACAGATGTAGAAAGACATTTACCCCAACGTTAAGTTTATGAATGTGCTAAGTTTGTGACCTTGACCTTGAGGAAAGGGGTGGGGTGTCATGGATTTGCTATAGCACGATAGAGTATCATCAGATGAATGCATGTATGAAATATGAAGGCGTTCCCTGTAAATAAAGAGAAGTTACACAACATTTACCCCAACGTTAAGTTTATGAACATGCTAAGCTTGTGACCTCGACCTTGTGGTAAGGGTTGGGTGGTGGGTCGTGGATTTCCTACAGCACGATAGAGGGTCATCTGAGGAATGCATGTATGAATTATCAAGGCGTTCCATGAAATGAAACAGATGTAATAAGACATTTACCCCAACATTAAGTTTATGAATGTGCTAAGTTTGTGACCTTGACCTTGGGGTAAGGGATGGGCGGTGGGTCATGGATTTGCTATAGCATGATAGAGTATCAGCAGATGAATGCCTGTATGAAATATCAAGGCGTTTCATGAAAGGAAACAGATGTAACTAGATTTATCAGTAAGCGAGGCTTACAGAATACCCCCCGCGTGGGCCCAGGTACCCCTAAAATATGTAAAAATTTCCAAGTGTATGGGCTTGTGACCTTGACTCTGGGATTAGCGCGAGCGGCATGAATGTGAATTTGTCACAGGGTGGTAGAGGTCCATTGGAGCAATGAGTGTGTGAAATGTGAAGCAGATCCGAGCAAGGAAATAGAAGTTATAACCGATTTCTCTGATGTTAAGTTTTGTAAAGAGACTACCGTATAACCTCGAATTAACGCCCCCGGAGGCATTACATTTTACAAAAGGGGGGCGTTTATTAGCCAGTAAAAAAAAAAGAAAAAAAAAAAAGAAGAAATTACCAAGGACCGCCAATTTCAAACACAAATAAGGATTTTAGTCTTGTCGATATTTGGCCATTTTGGGCTGAACCTGGACATGGCGTATATAAGATGTTTTTTGGTGGATTTTGCATCTACAGACCATATATTATCGAAATCCGGCGGATGACACTTTGTCACCCTTGAGCATTTTGAAAAAATCAAGATGGCGTCCAAGATGGCTGCCATAAAGCGATAGGAATTATGTTTTCACCTAAATTGGCAAAAATATATTTTTTACTTTGATTATTTTATATGTATATGTTGCAAAATGATATTTCTTAAAAGTCTACTGACTTACATATATGTCAGTTTCCAAAATGGCGTCCATGATGGCCGCCATTATGAGAAAAAAGTGTATTTTTCGTATTTTTTTCATATTATGCTCAAAATAACATTTGGATTTTCATTTAGTTTGCATTTCTCAGCGTCAATGTGGTATCTTGTTAATGTACACGGTTCTGTGCTTTAAACAATACTTAGCATCATGCTATCGTCAGTTTCTTACAAAGTCATATCGCAATGACTGTGCTAGTTGTATTATTAACTTGTAAGTTGGGCCACAGCAATTAGTAGGATAGCCTAGTTTTCACTGAACCATAGTCATGTCATGTTGCCACGTGAGTCTGCGGATTGCAACAAGCACTACCCCCCACCCCCTTGACAGCCACAGAAGATGGTGCATGAAAGCCGGGCGTGGCTACATTTGCATTTCAGTGATGCACATGGTGTGTCGCTTTCGCAGGAGCATTTGATGAGCTTAAACACCTCGGCGGGTGCAAGTGCTGTATTGGCGGGTACCATGGTTGGTATAAGTGATATGGCAGCATCATCCAGCATCCAACCATACTGCAACGGATCTAAATCTGGAGGATCCGTCTCAAGGCATGTTTCCAAATGCACGTTTGAAGGTGTGCTCTTCTAACGTTTTCATTGAAAGACTCACTTGTTGGAGGTAATGACATCAGCTTTGGTGTCGATGTCGACGATTTCCCAAACTTTTTTGCCCACATCCTTTGCCTGGCGTCAGACAAACTAACCGCAGCAGGAGCCCCATAGCATGCGCATACAAACCTAGTGCACTGTTCTAGTACACTATCCATGTTGGCCTTCGGGTCACCCAACAAGTTTAGTGATAATCCAGCTTTCAATCTTTTCAGAACAGTGCCTTTCCCGATGCCAACATAACTAGCTACTGTATCGCATCCGGATAATGCGTGTGCTGCTAATACATCCGGTACGATGCTCTTATGGTGTTCTACAGTAGCTCCTATGTCAGTGACCACTCTGTCTCTCACGGGTGATTCCATTATTACAAGAGAGGACATATGTTGCATGAGGTAATAGTGTAGTAGTAAGAGGAACACATCTGTGTCATCTGAGATCACAGCTATTCCATGCTGATTTTCTTCAGCACATATGGTCAGCTGATGTGCGATTATGTTATCAGCTTCTTCATGGGTGGTTTTCATGTCTTGTCGTCTGATCACAACACCCTTGTTGACTTCAACTGGTGTACTGTCTTCCCCTGTTATGACAAGCTTGTGTGTTTGAGTGTGTAACTCCTGAAATGTTGTGTCAGTAAGAATCTCCTTACAAATGATAGCTACCAGTTGCTTTTTTGTTTTCTGTCACTGTTAACACAACGTTCTGTGGAGGAAGTTTCATTGTAAGTGAGAGCTTGTGAACTCGACTTGCCTCCTTTTCTCTAGACGAACGAGTGACACTTTTGATGCTGAATTGTTGATAGCGGTCAAAGACAAGGTAGACATCGCCCGCCTTGAGCTTCCTTTCAACATACGCCTTGACATTGTGTACATAGTCTGCTACTGTACCATTTACGGGCCAGTGTACAACGTAGAGAATAGCTGAGCCATCAATGACTGTACATGTGATATCGCTAGATGTATGTCTGATTGGTATCTCCTGTTGAAGAAGTTTTTTTCAACACTGATTTGCTTTTGCAAATTCTCATGTCCCCCGAATCCGTGAACATTGAAGTTGGAATCGGTGCCAACTCGTGTGACAATATGTTCTTGATATCAACTTCGCGGGTACTTGCTTGAATACCAATCACTCTTGAATATATAACATTAGTATTGTACACTTTACTGTCCCCCACCTTGACATGCTTCTTTGATATCGCTTGTGTTACCACTTTCTGCGTTATAGTTTCATTGAAACTTTTTTGGCCACTTGGTCTCAAAGCTGATCATCTGTTTGCCTTCCTATTTCGACTGCCTTGTCAACATTCACAGACGCTGGAGCAAGTTTTCCAGTCACAATGTTTACAATCTCAGAGGAATGTTGCGTGGGATCCAGCGGGTCGATACAGATCTCAAGCTTTTTACGAATTGATTCCCTGTCCGCCAAATCCGACTTGATTCTAGACTTCATTTCTTCCTTGTGCGTATCATGAGTACTACGTTCAGTGATTTCTGTCGCATTACACAGATCTTCTTCCAGTTTGCTGCATATGTGCAGACTCAGTGCCCATACTTTGAGTGTCTCTGGTTTAAGGGTAATACCAATGATCCCACCCTTACCGTGGCCATACCTCATAAAGGTAGTCTCGATAAACATATCGCTCCAGATACCGTTCCAAATACCTGGGTTATGCCGCATTACATGCTCCCCTTTCATGAACTTGTCCAATACCTCCTTCGGCATGGACTCCATGGATCTCAAGTAGTAAAGCCCGTACCTAGCATAGTTAATGTGTCCTGCCGCAAAGAAATACGGCATCATACTCCTGATCGCATAAAGATGCAAAGGCCAATCACCCACTCTCTCAGCTCGCACATACATCATCATGATGAACACTGGTTTAATAAGACTATCGATCCATAGCCTCGATGTGCGACTAGCCAGTGCAAACTCTTCGAGAACACACTGTAAGTCATTCATGCTACCCATATTTCTTTCATTAAACAATGGTCTCCGCAACTCTTCTGTCACGATTCTCAATGCTCTGACATTTTGTGGAAATTTCTTTCCAATCAACATTTTGTTGACCCCACCAAATGTAGTTTCCATTACTTCACGAAGTCGACTCTCAGACAGCAAATTCCCTACACACCCAACGAAACTCATTAGTGTGTGCATACCACCAAGACGCAGGACCACATTACTAAATTGCTCTGGGTAAGCCCACAGTATATTGACAGCTACTCTATATAGCTGTAGATCTCCCGTGAAGACTACAAAGTTTTGTCCGTGCTGTGCAGTCAGGGTCTGTGCATTTCTTAATGCTGTCATGATCGTATCTGGACTAGCTGGTGTCATGTCAATTAATGGCAGATACACTGACTTTGTTTTAACACTGCATGATTGCCCCTGTGTTCGACACTCCCTTGTGTTGTATCCATTGTATTCAGGACACGTGTCTTTTGTAGTCATGTCATGAAGGAAAGAAAAGTCCGTTTGCCCGGCATGATTCGAAGAAATAGCCATGCTTGCAATAACTTTCAATGGTAGCACAGCTTTTAACGACTCTGTCTCTGGCATCTCTGGCTTTTTCGGACCATTATAGTGTTCTATGTGCAAATCATAGTCCACTGTTTTTGACATTTCTTCCAACGGTATACGTTTGATGACCTCATCTTTATCTGGAGACTTTCATTCATCGGCTGTGTCAGTAAGACCGCCAGAGAATGTGTAGACACTTTACCATTTTGAGACGATATATCAGCATCGAAATTGTCAACAATTGTCTGTACCATTCCCCCAGACATAGTCTCAGATATTGCATCTAATGATGTACTGGTTGCAGCTGCCATTGCTGCCGACTTTCTAAATCTAAGGACTTCATCATACGAGCATGTGACATTAAACTCGTGCATTTGTTTAATTAGAGTTTTTGAGCTTCGCAGCAGGACACCAAGTGCAATTTGCAGTGGCATCGGGTGATTCACAATAGTACGGTACTTGTTACTATATTTCCAATTAAATATGCCGAATATGTCCGATTGAGTTTCGTCGTCAGTTTAGAGAGCAATGTCACGAGTGTCTCTGATACAGATTTTTGAATATTTTCTTCATTAAGTCTGATATCATAATGTTTCTTATCAATGTCAAGTTCCTTGATTTCCATGACAATCTGCTTGGCTACCTTATTTAGTGAACCTTCTATATCCACATCATCATGATCTTTTACAAGTTTTCATCAAGCCCGGGGCATCATTCTTGAATACTATTATATTTGCCACACCCGTTGCTGACAAAACCACCAGGTCTTCCCCGAAGTGATTGCATATGTTGCGTAGTAATTGCTTTCGAGACAATACACTCCCCCCATGCGATTCGTAAATCTGCAAGAGTTCAACAGAATTCCAAATACGTGATCGATCCTCTGAGATAGTATCAACAAGTGTATTGAATGCAACATCTGCGCCACAAGATTTGCACCCGGAGGCGTCATTGTTGCAGCAGAGTTTACGTTTCTGGGTGACATGAACTTAGCCATACAGTCCCTATGATATCGTGCGTCGGCTGCGTGCAAATCGCTGATAGCTCCTGAAACCCGACCTCGTACATCTGTTGCCCATGTATCGCTTCTCTGTTGACATTTTTCTAAAATAGTATCCTTAAAACTGTTTCCACCAAAAGCACCATCAGCTGTTGTGCATAAAGATGAAGCCCTCCAGCGTCCAGGATTTTTCTTGTCCCGCTGAATAATGCATTTTTCACCACAGAAAACACACTGGAGATTGAAGTCAAAAGTGGGGGCATCAGATCGTTTAGACCGCTTCGGTGTTTCTGCTTGCAGTGATGAGTCATTTGAGCCTGATCTAGCCACATGCCGTTTAAGGTGCAATTTGGATGTATACGTCGAGACACAAGCTTTATGACATATAATGGTCAACGCGCTGTTTTGTTCGAGTCTAGCCGTCAAGTCAAGGCCAATATCATCACCATAGCCCTTACTGAATCCAATGATGGTCTGAATACGTTTCGGGCCTGCATCTATGAGTGGTCCCCGTATCAGCTTTGCATTGATATTTGGACACGAAGTAGCATTCACCCATGCTAATATATACACTGATATTGGATGTGAATATATCTTATTGTACTATTTTATTTCAATTCAGAAATGAAAACAATGATTTTCGGTCAATCGACTAAGACAATGCAAATTGTCTGAGTAGATGAAACCCAGATAAATCACAGCGGTGTTAAGCGATGCTGGCCAATATCTATATATAGACCATATCAGTTTCTCCCGTCACATGAACAGAACGGTGGCCGAAGGGTAACCCCTGCCGATTTGTACGCCGACGACCCGGGTTAGATCCTCGGACAGGGCGTTAGTTTCTGAGATACTTTGTATTTCCTGTTCTACTAGTCGTTTCGGATGGGGACTTTGAAAGGCGGTCCCGTGTATCAGATTTGACGGAGAGTCTGGGCACGTTAAAGAACCAGAGGGAATATTCTAATGAGAGTCTAGGCCCCCTCCGGGCCGGTTTCCTCTGTATCCACCTCCGTCCTTTCTCCCATTCTCGGAGACGGCATGCAGTTCCATAGAGTCCATGTGGCCGTAAAACACAAGCACAATGTACCACATAACTATATGCGATGTACCAATCCCCAGAATCAGCCTGTGCGCCTACCCGGTCATATATTGTTCGCTATTCCGTCCAGAAATAGCATGAAGCGAAAGGTTAATGACGAGGCGCCAACTTGGAACGGTCAGTCAGCAGTGGCTAGCATATTTGTGAATAAATATAGATAAGTATCAGTGTATTACCATATTTATGTCATCTGATGGTCGCTGTACACATATATCTGTGATATATATGTACACAAATGGCACGCGATGACATAAATAAAAAACATTAAAACATAAGCTGTTAAAAATGTCCATATTTTAGTGAAAATAGTCGTCTTAAAAAAATGAGTTTAAAAAAAAATGCTCAAGGGTGACAAAGTGTCATCCGCCGGAATCTTCATGTAGATACCCTAAAGGTGTGGAATCAGTAAAAAAACATCTTATATACGCCAAGTCCGGGTCCAGTCCAGGATCGGCCGGACTATTTAGGATTATTTGTGTTTGAAATTGGCGGTCATTGGTAAATTTCTTTTTTTTCTTCTTCTTTTTTTTTTTATTTTTTTTTTGGGGGGGGGGTTTGGGGGGGGGGGGTGGCGTTTATTAGGAGGGGGGCGTTAATTCTAGGTTATACGGTATGTATGTGACGTTGACCTCGAGATCAGCGGGGATTTGTCACAGCATATGAAATACTAAGAATTTTCAATGAAAGAAATAGAAGTTATAACATATTTCTCTGATGTTAAGTTTTGTAAAGAGACTAAGTATGTGAGCTTGACCTTGGGATCACGCGGGGTTGGACGTCGTAGATTTGTCACAGCATGATAGTACAACCTTAGAGGAATGCACAAGTGAAATAATAAGAATTTTCAATGAAGGAAATAGAAGTTATAACTTATTTCTCTGATGTTAAGTTTTGTAAAGAGACTAAGTATTTTACCTTGACCTTGGTATCAGCGGGGGTTGGATGGTCGTGGATTTGGCACAGCATGGTAGTAGAGCCTTACAGGAATGCATGTGTGAAATATTAAGAATTTTAGATGAAGGAAATAGAAGTTAGAACAATATTTCTCTGATGTTAAGTTTTGTAAAGAGACTAAGTATTTGACCTTGACCTTGGGATCAGCGGGGATTGGACGGTCGTGGATTTGGCACAGCATGGTAGTAGAGCCTTACAGGAATGCATGTGTGAAATATTAAGCATTTTAGATGAAGGAAATAGAAGTTATAACAATATTTCTCTGATGTTAAGTTTTGTAAAGAGACTAAGTATTTGACCTTGACCTTGGTATCAGCGGGGGTTGGATGGTCGTGGATTTGGCACAGCATGGTAGTAGAGCCTTACAGGAATGCATGTGTGAAATATTAAGCATTTTAGATGAAGGAAATAGAAGTTATAACAATATTTCTCTGATGTTAAGTTTTGTAAAGAGACTAAGTATTTTACCTTGACCTTGGGATCTGCTGGGGTTGGACGGTCGTGGATTTGGCACAGCATGGTAGTAGAGCCTTACAGGAATGCATGTGTGAAATATTAAGCATTTTAGATGAAGGAAATAGAAGTTATAACAATATTTCTCTGATGTTAAGTTTTGTAAAGAGACAAAGTATTTGACCTTGACCTTGGGATCTGCGGGGGTTGGACGGTCGTGGATTTGGCACAGCATGGTAGTAGAGCCTTACAGGAATGCATGTGTGAAATATCAAGCATTTTAGATGAAGGAAATAGAACATATAACAATATTTCTCAGATGTTAAGTTTACCGGACGCACGGACGGATGCACGGACGCACGGACGCACGGACGCACGGACGGACAACCTGACTCCAGTATACACCCCACAACTCGTTGCGGGGGGTATAATAAGACATTTACCCCAACGTTAAGTTTATGAATGTGCTAAGTTTGTGACCTTGACCTTGGGATAAGGGCTGGGTGGTGGGTCATGGATTTGCTACAGCATTAGGAATACATGCATTCATCTGATGATACTCTATCGTGCTATAGCAAATCCATGACACCCCACCCCTTTTCATCTGAGGAATGCATTATGTAAATAAACAGGTGTTCCATGAAAGGAAACAGAAGTTATAAGATGTTTACCCCAAAGTTTGTAGCCTTGACCTTGGGGAAAGGGATATGCGTGGGTCATGAATTTGCTATATCACGATAGAGTATGATCAGATAAATGCAAGTGTAACGGAAATGGTACCATGTGTAATCATGAGTGTGGATATAAAAGTACCGATCGGCAGCATCGTGCTCCGGTAGCGCAGTTGGTTAGCGCGTCCCGCTGGTATTGGGAAGGTCGCGGGTTCGATCCCCGGTCGGTGCAAATTTTTTCCGTTGAATTTTCCATATCCTGTTACATTTGGGGGCTCGTCCAACCATCATGGGTGGGCTCTTTAGAGGGGAGAACTTGTGGTGAGTTTCTTCGTAATTGACTCAAAGGTAACGGGGGAGGAGTGTAATGGAAATGGGTGTAATCACGAGTGTGGATATAAAAATACCGATCGGCAGCATTGTGCTCCGGTAGCGCAGTTGGTTAGCGCGTCCCGTTGGTATTGGGAAGGTCCCGGGTTCGATCCCTGGTCGGTGCACATTTTTTCTGTTGGATTTTCCATATCCTGTTACACATGTATGAAATAGCAAGGCGTTCCATGAAAGGAAACAGGTGTAATAAGACATTTACCCCAACGTTAAGTTTATGAATATGCTAAGTTTGTGACCTTGACCTTGGGGTAAGGGCTGGCTGGTGGGTCATGGATTTGCTACAGCATGATAGAGGGTCATCTGAGGAATGCATGTATGAAATAATAAGGTGTTCCATGAAAGGAAACAGAAGACATTTACCCCAACGTTAAGTTTGTGGACGCCGTGGGTATGGCATTAGCTCTTCTGCACTTTGTGCAGGCGAGCTAAAATTGTAGAAAATATGGCTATGTTAAAAAGGTGATATTTTTGTTAAAAGGTGTACAGCTACCAGTTTTTGCTTTTGTTAAAAAATATTTTTTCGACAAGGTGCACATCTTAAATATGTGTAGAAGACGTGTGTATAGTTTCAGATCGATCGACCAAACGGTTTCAGAGGAGTTGTGTACACAAACTCTGTACCCTATATAGAATTGCATAGAAAAATGTAGAAAAAATGGCTAAGTTAAAAAGGTGATATTTTTGTTAAAAAATAGTTTTTCTGCATAAAAACAGCAAGGTGCACTAAAGACGTGTGTTTAGTTTCAGAACGATTGACCGAACGTTTTCGGAAGAGTTGTGTACACAAACTCTGTACCAATATAGAATTGTATAGAAACGTGATATTTTTGTTAAAAAATATATTTTCGGCAGAACAACACCAAGGTGCACATCTTCAATATGTGTAGAAGACGTGTGTATAGTGTCAGATCGATCGACTGAGCGGTTTCGGAGGAGTTGTGTACACAATCTATGCACTTTTTCTGTCCGCCGCCCACCTGCCCGCCGCGCTGTAAAACATAATACGTACCGTTTTTTAAAAACGGTATTATAAAAAGGCTTCACACATGAACTACAGAAAATAACTGAAGTTTGACCAGTAACCAGTCAGGGGTGTAACTGATTTCAATTATGTTCGGGATGACGTGACAGAGATATGTTTGCAGGTCATGCATAATTATCTCCCTTTGCGAATAACGTGTGTGGAATTTTACGCTAAAAACAGGTTTACAAGTTCGATTCTACTCATCATTCGCATTGGTTCGTGCTATAGACCAGTGTGTATATTCCATTAGTATGTACTGTAACTATGTATTGACATTCACTGGCACGAGTGGCACGGAAATTGCCAAGTTTATGCACATTTCGCGCACTTTTTTTGTATAATAAAGGTATCTTTACAGGTGGTTTGTGAAGCTCTGAAAGTTTTCCCGAGTGATTGTATAGTTTTCTAGTAGATACCAACACCTTGCAAACACGTGTAAACAGGTTTCTTCGTTGCGCATCGTGATTAGCGTTGCGCAAAGCCTTCAAAGTTTACAGGTAATTCCCGGGATAACGTGTTTCAGTTATTATTTTTGGCGCCAAGTTTTATCTACGCTTGCTGCAAGACAACTCTGTAGGGCTTGTCCCGATAAGACGGTTAGTCATTGCTTGCCTGCTCTTTGATCGTGTTGTGAATATGGTGTTTCGAAGTCTGATTATGGTCATATGCTGATAAGATACGCCCCGTCGTTTTGCCACCAGTCTACATGTCTACACAGCATTATAATATAGATATATAACTATAAGTGTGTGTAGCGTAGTCTGTTGGCGTTATACAATGACGCCGGTGTAAGCAGCATTAGACAATCATCATGGTCATGACAATGCTATAAGATACGTGTATTCGTATTTTGCGTACTCCTATTCACATAATAGACATGTAATATCCGCGGCACTTGAGCACCTGTATGCACCGTAAAGTACACATGGTAGGCGTGATTGATAATTGATAAAAGTCGTACATTTCGTGGAAATACATGTATTTTGTTTACATCAACTAATTTTAATAATAACCAAAATGGGCATTTTGTATACAACTATCAATTAGCGACCTGTCTATCTCCTGATTAGCCATCACGCACCTACATCCTGACCTATTGACAGGGAAATATACTGCTTGCTGGAGGCAGGGTCAATGCATGGTTCGTGTTTCACTGATTAATAAACATGGTAGGTTCTGATCAGACTGCGCATATACGTCATGTGTATAGTCGCATGGGCAGCTTTCAAACCAGTTTCCGCGCAGTGTGATCAGGATCTACACAGCCGTCTGATTGATCTAACACGCAAGAGAATCAAAATCTGCAAACTGTTCCAACTGCAGTATTGTCCAAGTTCTTATCCGTATACCCAGTATGTGACCCGATCTGATAAAACCGGGCTGGCTAATTGGCTGATCGAATTGCGAACATTCAAGCTGGTGATGTGTATAGATAGACTGGCCGGTGGCACTGTCTGGTCTCGGTCTACACATGAATAACCCCATTTTGTCGGATCGTACATATATCGTGGTAGACACCATGCTATGGTCACGGTGATAAAGCTAGACTAAGTTTGACATTTTAATCGGTCCCCAGGGTTACGAAGGCTGGAGGCGGGATAGGACAGCTCTCGTATTTTACAGACTCCCTACACCAGTATAGTCTCGCTTTCCATGTTTCCATTCAATAGTGATACATGTATATACAAGTTGTAGTAGTAGTATCTTATGTGGCTCTACTGGCAAAATGGATCTTACAATAAACATATTTTCAATAAATAATTCGTGTAAATCATGCGCATTCGACATATTTCTACGCTAGATCACTGGTCAATAACATGCATTATGTTCCACCTTGTTATACATCGATAGTATCCGTATTCGTGCGTGTTTGTTAATTGAAGCGTTCATAACACGAGATTGACGGTATCTGATGTTTAACTCGCAGATTATGCTTTAACTATTCGGAAATTGAATACACAGTCGTGTATTTCGTTTCGCATAATCATAGAGACCCTGTTTATGAACTTAAGTTTACCACGTCTTCACACGCAAAATTTCATTTTTAGTGATAATTCAACTCGGTGTTTCCTAGTTGGTTACGCGCAATACAATAGGATTACATTTGACATACATACCAAATGAATTCACCAGGGTCATGTGGCATGTATCTCAAATGCAAATTGCAAATGAATGGCGTAGATCCCGATGAGCCGGCTCATCTGGATCTACAGTTTGGACAAAGGTACGTCTGCCATCCGCAATCCAAAATTATACAATCAGCATTATGATTCGTCTAGAGCTGTCGTTTCGCAATGTTTACGTCTTGCGAAAACATGTGAATCGTCTCCTAAAGATATGAGAATCGTCTCGCATTTTCGCCATCTCGCCTTCCGCTTTTGGAAATATAGTTTGGTGTAACCCGAATTATAAAGCGCAGGTAGCGCAGGGCGACCTACCCTGTGTTACAGACAGAAAATTTGGGTAAGTTTTGCTCATGCGTGTTGATGCAGATAGCGAAGCAAAAACACGCGATCTTCCACCTGTGGGCGAGGCTGCGAAAAAGCAAGATTGAATATGATAGAATCGCGCGTGTTCGTCTCGCGATCATACTTCGTAATCTCGCGATCAACCTATGCTCGAGATCGCGAGATTGTAAAATGTCCCTAACAGGACACGTACAAATAGTCTTAGGAGACGATTCGCATGTGCTGCTGAAACATGTTTTTATTAAGAAGTAGAACAAATGTGGACAAACACCAATAAATCTTGACAAAAAGCAACAACATAGTTTGACAAAAACATGATAATCGTCGTCTTAGGAGAATATTCTTATGTGCTACCAATACATGTCTATTGTGTGGGGGAGGGAACATATTTCGATATATCTTATTGGTTACTGCATCGCATCGCCGGTTTTTGCCTTACCTTTTTTCGGGGTTTCTGCACATCCTACTTTTAAATTTCGATGTCATAAAGTTATGGAATAATTATGTGCGAAAGATAATTCCAGAGCCAAATCTTACTAAATAAAGTTCTATTTTATTCCATGCGTGATAGTGTCATGAAATGGATACATATGTGTTGAGTAATTGATCGTAAATGTGTGTCTCTGTTGACATCGCGTCGGCGTGTATCAAAGGTCAGATCGGTACGACCTTGTAACCTTTGATGTCTGGCCCTCCACTCGTCACAATCACCCCTCCCCCTACCCCGCACGGTGGCAGAATGGAGAAACTCATGCAAACTGCTTAACCGGACGCACGGATGGACACACAGTCCAAACAATATAGTACCTCCCGACTCTAACATGAGACCGGGGAGGGCGGGGGCGTAAAACAAGCGATTCTGTATTCATTTTTGTATTAAAATATATCAATTGCTGTCACAAATCCAGTATTTGCACTAAGGGGCGCACTTATATTGCGCCTGAAAAAAATACTCCAACACTCACAAATCTAAGAGTTTTTAGAAGCTTTCCGGCCGCCCGATTGCGTCAGTAATCTGGTAATAAAACCTACGTCATTTTATCTAAAAAAAAATTGACCCGCCCCTTTAGCACTTTCAAATATATTTTATCCCCATGTTAAATTCCCATATAATTTTAGTTTCACAATAAAATCATTATTTCATTGATATACTTACTATATTTCATGATATACTATCTCGGTATCATCAACAGACCTTGTTATACGTCAACGGCGTTGTTTTATTGTGATAATGTGAAAAAATATTGTTTGATTTTAAAGGTACATGCCCACTCAGTAGGCACAAAGTGCTCTTTATATCAGACATCATATGAGACATTTTCTGGCAAAATAAACATTCATTCAACATTACCCCACGTATGGATTGACATTATTATACATTTTATATCAGCCGAAAATGTCCACACTGATATCAAAGGCGATAACCGTGTTTCCTTAAAATGTTAACGGACACTACTATTTATTCTCTGTATTTATTTTTTGATATGCAATATCATACTTTATAATCTGTCGCAAATATAATTATGTTCGGGTAACGAATTTAATTAGTATAAATAATTAAAAAATATCATGCCTCATTTGCATAGGAAAATAACCTGATACCACCGCGCGTCACTATCAGTAAAATAAATATTACTTTACGATTATATCTGTATATAGGGCATTCCTATTTTTTAGAACTGGTGGAATAGTTATACACTTATTTAATTCCTATAAAGAACAGTTTATGCCTACTGAGCGGGCATGTACCTTTAATCTACATGCCAAGTACTAGTATTTATTAAATTACCCGCCAATTACCATTGTCCTTCTGTATTTATGTCCAGCTAGAGTAATGAGTATTTTACTGTGCAAACTGATCGGGGCTTACTAGTCGTTGCATCACGTGTATGACCTCGTGTGACCTCTTGTAATCCAACCTCGGGCATATGTGTATTGCATGGAATATCATGCCGCTCTAATGATCATGATGATTGTGATGCTTGTATTTTAACACTGTCACGCCTACCTAAGTAACTTGAATCGACTCAGAATTTGTGAATAAAGATCAAACAATCCACCATGTCCACAGTGCAGATACTGATGACACGATACATATGGTGGTTATATATTTGACATCGAGATATTGAGATGTTGACATAATTTATCCGTCGCAAGTATGTCGACTTAAATATCACTACTAAATACCACTCCGAAACTAAAGTAGGTTATTTAATTTATCCAAAGGAGCCAAAACAGAATGCTCTTAAAACCCAAAACTGGCACTTTCCCTTGGATCGGGAAATCTCAGCCTTTATACATCTCGGTGATTCAGGTACCTTTAATGGTGACCTTGAGTAAGGTCTACCTTTAAGTGGTTACCTTTTATTTTAAGGTTAACCTTTAATTGAATTAAAGGTTATGGTGAATCAGGCAAGAAAGTGTCTTGTCAAATATTCCCTCCCAAGATAATAGATGGTGATGCACTATAATTTATGTGTGTCTACAACAATATTCATATTATCATGGCAATTTAGACATAATAGTACACAAGACAGGTCACAAGAGATTGACTGGCTACATAATATAATAGTGTCCTTCTACATATTTTTGTAATGCCGCTGGCTAGAATCAGTCAGTCAGTTCATGCCTTAATGAGATTAAGCATTAACACTATAATGTTTTCATATTTATAAGTGAGACCCATGCCCAATTGAACAATGTTGTAGTAAAATACAATAAATATGGTGTACGATTGTTATTTTAACCCATTTTATACAGAGAACATACCCTTCCACCAGCCCATAACGGTATGTTATTCTCGTCTCCCCACGGGAATACTACATCTTAGGTGACCACACTTGAATCTTCTCATAGAGCCGGTTCAATGTGTGATCATAGTTTGTTAGTGAGAAACAAGACGAACACACAGTTTACCCCCTTTTACCACGAGGTATTCACTGTCTCAATCGTCTCATAGAGACGGGTCAAATGAGTGGTCGTTAGATATACCTATTATGCCACACAGCTAGGAACTATTATGTCTGGTAACTGCTCATTTACCAACAAGACTGAGCAATGTTTATCAACTTCGCTTTTCTCTAATCATATCAACTGGAGGAGTACTGTTGCTAAATATAGATGACCTACAAAAAGGTCTACCTTACGCTTGGCAGTGAGCCAGCCTATGTCTGCACAAGGTTGGTATTGTGATAAGGCTCTTAATTGGTTTGACCCGGTTTAAGGTCTACCTTTAGCTTGGCAGCGTGCCAAGATTAAGGTCACTATGAAAAGGTCAATAGGGTTCACATGCAGTTGTAATAGCTACCCCATGCATCTGAGAGAAGACCAGCTTTACAGCCCATCACACACACACTGTTAATTGACCAGTGGTTAATTTAGGGTAACAATATATTTCCCATTGCAGCAAATAATTAATTAAGACGTGTATATAACTGGGAAAAGTTTGCCACAGTATTTACATTTAGGGGAATATTGTGGAGGGGAAATAATACACAATAGTCCACTCAACAAAGGGCGGTATTTAATTTATTATACCGAATAATATTAATTATGAACATGATTAACGTCGGTATTTCAGAATCCCCTCTAATATTGTCCGCTGCGTTGTGAATTGCGCGCTGCGTTGTGAAGCGGACGACTCTGTAGACTATTTTGTATCACGTGATATGAAATTGACCAATGCAACGCCTAGGAATTGCAATTATGGTATAATATACTATATAAATGTCACAATCTACCAGATTAAAGGTACATGCCCACTCAGTAGCACAACATGTTCTTTATATCAGAGACCTCATCTGAGACAAAATAAACATACATTCACCATTACCATGATTAACCCACGTATTGATTGGCATTAGCATGCATTTTATATCACACGTAACTTTCCACACTATATCAGTTATTTTTTTATGTGCAATTATCATACTTTATAATCTCTCGAAAATATTATTTGTTCAGGCAACACGTTTAATTAGTATAAATAATTGAAAAATACCATGCCTCATTTGCATGTGAAAATAGCCTGATGCAACAACGTGCGTCACTATCAGTAAACTAAATATTCTAAATAATTATATCTGTATATCGGGATACGGACAAAATCCCCCCCCCGGACATAATTCCCCCCCCCCCCCATGATATTTTTGACACAGGAGGACAAACTACCCCCCCCCCCCCCACCACCCCCGTCTAAAATCCCCCCCCGGTCCCATCAAAATTTAAAACAAGAGGGCCATGATGGCCCTAATTCGCTCACCTGACTCCATGAACACCAGAGGAGAATGTGACATTGAGTTCATTGTGCTATTTTTAGATGGCGGTCATCTTGGATTAAGCGATGACTCTCATTTTACAAAATCTGAAAATGCTTCACCCAGCATCGGCCATGTGGTTTTTAAGAATTTATGCTATTTTTAGACGGCGGTCATCTTGGATTAAGCGATGACTCTCATTTTACAAAATCTGAAAATGCTTCACCCAGCATCGGCCATGTGGTTCCTGAGAAAAAGACATTAAAAATCTTGAATAAATGGACCTTTTGGTGGCCATCATGGATGACATATTCATCCGATTCCGACAAATATTGCACCAGAGTGATCGCCTCATTGATACCTTCAATTTGATATGACATGACCATATTCAGTCAAAAATAAAATTTGACCCCAATTTGACCCCACAGGCCACGCCCATTTTTGACCCCGGGGTCACCATTTTAACAACTTTCAAAGAGCAATGTACATCGATCATTCCTACCAAGTTTCGTCGAAATCCGGCTAGCGGTTCATGAGAAGAGAATTTTTTAAGATGCTATTTTTAGACGGCGGCTATCTTGGATTAGCGATGACCTCCATTTTAACAAATCTGAAAAGGCTTCACCCATGGACCATAACTTTTAAGTTTGGCTACCATGGGCCAAGCGGTTCATGTGAAGAGAATTTTGAAATCTCTAATAAAAGAACGACCTTTTGACCTTTCGGCGGCCATCTTGGATGACATAACAATCCGATTTCGACAAAAAATGTACCAGAGTGATCGCCTCATTGATACCTTCAATTTGATATATGAAATGACCATATTCAGTCAAAAATAAAATTTGACCCCAATTTGACCACACGGGCCACGCCCATTTTTAACCCCAGGGTCACCATTTTAACAACTTTGAAAGAGCAATGTACATCGATCATTCCTACCAAGTTTTGTCGAAATCCGGTTGGCGGTTCTTGAGAAGAAGATTTTTTAAGAATTTGTGCTATTTTTAGACGGCGGCCATCTTGGATTACGTAATGACGTCATTTTAACAATTTTGTAATCCCCCTACCTAAGGACCATGACCATGAAGTTTGGTGACCATAGGCCCAATGGTTACCGAGGAGAAGACGTTTGAAAATGTTCACGGACGACGACGACGACGGACGACGACGGACGACGGACACATTGCGGTAACAATAGCTCACATGAGCTTCGCTCAGGTGAGCTAAAAACAATATGGTTTGGGACCGACATCAGTATACAAATGTTACGAAATGTACACACGATACATACATATTCTTGTTTGACGTTTATTGTGCAACTGAAACTACGTCTTTAGATGTGCTTGTTTGATTGTGCAACTGAAAATACTTCATGAAATGTGCTTGATGTTTGATGTTTATTGTGCAAATACAAGTATTGAATATTATTTAACTTGATTATGGACGGGGGATTTTGTCCTACCTTGAATCTGATGGGGGGGGGGGAGAGATTATGTCATACCTGTGATTTTAGACTGGGGATTTTGTACTCCAGTGTCACAAATCATGGGGGGGGGGGATTTTGTCCTACACTCCTGTATAGCGGGCACTCGTACATTTTAGACCTGGTGGAATAGTGAAACAATTATACACTTATTTAATTCATGATAAACATGATAAAGAATAGTTTGTGCCTACTGAGTGGACATGTACATTTAAATAGCCAATAAAACATACAAACATGCCGTGTGCTACGTGCCTTCAAGACTGGTCACATATAAACACTGAGCTACTGCGACGATTATCACGGATCTTGAAAGTTTAACTGAGACGATATACCACTCCGGATGTCAGGTCTACACTGGGTGTAAGAGCATTGTTTCTCGGACGCCCATTAGACGTGGCACTTCAGTCTGGTGGGACCTATTTATCATGTTTATTCGAACTAACTGCTATGATTCTAACTGTTTACATCAGCAGTGTCAGATTAATAAATATGACTGTTCCGAGTTGAAATGTTCGGGGGAACTGGCCGGAATAACTCGGAAGAGGCCAGCAGTCGAAGATTTTACACACTTTTGCGCGGTCTGTGCGCTTTATTTCCTCGAAATCGGTGGAATAATAATAAATTGTGATAAACATAATATGAGTATCTGATATCAGCTGCTTTTGCTGTTCATATATCCAAACAACAAACGTGGCCTGTCGGCACGCGAATGCGCCTGGCGGCAGATTGGAGAAACTGTGGCAAAGTTTATTAACCAAAGTGATAAGTATTCACAAGCATATGTATGAATGTCAGAATTTCAAGGTCATATTACGGGCAGTGTTGATGTGTGGCATTTGTCTAGAAGTATGATGTATTGAAATATTAAAGTAATCCATCAAGGGATATAGAAGATATGACAGAAATGAGAAGCTTCGGCGAACGTCTTAATGCGGGTAAAAGTTCAAAGTTGTCATAGTCAAAAGGTCAAGGTCATATGAAGGGCAGCATGGATGTGTGGCATTTGTCCACAAGTATACTGTGTTGAAACATTTAAGTAATCCTTCAAGGGATATAAAAGTTATAACATAAGAGAGAGAGAGAGAGAGAGAGAGAGAGAGAGAGAGAGAGAGAGAGAGAGAGAGAGAGAGAGAGAGAGAGAGAGAGAGAGAGAGAGAGAGAGAGACCAAGTGGTAACTCGTGATACATGTACCTGACCACGGTGTGACCAGGCTTGATCCCACGCATGCGGCTTTGATATGGGGGTACACTGTTCATAATGTTGCTCCTGATCAGTACGAGCGTGTTCATTTACGGATCTGGAGCTTCACTGGCCTTACGTACAGACATCATCCCCTTTTTTTCTGCGGAGTCGAAATAATTATTAATCTGGTAAATAATCCCTCATCGTCGATATAGTCAATAACATGTGTCACGTACACGTGAGTTACTGTGCCTTTGCAGACCGTAACCGCCGGTCATAGTCTCGATATTATAACACACTCCCGTACATCAGTATGTGACCTGAGACAATGAACGATTATTATGATGACATTTAACCATTTCACCCCACATAACTTACATGGATGCGTCCATGATGAATTTTAGATGATTCCATATATTGAACAAGTTGTGGCTGGGCTCCAACAGCATAAACAAACATTATGTTGTAATATAGGGATACCTATTTTTGTTCGTCCATTCTTTAGATATGATATTTTCGGGCAAAATAAACATTCATTTACCATTAACGGACGTGTTAATTGACATTATCATACTGCTGATACGCAACTTGAATTGCCACTTTGATATCATGAGCAATAACCGTGATTCCTTAAAATGTTAACGAAAACACATATTTATTCTCTCTATTTATCTGTTGTGTACAATGGTGGTTTCGACATACGTTAAACGGATGATTCAAATATATTTATATATTTATCTTATATGTAATGATGATTCAAATAAGTGGCGGAGTTTTATATGATAAAAACAAAGCTTAGTCAGATGATTATGTCCGGTCCCTAAATTATGTTCGCTCATTTATAAATGCACGCACGCATGGTACGGCTGTACTCAAATACACACACTACATAGTGGATATCCATCGATATTTCTTTCATGCGTACCGACAATAGCGCATGCCAGAGACGTTACCAGCTGTTTATTTGATGTCGATAGCAATATCAGTGAAATACGGCGATGTGATAAATAGAGAATAGTAAGTTAGTGCCGTGAATGGGAAAATATCTGGCAAGGCTTAGGAAACGGGATGGGCAAGGCTCTGCGAGCACATCCCGTTTCCGTGCCGCGTCAGATATTTTTCCCATTCACGGCACTAACCTACTATTCTATTTATCCCGTCAACACCTACAAATGGCTTTAAAATGCAAAAAAGTAACCACAATCACCGCATATATTCATACGCGGTGATAGGTCGTATTGACAGGATATCTAAAAATGTTTCACGGCACCGTGTTTCACGGCACATATGCACTGTGTTTGAGGGGATAAACATGATAAATACGACCAACTATTCCATATCGCTGATATGTACCTGTCATACTTTTCGCTGTAAATAATTGTATTGTAACAAGATTGCGGACTTTTTATTTTTGTCGAGTTATATAACGGAAAACTCGCGCGTTTGTTTGTGTGCTTCTGTCCATCAAAAAATTGGGTTTGTTTTGTTTACCCGTTTGGCGGGTTAATCAATGGCTGTGGCCACCAAATTTGAGTTTATTTCTCACGTGTGTACTTTTAACTTTTAAATAAACATCGCGGGTTTTGTATGTTTATGTAGCTACGCTGGATGCACACTTTTACCGTCGTAGATTCAGAAGACAGTAACAATTTATGTTCAGGAGTCACAGAGCTTGCTGAGAAGGTGAATCAGCTTGTTGTGTTCATTAATTTTAGGTGCACCAAATCTCTTCGCAACCTCTACCTTCTACTCGCTCTTACGAGCAACAGGGAATACCATTCACATCGATGAATAATTACAAACATAATGAATATTGCACACTACAATTGACCAACCTCACATACACGACACTTGTATTGACCAACCGTAAAAAAAAAGCAAACACATTTGCATTCTTCAATATATTGCGCAGACCGTCAATATCGCCCACAAACGGTCAATTTTATTGAGGGGAATAGTATGGAATATTACATGCTACCCAGTGGTTTACTGTGATTCTAGAGGGATTTATTTCCTTGAAGGACGTTCGCGAGAAGTAATTGACGTCATGTTTTGACGTCATTTCCGGCGAAGAAACAATTCATACACTAACGTCAAAATTGTCAAGTGTGACAACGTTATAAGCTGGTCTAAGAGCAAATTTACACATTTTTTTTTTTTTTTTCGAGGAGCATGTAATATACAATTTATTCCGCTACCATTTTTAAATACCGGATGTATTTCCCCTGGCCTGCTCCGCATCGTCGTTTCTTTATCGGATGTCTCGGGAAATAAATCCCGTATTTCAAAATGGTAGTGGAATTAAATATTTATCTCCCCGAGGAAGCAATATCTCCCGAGGCGATAGCCAAAGGGGATATTGTTTTTGAGGGGAGGTAATTCACAACATTTCCCTCAACCAAGAGCGGTATTTATTTTATTTAATTATGCCGAAAACAAATATGATAAAATCGTCATCGGCCAGGGAACAAATGTAAACTTATGCAAACAAATAAATTCGAAACCACCGATGTTCAGTAACTTATTATACTGCTTTGCGTTCAGTAATTCAATAAGTTTTGCAATATTTCGCATTTTTTAGTTTAGCAGAAAGCCAACCATAATTTAAAAAATAAAAACTTATGCACCCGGTGCGATTACAAACCGCGACCACGACGACGGCAACGTCGTGTAACGCAAATATCGTCGGCATTACCACTGCGCCACGACGTTTCGGGAAATGTTCGGCTAACGCGAGGTTAATCTTGTAATTTATCTCAACAGAGTGCCTATGTTTCGTGAAACACGGTGCCGTGATACATATTTGATATCCTGTCAGTAAGACATAATCGCGGTCACAAAAATGTGTAGTGTTGACCAATGGCAGTGCTGGTTGATCAGACTGGTGAGAATGGGATTGTTCACCATGTTCACAGTGTGCCAGTTAAATTTCGCAAATAAAAACGTTATCGCCGGAAAATAGAATTGTTAAAATTAAATTTTCCGGATGTCAAATCAATTTCCATTAAGACCCTCAATATCTAATCGTTTGCTCTGTACCCCCATTATGTGCGTCATTCAGACATGACTGACGTCATAATTATAAGTACATCAATAAGTCTACGCCATTTAAAATAAAAAATGGCTGTTCCCAGTGATTCCAGTCAGGTATAAACGAATAAAATTGTTGTTTGTCGTGATTGATTATTATTCGCAATCGCAGATCGCTATCCTTGCAGAACATGCTCCGAATGAAAATGGATGGGTCCGGTGAATTTTGAGAGTATATTTCGTTGAAAAGAAACTGTAATTTCACAATTGTCGGTGACAAAATATAAACCATTCTTTATCGAACTATGTTCTGAGCGCCAAAGTGTGTTTGATGCAATTCGGTTCTAATTTATCTCCTCTTGAAGGCTAAATGAATTAAGTTGATTTAAATGCTGTTTTACAATTTTGACGGGATAATTAGAATATGGTCGAGACGCTAGTTTTTGGGTTAGTCGGCGATTTCGGGGTGGGTATTCACATATTTTGTAATTTATAGACATGTGCAGCCGCTATGTGCGTTACGTCAGGTGATCTTAAAATAGCATGTCTTTACTACGTACATTAAGTCCTTTAACAATGTCTGAGTCCGCCATTAATCTGCTCTTTAATATTGTTAAAATCATAAACATGATAAACAATAGAAAGGTTTCGAGTTTTCCTTCACTGTGTCTCATTCATCTGCGAGATGATCAACAGCCAATGAAAACTCGGGACGAATTCGCAGATTTATTACACTTTCGAACATACCTCGAAAACTCCAACCATAAATAGAGGATCTCAAACGAGTTTTCCATTTGATATGAGATTTATGAAACGAGTCACGCACCGAGCATTTTATGCACCGAGCCTCTGGCGAAACCAACATTACTATCCTTCTCTCTGTGCCTGGGAGAGAATGAGCCGAACAATCAACGGCTGAATCTAATCGCAGTAACTGTTGCTCCCTCAATACTCGACCTCAATACACAGCATCTGTGTGTCAGGTGTGGTGTGTGACCGACAGGTGAAGTGACGGACCATGGTGTATAAATACATTAAATATACAAAACGAGGATGGCCGCGGCCCGCATGTCGAGCCCGCCGAGGCATTTTATGGTCTCAGAGTGTATTTATTTGATGTTTGATGCACACTAAACATACAAAGTTTCAAGCAAATCTGACTTACGGTTACAGAGATAGTAGATATGTGAAAACTTTAACGCAAATTTTGACAGAAACTTTTAACGCAAACATTTGACCTTGACCTTGAACTTTTGGCAACTACAAACATTAAATCGAAAATAAGATTTATATGCAAGAACTTTTTCATCAAAAAGTTACCCTCCACATTTCTTGTATTTCAAGAAATTCCATGAAAGATTGATTTGATAGGTAAATTAAATAATGTTTCTATGGGATATTACAATGGGGGCTAAAATAGATTTCTCTTAAATATTTTTGGAATTTGCTGACCGATATTCCCCAGATATATAGTAGGCAGGTTTCAGATTAAATTGTTCGTTTATTTCACTTGATCGCCCCCACATCCTCGACACCAACCCCCCCCCCCCCCCCACCCCCCCCCCCGCCAACGTCTTATTAAATTCCCATAGGAACATTGTATTAGAAATAAAATCAATACATATATATGAGCCGCGCTCTGTGAAAACCAGCCTTAATGACAACATTTTCGATTTTCACTTTTATTTTTTTACATTTTCTGACGCGGACAACCTTTCAAAAACAATATTCTGAAAAGAAAATGCAATTATGTTCATAGATTTTTGTTTTATCAATCACTTCCTGTAGACCATGTGAATCACACACGGAAAAAAAACGTAACGTCATCGAGAAAATGACGTTATTGAAACGGCGACGTTTGTACAATGCAACTCAACAGTCTACAGTACTTTGCTGATAAGTTTACACTAAATGTATCTACAAGTGTTAGATGTATACTAGCAAACATTGGACAGATCAACTATGATATGCACATGTAGTGAACAAAACAAACGCACCACTATCGATTTTAAATCTATAATTAGCCGACCTGTGGCTTCGTAATTTGCCACCATCGCCATACTAGATTCATATAAATGTGTCGTCGGAAAGATACATTGCACTTATTTCATAATTTAGGCCAGAATATAATTGACGTCATTTACAGTTAATTGTGACGTCGTTTATTGATGTAAACATTACGTCACCATAGACCAATAAACTAAACGGCATTCCTGGTGTTTGAAATTGTAAAGTATATGCACATCGTATCGGTGATTAAAACAAATTTATTTTTTTCTGTAGAAATGAATGACCAGATGGATGGAATTTGGATAGCCTATGGCTGTACATATCAACAACTTTGAACAGCGCCCGATGGGGTCTAGAGAGAGGGTATCAGACACCCCCGGAGATAAAACAAATTAAAAATCGACAGTCCCATTCCTGACTCGCGAATTATATTTACATCAGAAAGCGGGAGGAACGTTTTCGTCTGTGTAGCCAATATGACTGACGGATGGCTAATGTACATGTACCCCGTACTAACAGGTATATTGAAAATGCTACGCTGACCCCCACTCCCTTGGCTGCCCACCGCCGCCACTGCCACCACCCCCCATAACCCCTACACACCGAGGAAGATATTGTTAGGCGTGTCCTCTTAAACAGTTATTGTGCGGGATACCCGTCTCGACCCTGTCTATAATTTACTGCCGGTACCGATTCTTTTTGTAAGTTTTCTTCAAATTTTTATGTTCGCATTTATCAACCGTACGATGCAGATTCCTTCATACAATTTTTATTTTCATGAGTGATATCCGCACGACAGCATACGTATTTATTTAGAAAATGAAATGCATAGTTGTTAAAATCGAAAGTGGTCAATAGAACATTCAGAGTAAAATTATCCATTACTGTGTATTTTTATATTTGTGTGGGTTTGAATTTTTGATAATGGGTTTACCATTTGAATTTTTTATTTTTTTTTTTTTCTCCATAAAACTGCAATATGTATACATTAATGTCGGAAAAATGAGATGTAAGGGAGGAAAAGGACTCGGAAAGGGGCGCTAAACGCCACAGAATGTGTTGCGTGATCTAACATACAGCAGGAAATGTGTCGCGTGATAACATCCAGGCTATCACAAAGCCAGCTATCCGCCGTTTGGCTCGCCGAGGTGGTGTGATCTACGAAGAGACCCGTGGTGTCCTCAAGGTTTTCCTCGAGAATATAATCCGTGATGCAATCACATATACCGAGCATCCAAGAGGAATACTGTAACCGCCATAATACACTAAATTTGACCCGATCACACAAAATAGATTTCGTTGGAATGAGGCTCCACACCCTGCAACATTTGTTTAGACGCGTTTAATCTGCAAATCTGGAATGTGTGTTTGTTTGCTTTATATTATTTAGATACCTCCGACTAGAACTGCCCTTTGAAAAAAGAAAGCATGCAGACGTACATTGTTTAGTACAATGTGCATGTAGTAAGTAAATTAACAACGCAGGATATGTCCAGAATCATGTCTACATTATCAGAAAAGAAGTCTCCGGAAATCAACCTTGTGCCAACTTGGCAATTCAAGATGGCGTCCAAAATGGCCGCCATTTTTGGTGCTTATATCGTCGTATTCAGTTATATAAATATACATAACAAGAGCTGTAGGAGAACAGCATAGCTCGACTACGAGGGTTGTCGATGTACACATAGCTTGACAAAGAAGGTGGCTGCGGCCTACATAAAAACCTAACCAAGGTTGACTAAAAACATTAACCAAGGGAAACTAGAAATGTGGCCTGTCGGCACACGAATACCCCCACTGGCAGCCAAAGAAAACGAGGCATTTTTTATTTTTTATTATAACCCATTTAGCCGAGCGTTTAGGTTTCAAACGCATCAAGTCTGGGACCTTGACCCTGGGCATAGTGTGATAATCCATGCATCGTGTAGAAGATATAGAGCGGAAGGGAATTTCAATAGGTTTGACCTTTGACCTTCAACTGTGACCTTGACCTTGGACGTAGGTGCGTGGTTATTGATTGCGACACACCTTCTCATCATGAGAAACAACTGTGCCAAGCCATTTGATAATCCATGCATCGGTGTAGAAGATATAGAGCGGAAGGAATTTCAATAGGTTTGACCTTCAACTGTGACCTTGACCTTGGACGTAGGTGCGTGGTTATTGATCGCGACACACCTTCTCATCATGAGAAACATTTGTGCCAAGCCATTTGATAATCCATGCATCGGTGTAGAAGACATAGAGAGGAAGGGAATTTCAATAGGTTTGACCTTTGACCTTCAACAGTGACCTTGACCTTGGCACTAGGTGCGTGGTTATGATCGCGACACACCTTCTCATCGTGAGAAACATTTGTGCCAAGCCATTTGGGAATTTCAATATTTTTGACCTTTGACCTTCAACTGTGACCTTGACCTTGGATGTAGGTGCGTGTTATTGATCGCGATACACCTTCTCATCCTGAGAAACATTTGTGCCAAGGCATTTGATAATCCATGCATCGGTGTAGAAGATATAGAGCGGAAGGGAATTTCAATAGGTTTGACCTTCAACTGTGACCTTGACCTGGACGTAGGTGCGTGGTTATTGATTGCGACACACCTTCTCATCATGAGAAACATCTGTGCCAAGCCATTTGATAATCCATGCATCGGTGTAGAAGATATAGAGCGGAAAGGAATTTCATAGTTTGACCTTTGACCTTCAACTGTGACCTTGGACGTAGGTGCGTGGTTAGCAATTTGATAATCCATGCATCGTGTAGAAGATATAGAGCGGAAGGGAATTTCAATAGGTTTGACCTTTGACCTTCAACAGTGACCTTGACCTGGACGTAGGTGCGTGGTTTTCCAAGTATGGTTTGCTGTAGGCCCAGGAGTATTCCATATACAAGCTTGAGTAAAAAACGTAACCAAAGAATAACTAAGTAATCCAAGGATAAAAGTAGGTCAAGGTCAAATATAGGTCAGGGATTATTGATGTACATCACAAGGAGATGAAGTTGTCCAAGTATGGTTGATGTAGGCCCAGAAGTATTCCATATACAAGCTTGACTATAAACATTAACCAAGTAATTGAAGGTTAAATGTAGGTGAAGGTAAAATAAAGGTCAGGGGTTATTGATGTACATCCCTATGAGAAAAAGTTATCCAAGTATGGTGTCTGTATGCACAATAGTATTCCATCTACAAGCTTGACTAAAAACCTTAACCAAGGTTGAGTAAAAACCTTAACCAAGGGGAATTAAGTAAGTAATTTAAGGTTAAATAGTAGGTCAAGGTCAAATATAGGTCAGGGGTTGTTGATGTACATCACTAGGAGATGAAGTTGTCCAAGTATGGTTGGTGTAGGGCCATGAGTATTCCATCTACAAGCTTGACTAAAAACCTAACCAAAGAGAATTAAGTAAGTAATTCAAGAGGAAATGTAGGTCAAGGTAGCAAATATAGATCAGGGGTTATTGATGTACATCACTATGAGGAAAAGTCCAATTATGGTGTCTGTATGCACAATAGTATTCCATGTACAAGCTTGAGGAAAAAGCTTAACCAGGTCGAGTAAAAAACCTTAACCAAGGGGAATTAAGTAAGGAATTCAAGGTTAAATGTAGGTCAAGGTCAAATATAGGTCAGGGGTTGTTGATGTACATCACAGGAGATGAAGTTGTTCAAGTATGGTTGGTGTAGGGCCAGGAGTATTCCATCTACAAGCTTGACTAAAAACGTTAATCAAGGGGAATTAAGTAATTCAAGAGGAAATGTAGGTCAAGGTCAAATATAGATCAGGGGTTGTTGATGTACATCACTAGGAGATGAAGTTGTGCAAGTATGGTGGGTGTAGGGCCAGTAGTATTCCATATAGAAGGTTGACTAAAAACCTTAACCAAAAGGAATTAAGTAAGTAATTGAAGAGGAAATGTAGGTCAAGGTCAAATATAGATCAGGGGTTATTGATGTACATACCTATGAGAAAAGGTTGTCGAAGTATGGTGTCTGGATGCACAATAGTATTCAATGTACAAGCTTGAAAAAAAACCTAATCAAGGTTGACTAAAAACCTTAACCAAGGGGAATTAAGTAAGTAATTCAAGAGGAAACGTAGGTCAAGGTCAAATATAGATCAGTGGTTATTGATGTGCATCACTAGGAGATGAAGTTGTCCAAGTATGGTGGGTGTAGGGCCAGTAGTATTGCATATACAAACTTGACTACCTAAAACCTTAACCAAGGTTGACTAAAAACCTTAACCAAGGGGAATTAACCAAGTAATTCAAGGGGAAATGTAGGTCAAGGTCAAATATAGATCAGGGGTTATTGATGTACATCACTAGGAGATGAAGTTGTGCAAGTATGGTGGGTGTAGGGCCAGTAGTATTCCATATACAAGCTTGACTAAAAACCTTAACCAAGGCGTGACGGTGACGCCGACGCCGACGCCGACGCCGGGGTGACAACATAAGCTCTACTTATTCTTCGAATAGTCGAGCTAAAAACCATCAGAACATACATAAGTATATACATATACCAAAATTCAGTATATATAGATAATATTCATAATCACCATTCAAAATGGCCGCCAAAATATATCCCCAAATGTCGCCAAAGTGTCTAGCATTAAAATGTTGACGGTCAAAATTATGTTTTGACACGCCTAAATGGCTTTCCAGATGTTGAGTATGATTTTTAAATGTATACTTGAAACGGATTAGTTGTGACATGCTAAATATGATAAATCTAAATCTAATATGGCTTTAAAACCCTTCCGTGACAGCGCAATATTAACTAGCCACGCCCTCGTTGTATTGAAATCCGTATACAATTTTCAGAGCAAAGTCGCGTGCTATGTCGAAAGTCAGTCAGAATGAACTATATGCATTTGGATTGATACAAGAGAATATATAAATTAAATGTCTAAAACCAGAATGGTGTTTTAAATCCTACAAATCATGTGAAAAGTTCGTGAATTTGCGTAGAGACGTGATCTTTTGAACACATGACGTCCCGGATAACGTCTAACATTGATGTTTTTGTTGTTGCTCTTAACGACGTCGCGTAAAACGTCCCGCCTAACATAGTTTTAGACCATGTCATTGATTAAATTCAGTCACCTGACTCATTAATATGAATGAGGTCTCATGTATATTGATAAGATGGCCCGTTGGAGAATTTGATTTTCTTTCAGCAATTTCTCTCCAAATTCAGTTAGTTAGCCATATTAGATAATAATTAAACATTTAATTAATAATTTAATTCTTAAGTCTAGAGATCAGAAAGGTAAAAGGCCTCCTACAATAAATAGGAGAACTACCGCTATAGCTCGTGCCATAATTTCTTCATGTCGTCCAATGTCATTCATTTCACCACTGTTGATTGCAATTGTTGTGTATTGTTGTGTATACACATAGAAAATATGGTTCCGTGAACTGTTAGATCTTCTGAGCAGATTCAATTTCTCAGATGATTACAGAGAAGTGCAAAGGCTGGAGGCTGCACTTGTATCACACAATAGACCACTCGATATCTTCAGTGGTTTTTGTGTATGGTAATGCAGACTTCAATGTAGCTACAGTTACTGGTCACAATACTTTCCACAGTATGGGAGGCATAGCTTGTGTTACACCACAGGGTACTGTTGAAGAAATGCCTGTAAAGCGCACAGTCATAGTACCACCGGTGGAAACGTTCCCATAAAGACATATAGCAAACCTGCTGTTCCTGGTCTAAAATCTGTTATTATCGGACCAATGAAAGCACATGAAAAGGAACATACATATGGCATCTATGCCAAGGCTTTAGACACACTCTGGGTTGCAGGTTATGTGCTTGAACTTTCCCCCTGTCCATCATGGAGTGGCTTCATGATAGTATCACATCAAAATGAAAATTTTGACAAAACTAGAATTGAAGTACTTCCCTTCATCAACTTGGACCCGGGAAATCTGTCACAATCTATACAGCATTATCGTTTGCCCAAAACCAGTGTCAGAAACATGGTCTTGGCAGATGTCCAGTTACGTTTGACCAACCGTTGTACATAAAGGCGGTAGAAATAGTGACTGCAACAAATGATCTAAACAAAGTCAGTGTTCGACTTGGTGGCTTCCATCTACTCATGTCTTACCTAGGCAGCATTGGGTACATCATGACTGATAGCGGACTGGCAGATCTGTGAGAAACGGTGTATGCCAAATTATATGTTGTGCATATGCTGACTGGTCATGCATACTCACGTGCACACCAAGCCCACATGCTGATGTCAGTGTCCCTTATCTGTGTGCTATTAAATGATAATCGAAACTGTCTGGATGACATTGACAAAGATCATTTGAAAACCCTCCATCAGATGAGCTTGCAAGGTGTTCATCCTACTGATGTTGCCGATGATGTACAGCTATTAAATGGCATAATATCACAACTCCGTATAGCTGTGGCAAACAAACGCAGAACTGGCAAGTTGTGAGTACAGTACCTTGACCAGGTCGCCCTCCTTAGTCTGTTCATACGTGCTGAGAGAATGGGCAATTGGGATCTTCATCTCCACTGTGTTTAGAAAATGATTCCATACTTTCATGCTGCTGGGCATCTCCACTATGCCAAGTCTGCCCGATTGTATCTTCAGCAGATGGGTGCCAAATTCACGGAAGAGGGATATTTCACTATCCGTCTTACTGACGAGTACTGGAGTGACCAAACGATAGAACAGGTCCCAATGCGAATGTTAAAAAACATCCGGTGGCATGACACATGGTAGGTGCATTACAGACAGTACATTGGCAAAGTGGGTTTGTGCAATGCCCGGTTGTTTGCATATTTGTAGCCAACTGGAGAAATTCGCATCAGTACACACATCTACCTCTTAACAGCACAAATACCTGAGGGTAAGCACACAATCAAGAGATACCAAAGACATTGGTCTCTTTGTGGATTGGCTGCACACATATTCACCATTCTGTGAATATGAACCATCTCAAGTTGTATCTATATCCACTGGACTAGTGGCCGACTCGTCAGTGAATTGTGATCAAGCAGTCGACATTGGTACTGCCGCAGATGCTAAAATGACAGGTAAGTGTTTCACAGAGATCACTCTTCACAGAAAAGATAAGGTTAAGACAATGAGTAGTATGTACAAAACTGTCAAAGTCCGAGGACATGATACGGCAGTTAACCCCACTCTGTTGTTTAATAGGATCACGTGTGTTCTCAATGATAGTACTGAAATGGAAACATTCCTGACACACGAACTGTCACCGCAGCCCCCAGCACTATTCATTGATGGTCTAATGTGGAACCCCATGAAAAGTACACTGGGTATATTGTTGAAGTCATTCGTGACACAACAACCAACTGTCCCAGACAATGCAATATTTGTGGTGGACGGAGGGCACCTACTACACACAGTTGTATGGCCAAAGGCATCTACATATCATGACGTGTTCCAGTCATATATCGCATACACACTAAAACATTTTGGTATGTGACCTGAGACAATGAACGATTATTATGATGACATTTAACCATTTCACCCCACATAACTTACATGGATGCGTCCATGATGAATTTTAGATGATTCCATATATTGAACAAGTTGTGGCTGGGCTCCAACAGCATAAACAAACATTATGTTGTAATATAGGGATACCTATTTTTGTTCGTCCATCTTAGATATGATATTTTCGGGCAAAATAAACATTCATTTACCATTAACGGACGTGTTAATTGACATTATCATACTGCTGATACGCAACTTGAATTGCCACTTTGATATCATGAGCAATAACCGTGATTCCTTAAAATGTTAACGAAAACACATATTTATTTTCTCTCTATTTACTGTTTGTGTACAATGGTGGTTTCGACATACGTTAAACGGATGATTCAAATATATTTATATATTTATCTTATATGTAATGATGATTCAAATAAGTGGCGGAGTTTTATATAGAAAACAAAGCTTAGTCAGATGATTATGTCCGGTCCCTAAATTATGTTCGCTCATTTATAAATGCACGCACGCATGGTACGGCTGTACTCAAATACACACACTACATAGTGGATATCCATCGATATTTCTTTCATGCGTACCGACAATAGCGCATGCCAGAGACGTTACCGCTGTTTATTTGATGTCGATAGCAATATCAGTGAAATACGGCGATGTGATAAATAGAGAATAGTAAGTTAGTGCCGTGAATGGGAAAATATCTGGCAAGGCTTAGGAAACGGGATGGGCAAGGCTCTGCCGAGCACATCCCGTGTCCGTGCCGCGTCAGATATTTTTCCCATTCACGGCACTAACCTACTATTCTATTTATCCCGTCAACACCTACAAATGGCTTTAAAATGCAAAAAAGTAACGACAATCACCGCATATATTCATACGCGGTGATTAGGTCGTATTGACAGGATATCTAAAATGTTTCACGGCACCGTGTTTCACGGCACATATGCACTGTGTTGAGGGGATAAACATGATAAATACGACAACTTCCATATCGCTGATATGTACCTGTCATACTTTTCGCTGTAAATAATTGTATTGTAACAAGATTGCGGACTTTTTATTTTTGTCGAGTTATATAACGGAAAACTCGCGCGTTTGTTTGTGTGTGCTTCTGTCCATCAAAAAATTGGGTTTGTTTTGTTTACCCGTTTGGCGGGTTAATCAATGGCTGTGGCCACCAAATTTGAGTTTATTTCTCACGTGTGTACTTTTAATAAACTCCGCGGGTTTGTATGTTTATGTAGCTACGCTGGATGCACACTTTTACCGTCGTAGATTCAGAAGACAGTAACAATTTATGTTCAGGAGTCACAGAGCTTGCTGAGAAGGTGAATCAGCTTGTTGGTGTTCATTAATTTTAGGTGCACCAAATCTCTTCGCAACCTCTACCTTCTACTCGGCTCTTACGAGCAACAGGGAATACCATTCACATCGATGAATAATTACAAACATAATGAATATTGCACACTACAATTGACCAACCTCACATACACGACACTTGTATTGACCAACCGTAAAAAAAAAGCAAACACATTTGCATTCTTCAATATATTGCGCAGACCGTCAATATCGCCCACAAACGGTCAATTTTATTGAGGGGAATAGTATGGAATATTACATGCTACCCAGTGGTTTACTGTGATTCTAGAGGGATTTATTTCCTTGAAGGACGTTCGCGAGAAGTAATTGACGTCATGTTTGTCAAGTTGTGACGTCATTTCCGGCGAAGAAACAATTCATACACTAACGTCAAAATTGTCAAGTGTGACAACGTTATAAGCTGGTCTAAGAGCAAATTTAACACATTTTTTTCGAGGAGCAATGTAATATACAATTTATTCCGCTACCATTTTTAAATACCGGATGTATTTCCCCTGGCCTGCTCCGCACTCGTTTCTTTATCGGATGTCTCGGGAAATAAATCCCGTATTTCAAAATGGTAGTGGAATAAATTATATTTATCTCCCCGAGGAAGCAATATCTCCCGAGGCGATAGCCAAAGGGGATATTGTTTTTGAGGGGAGGTAATTCACAACATTTCCCTCAACCAAGAGCGGTATTTATTTTATTTAATTATGCCGAAAACAAATATGATAAAATCGTCATCGGCCAGGAACAAATGTAACTTATGCAAACAAATAAATTCGAAACCATCGATGTTCAGTAACTTATTATACTGCTTTGCGTTCAGTAATTCAATAAGTTTTGCAATATTTCGCATTTTTTAGTTAGCAGAAAGCCAACCATAATTTAAAAACTTATGCACCCGGTGCGATTACAAACCGCGACCACGACGACGGCAACGTCGTGTAACGCAAATATCGTCGGCATTACCACTGCGCCACGACGTTTCGGGAAATGTTCGGCTAACGCGAGGTTAATCTTGTAATTTATCTCAACAGAGTGCCTATGTTTCGTGAAACACGGTGCCGTGATACATATTTGATATCCTGTCAGTAAGACATAATCGCGGTCACAAAAATGTGTAGTGTTGACCACCAATGGCAGTGCTGGTTGATCAGACTGGTGAGAATGGGATTGTTCACCATGTTCACAGTGTGCCAGTTAAATTTCGCAAATAAAAACGTTATCGCCGGAAAATAGAATTGTTAAAATTAAATTTTCCGGATGTCAAATCAATTTCCATTAAGACCCTCAATATCTAATCGTTTGCTCTGTACCCCCATTATGTGCGTCATTCAGACATGACTGACGTCATAATTATAAGTACATCAATAAGTCTACGCCATTTAAAATAAAAAATGGCTGTTCCCAGTGATTCCAGTCAGGTATAAACGAATAAAATTGTTGTTTGTCGTGTTGATTATTATTCGCAATCGCAGATCGCTATCCTTGCAGAACATGCTCCGAATTGAAAATGGATGGGTCCGGTGAATTTTGAGAGTATATTTCGTTGAAAAGAAAACTGTAATTTCACAATTGTCGGTGACAAAATATAAACCATTCTTTATCGAACTATGTTCTGAGCGCCAAAGTGTGTTTGATGCAATTCGGTTCTAATTTATCTCCTCTTGAAGGCTAAATGAATTAAGTTGATTTAAATGCTGTTTTACAATTTTGACGGGATAATTAGAATATGGTCGAGACGACGCTAGTTTTTGGGTTAGTCGGCGATTTCGGGGTATTCACATATTTTGTAATTTATAGACATGTGTGCAGCCGCTATGTGCGTTACGTCAGGTGATTAAAATAGCATGTCTTTACTACGTACATTAAGTCCTTTAACAATGTCTGAGTCCGCCATTAATCTGCTCTTTAATATTGTAAAATCATAAACATGATAAACAATAGAAAGGTTTCGAGTTTTCCTTCACGTGTCTCATTCATCTGCGAGATGATCAACAGCCAATGAAAACTCGGGACGAATTCGCAGATTTATTACACTTTCGGAACATACCTCGAAAACTCCAACCATAAATAGAGGATCTCAAACGAGTTTCCATTTGATATGAGATTTATGAAACGAGTCACGCACCGAGCATTTTATGCACCGAGCCTCTGGCGAAACCAACATTACTATCCTTCTCTCTGTGCCTGGGAGAGAATGAGCCGAACAATCAACGGCTGAATCTAATCGCAGTAACTGTTGCTCCCTCAATACTCGACCTCAATACACAGCATCTGTGTGTCAGGTGTGGTGTGTGACCGACAGGTGAAGTGACGGACCATGGTGTATAAATACATTAAATATACAAAACGAGGATGGCCGCGGCCCGCATGTCGAGCCCGCCGAGGCATTTTATGGTCTCAGAGTGTATTTATTTGATGTTTGATGCACACTAAACATACAAAGTTTCAAGCAAATCTGACTTACGGTTACAGAGATAGTAGATATGTGAAAACTTTAACGCAAATTTTGACAGAAACTTTAACGCAAACATTTGACCTTGACCTTGAACTTTTGGCAACTACAAACATTAAATCGAAAACAAGATTTATATGCAAGAACTTTTTCATCAAAAAGTTACCCTCCACATTTCTTGTATTTCAAGAAATTCCATGAAAGATTGATTTGATAGGTAAATTAAATAATGTTTCTATGGGATATTACAATGGGGGCTAAAATAGATTTCTCTTAAATATTTTTGGAATTTGTTGACCGATATTCCCCAGATATATAGTAGGCAGGTTTCAGATTAAATTGTTCGTTTATTTCACTCGCCCCCCACATCCTCGACACCAACACCACCCCCCCCCCCCCCCACCCCCCCCCCCCCCCCCCCCCCCCCCCCCCCGCCAACGTCTTATTAAATCCCATAGGAACATTGTATTAGAAATAAAATCAATACATATATATGAGCCGCGCTCTGTGAAAACCAGCCTTAATGACAACATTTTCGATTTTCACTTTTTTTACATTTTCTGACGCGGGCACCTTTCAAAAACAATATTCTGAAAAGAAAATGCAATTATGTTTCATAGATTTTGTTTTATTTCACTTCCTGTAGACCATGTGAATCACACACGGAAAAAAAACGTAACGTCATCGAGAAAATGACGTTATTGAAACGGCGACGTTTGTACAATGCAACTCAACAGTCTACAGTACTTTGCTGATAAGTTACACTAAATGTATCTACAAGTGTTAGTATGTATACTAGCAAACATTGGACAGAATACAACTATGATATGCACATGTAGTGAACAAAACAAACGCACCACTATCGATTTTAAATCTATAATTAGCCGACCTGTGGCTTCGTAATTTGCCACCATCGCCATACTAGATTCATATAAATGTGTCGTCGGAAAGATACATTGCACTTATTTCATAATTTAGGCCAGAATATAATTGACGTCATTTACAGTTAATTGTGACGTCGTTTATTGATGTAAACATTACGTCACCATAGACCAATAAACTAAACGGCATTCCTGGTGTTTGAAATTGTAAAGTATATGCACATCGTATCGGTGATTAAAACAAATTTATTTTTTTCTGTAGAAATGAATGACCAGAATTTGGATGGAATTTGGATAGGCCTATGGCTGTACATATCAACAACTTTGAACAGCGCCCGATGGGGTCTAGAGAGAGGGTAGTCAGACACCCCCGGAGATTTTTAAACAAATTAAAAATCGACAGTCCATTCCTGACTCGCGGAATTATATTTACATCAGAAAGCGGGAGGAACGTTTTCCTGTGTAGCCAATATGACTGACGGATGGGCTAATGTACATGTACCCCGTACTAACAGGTATATTGGAAAATGCTACGCTGACCCCCACTCCCTTGGCTGCCCACCGCCGCCACTGCCACCACCCCCCATAACCCCTACACACCGAGGGAAGATATTGTTAGGCGTGTCCTCTTAAACAGTTATTGTGCGGGATACCCGTCTCGACCCTGTCTATGAATTTACTGCCGGTACCGATTTCTTTTTGTAAGTTTTCTTCAAATTTTATGTTCGCATTTATCAACCGTACGATGCAGATTCCTTCATACAATTTTTATTTTCATGAGTGATATCCGCACGACAGCATACGTATTTATTTAGAAAATGAAATGCATAGTTGTTAAAATCGAAAGTGGTCAATAGAACATTCAGAGTAAAATTATCCATTACTGTGTATTTTTATATTTGTGTGGGTTTGAATTTTTGATAATGGGTTTACCATTTGAATTTTTTTTTTTCTCCATAAAACTGCAATATGTATACATTAATGTCGGAAAAATGAGATGTAAGGGAGGAAAAGGACTCGGAAAGGGGGCGCTAAACGCCACAGGAATGTGTTGCGTGATCTAACATACAGCAGGAATGTGTCGCGTGATAACATCCAGGCTATCACAAAGCCAGCTATCCGCCGTTTGGCTCGCCGAGGTGGTGTGATCTACGAAGAGACCCGTGGTGTCCTCAAGGTTTTCCTCGAGAATATAATCCGTGATGCAATCACATATACCGAGCATGCCAAGAGGAAGACTGTAACCGCCATAATACACTAAATTTGACCCGATCACAAAATAGATTTCGTTGGAATGAGGCTCCACACCCTGCAACATTTGTTTAGACGCGTTTAATCTGCAAATCTGGAATGTGTGTTTGTTTGCTTTATATTATTTAGATACCTCCGACTAGAACGGCCCTTTGAAAAAAGAAAGCATGCAGACGTACATTGTTTAGTACAATGTGCATGTAGTAAGTAAATTAACAACGCAGGATATGTCCAGAATCATGTCTACATTATCAGAAAAGAAGTCTCCGGAAATCAACCTTGTGCCAACTTGGCAATTCAAGATGGCGTCCAAAATGGCCGCCATTTTTGGTTTTTGCTTATATCGTCGTATTCAGTTATGATAAATATACATAACAAGAGCTGTAGGAGAACAGCATAGCTCGACTACGAGGGTTGTCGATGTACACATAGCTTGACAAAGAAGGTGGCTGCGGCCTACATAAAAACCTTAACCAAGGTTGACTAAAAACATTAACCAAGGGAAACTAGAAATGTGGCCTGTCGGCACACGAATACCCCCACTGGCAGCCAAAGAAAACGAGGCATTTTTTATTATAACCCATTTAGCCGAGCGTTTAGGTTTCAAACGCATCAAGTCTGGGACCTTGACCCTGGGCATAGTGTGATAATCCATGCATCGGTGTAGAAGATATAGAGCGGAAGGGAATTTCAATAGGTTTGACCTTTGACCTTCAACTGTGACCTTGACCTTGGACGTAGGTGCGTGGTTATTGATTGCGACACACCTTCTCATCATGAGAAACATCTGTGCCAAGCCATTTGATAATCCATGCATCGGTGTAGAAGATATAGAGCGGAAGGGAATTTCAATAGGTTTGACCTTCAACTGTGACCTTGACCTTGGACGTAGGTGCGTGGTTATTGATCGCGACACACCTTCTCATCATGAGAAACATTTGTGCCAAGCCATTTGATAATCCATGCATCGGTGTAGAAGACATAGAGAGGAAGGGAATTTCAATAGGTTTGACCTTTGACCTTCAACAGTGACCTTGACCTTGGACATAGGTGCGTGGTTATTGATCGCGACACACCTTCTCATCGTGAGAAACATTTGTGCCAAGCCATTTGGGAATTTCAATATTTTTGACCTTTGACCTTCAACTGTGACCTTGACCTTGGATGTAGGTGCGTGGTTATTGATCGCGATACACCTTCTCATCCTGAGAAACATTTGTGCCAAGGCATTTGATAATCCATGCATCGTGTAAGATATAGAGCGGAAGGGAATTTCAATAGGTTTGACCTTCAACTGTGACCTTGACCTTGGACGTAGGTGCGTGGTTATTGATTGCGACACACCTTCTCATCATGAGAAACATCTGTGCCAAGCCATTTGATAATCCATGCATCGGTGTAGAAGATATAGAGCGGAAAGGAATTTCAATAGGTTTGACCTTTGACCTTCAACTGTGACCTTGGACGTAGGTGCGTGGTTAGCAATTTGATAATCCATGCATCGGTGTAGAAGATATAGAGCGGAAGGGAATTTCAATAGGTTTGACATTTGACCTTCAACAGTGACCTTGACCTTGGACGTAGGTGCGTGGTTTTCCAAGTATGGTTGCTGTAGGCCCAGGAGTATTCCATATACAAGCTTGAGTAAAAAAAAAAAACGTAACCAATGGGGAGATAACTAAGTAATCCAAGGATAAAAGTAGGTCAAGGTCAAATATAGGTCAGGGATTATTGATGTACATCACTAGGAGATAAAGTTGTCCAAGTATGGTTGATGTAGGCCCAGAATTGTATTCCATATACAAGCTTGACTATAAACATTAACCAAGTAATTGAAGGTTAAATGTAGGTGAAGGTAAAATAAAGGTCAGGGGTTATTGATGTACATCCCTAATGAGAAAAAGTTATCCAAGTATGGTGTCTGTATGACCAATAGTATTCCATCTACAAGCTTGACTAAAAAAAACCTTAACCAAGGTTGAGTAAAAACCTTAATTAACCAAGGGGAATTAAGTAAGTAATTTAAGGTTAAATGTAGGTCAAGGTCAAATATAGGTCAGGGGTTGTTGATGTACATCACTAGGAGATGAAGTTGTCCAAGTATGGTTGGTGTAGGCCATGAGTATTCCATCTACAAGCTTGACTAAAAACCTTAACCAAAGAGAATTAAGTAAGTAATTCAAGAGGTAAATGTAGGTCAAGGTCAAATATAGATCAGGGGTTATTGATGTACATCACTATGAGAAAAGGTTGTCCAATTATGGTGTCTGTATGCACAATAGTATTCCATGTGCAAGCTTGAGGAAAAAGCTTAACCAAGGTCGAGTAAAAACCTTAACCAAGGGGGGGAATTAAGTAAGGAATCAAGGTTAAATGGTAAGGTCGGGATTAAGTAGAACAGTGATAAGTAAAAAAGAATCAAGTTAAATGTAGGTCAAGGTCAAATATAGGTCAGGGGTTGTTGATGTACATCACAGGAGATGTTGTTCAAGTATGGTTGGTGTAGGGGCCAGGAGTATTCCCATCTACAAGCTTGACTAAAAAACTTAATCAAGGGAATTAAGTAATTGCAAAGAAATGTAGGTCAAGTCAAATATATCAGGGTTGTTGATGTACATCACTAGTAGATGAAGTTGTGCAAGTATGGTGGGTGTAGGGCCAGTAGTATTCCATATAGAAGGTTGACTAAAAACCTTAACCAAAAGGAATTAAGTAAGTAATTGAAGAGGAAATGTAGGTCAAGGTCAAATATAGATCAGGGGTTATTGATGTACATACCTATGAGAAAAGGTTGTCGAAGTATGGTGTCTGGATGCACAATAGTATTCAATGTACAAGCTTGAAAAAAAAACCTTAATCAAGGTTGACTAAAAACCTTAACCAAGGGGAATTAAGTAAGTAATTCAAGAGGAAACGTAGGTCAAGGTCAAATATAGATCAGTGGTTATTGATGTGCATCACTAGGAGATGAAGTTGTCCAAGTATGGTGGGTGTAGGGCCAGTAGTATTGCATATACAAACTTGACTAAAAACCTTAACCAAGGTTGACTAAAAACCTTAACCAAGGGGAATTAACCAAGTAATTCAAGGGGAAATGTAGGTCAAGGTCAAATATAGATCAGGGGTTATTGATGTACATCACTAGGAGATGAAGTTGTGCAAGTATGGTGGGTGTAGGGCCAGTAGTATTCCATATACAAGCTTGACTAAAAACCTTAACCAAGGCGTGACGGTGACGCCGACGCCGACGCCGACGCCGACGCCGGGGTGACAACATAAGCTCTACTTATTCTTCGAATAGTCGAGCTAAAAACCATCAGAAAACATACATAAGTATATACATATACCAAAAATTCAGTATATATAGTTAATATTCATAATCACCATTCAAAATGGCCGCCAAAATATATCCCCAAATGTCGCCAAAGTGTCTAGCATTAAAATGTTGACGGTCAAAATTATGTTTTGACACGCCTAAATGGCTTTCCAGATGTTGAATAGATTTTTAAATGTATACTTGAAACGATTAGTTGTGACATGCTAAATATGATAATCTAAATCTAATATGGCTTTAAAACCCTTCCGTGACAGCGCAATATTAACTAGCCACGCCCTCGTTGTATTGAAATCCGTATACAATTTTCAGAGCAAAGTCGCGTGCTATGTCGAAAGTCAGTCAGAATGAACTATATGCATTTGGATTGATACAAGAGAATATATAAATTAAATGTCTAAAACCAGAATGGTGTTTTAAATCCTACAAATCATGTGAAAAGTTCGTGAATTTGCGTAGTAGACGTGATCTTTTGAACACATGACGTCCCGGATAACGTCTAACATTGATGTTTTTGTTGTTGCTCTTAACGACGTCGCGTAAAACGTCCCGCCTAACATAGTTTTAGACCATGTCATTGATTAAATTCAGTCACCTGACTCATTAATATGAATGAGGTCTCATGTATATTGATAAGATGGCCCGTTGGAGAATTTGATTTTCTTTCAGCAATTTCTCTCAAATTCAGGTTAGTTAGCCATATTAGATAATAATTAAACATTTAATTAATAATTTAATTCTTAAGTCTAGAGATCAGAAAGGTAAAAGGCCTCCTACAATAAATAGGAGAACTACCGCTATAGCTCGTGCCATAATTTCTTCATGTCGTCCAATGTCATTCATTTCACCACTGTTGATGCAATTGTTGTGTATTGTTGTGTACACACATGAAAATATGGTTCCGTGAACTGTTAGATCTTCTGAGCAGATTCAATTTCTCAGATGATTACAGAGAAGTGCAAAGGCTGGAGGCTGCACTTGTATCACACAATAGACCACTCGATATCTTCAGTGGTTTTTGTGTATGGTAATGCAGACTTCAATGTAGCTACAGTTACTGGTCACAATACTTTCCACAGTATGGAGGCATAGCTTGTGTTACACCATAGGGTACTGTTGAAGAAATGCCTGTAAAGCGCACAGTCATAGTACCAACCGGTGGAAACGTTCCCATAAAGACATATAGCAAACCTGCTGTTCCTGGTCTAAAATAAAATGTTATTATCGGACCAATGAAAGCACATGAAAAGGAACATACATATGGCATCTATGCCAAGGCTTTAGACACATCTCTGGGTTGCAGGTTATGTGCTTGAACTTTCCCCCTGTCCATCATGGAGTGGCTTCATGATAGTATCACATCAAAATGAAAATTTTGACAAAACTAGAATTGAAGTACTTCCCTTCATCAACTTGGACCCGGGAAATCTGTCACAATATACAGCATTATCGTTTGCCCAAAACCAGTGTCAGAAACATGGTCTTGGCAGATGTCCAGTTACGTTTGACCAACCGTTGTACATAAAGGCGGTAGAAATAGTGACTGCAACAAATGATCTAAACAAAGTCAGTGTTCGACTTGGTGGCTTCCATCTACTCATGTCTTACCTAGGCAGCATTGGGTACATCATGACTGATAGCGGACTGGCAGATCTGTGAGAAACGGTGTATGCCAAATTATATGTTGTGCATATGCTGACTGGTCATGCATACTCACGTGCACACCAAGCCCACATGCTGATGTCAGTGTCCCTTATCTGTGTGCTATTAAATGATAATCGAAACTGTCTGGATGACATTGACAAAGATCATTTGAAAACCCTCCATCAGATGAGCTTGCAAGGTGTTCATCCTACTGATGTTGCCGATGATGTACAGCTATTAAATGGCATAATATCACAACTCCGTATAGCTGTGGCAAACAAACGCAGAACTGGCAAGTTGTGAGTACAGTACCTTGACCAGGTCGCCCTCCTTAGTCTGTTCATACGTGCTGAGAGAATGGGCAATTGGGATCTTCATCTCCACTGTGTTTAGAAAATGATTCCATACTTTCATGCTGCTGGGCATCTCCACTATGCCAAGTCTGCCCGATTGTATCTTCAGCAGATGGGTGCCAAATTCACGGAAGAGGGATATTTCACTATCCGTCTTACTGACGAGTACTGGAGTGACCAAACGATAGAACAGGTCCCAATGCGAATGTTAAAAAACATCCGGTGGCATGACACATGGTAGGTGCATTACAGACAGTACATTGGCAAAGTGGGGTTTGTGCAATGCCCGGTTGTTTGCATATTTGTAGCCAACTGGAGAAATTCGCATCAGTACACACATCTACCTCTTAACAGCACAAATACCTGAGGGTAAGCACACAATCAAGAGATACCAAAGACATTGGCTCTTTGTGGATTGGCTGCACACATATTCACCATTCTGTGAATATGAACCATCTCAAGTTGTATCTATATCCACTGGACTAGTGGCCGACTCGTCAGTGAATTGTGATCAAGCAGTCGACATTGGTACTGCCGCAGATGCCAAAATGACAGGTAAGTGTTTCACAGAGATCACTCTTCACAGAAAAGATAAGGTTAAGACAATGAGTAGTATGTACACAACTGTCAAAGTCCGAGGACATGATACGGCAGTTAACCCCACTCTGTTATTTAATAGGATCACGTGTGTTCTCAATGATAGTACTGAAATGGAAACATTCCTGACACACGAACTGTCACCGCAGCCCCCAGCACTATTCATTGATGGTCTAATGTGGAACCCCATGAAAAGTACACTGGGTATATTGTTGAAGTCATTCGTGACACAACAACCAACTGTCCCAGACAATGCAATATTTGTGGTGGACGGAGGGCACCTACTACACACAGTTGTATGGCCAAAGGCATCTACATATCATGACGTGTTCCAGTCATATATCGCATACACACTAAAACATTTTGGTGTTGGGACAGTTGTTGTATTTGATGGCTATAATGTCACCTCAACCAAAGCCATGGAGCAGAACAGAAGGGCTAGCAAGGTAACATCACGTTCCATCATATTTGATGTAAATATGAAAATCACGACTGCACAATCAGCATTCTTGTCAAACAGCAGCAATAAACGTCGATTTATTGACTTGCTGAGTCAAGAGATGCAAGCCGCAGGCATAAGAGTGAAACAGTCGGAGGCAGATGCAGATTTACTGATAGTTTCAACAGCCTTAGCACTGGCTGATGATGCCGAGAAGCCTGTGGTGGTTGTTGGAACTGACACTGACTTACTGGTGATGCTTGTTGCACTAGCGGTTACAACGGTAGCAATATATATGCTTTGCCGTAGTAACCCAGTGACCCTTTACAACATCCAGGATCTGCAGCATGCTATAGGAGACACCAAAAACACTTGTTGTTTATGCATGCTGTAAGTGGTTGTTATACAGTATATACACCTTATAGACAGGGAAAACGCAAGGCTGTCAATACTCTACACCTTCATCAGGCCAAGCATATGCTAGAAACGTTCAGAAATAGTGAAAGCACACATAGCGATATAGAACATGCCGGTGAACAGTTCTTACTCAAATTGTATGGAGCTGGTCAAGTGAAGACACTTGATAAATACAGAAACATTGCATACAAAAAGGCAATTGGTAGGTCCTCCCATAGCTCATCATTTCAGATTGCGTGTCTCCCACCGACAAGTGCTGCGGCCAAATACCATTGATATCGTACATATTTGGCTGTTGGATGGGTAACTCAATGCCTCCAATAGAATGGGGATGAAGATTGCAAGATGATGTTCTGTTACCCATGGAGACTGACCTCCCAGTTGCACCAGATAAGCTAATGCAAATGGTTTCATGTGGCTGTAAGACTGGATGTGGAAAGTCATGTGGGTGCAGGAAGCTTGGGTTATTATGCACCGAGGTGTGCAGCCAATGTATGGACAAACATGTAATAATACTACGCCGTACCAGTTGACCAAATGTAATTCATAACTGCAGTAAGCGCAATAGCCCGGGGTTTTATTCATTAAATACAAATGACATAACTGTGTGAGCACTGTCAAGCATTAAAATGTGTATCACCAATGATGCATATAAATACAAGAAAGTGATTTGAAAGATAAACATGACTTATTTAAGTTGTGGCGAGTCTAATACATTATCTAGTCAGAGTGAATGACATAACATTCATAACAAAGTACATAGAAGTGTCTACCATGGTATTAAATGCCATAATTGCTTAATCCAGATGTCACATTTTATGTATGATCATACAATGTTATCGCTATAATTGATGATGCTTGTAGTGGTAAAGTGGTATGGATATACAATGTAATGTTTACTTACAGGACTGTCACTATTCATATTGTACGAGACACGAGTGCATATCAATCTGTGTATACCATGAATAGTGATAATGAATGCATTTCCAATGTCCAATGTATTATGTATTAAGTACTGCTTGCCATATATTGTATAATATATGCATTAAATTGAAAATATTGCTATCTACCTCACGTTTTTTCTTACAAAATATCCTAAAATCCATAAATTTGGAAGTTTTGGCGGCCATAATGGCGGCCATCTTGAATTGTATAATTTCAGAAATAACAAAACTGCTTTAAAAATGTATATCAGATAATCCAGGTAAGAGTATAAAAAAATCAACACTTTCTTATGCCTATTTGCCCATATAGCTGAACATTAAAAGATAATGAAAAAATGGCGGCCATCTTGGACGCCATCTTGAATTCCCAAGTTGGCACCAGCTGGATTTGCGGGGACTTTTAGTATGTTATTCTACATACATTTATACAACTTTCCTGAAAAATTCAAACAATTTTTTTGGGGTTTGGTGTTTTTTACACCTATTACTCCTGGGCTAACTATGAAAACAACTATACGATTCTGTCACGCGTATCCAACATTAACGTATTTGTGAGCCACAATTAGTAAAGCGTACGGCTATAAATAGGACAACTTATTGAAATGACGCAACGATTTCAAGTGTCAAAATCCGACGAGACGTTGGTTTTAAGCGTAACTTTGCGACGTCATTTTCAGGCTTTCATGACGTTGTCATTAAGGCTGGTTTTCACAGAGCGCGGCCCATATATATATTCGAATTTCATGAAATAAGAAAATGGAAGGGTGACCTTTTTGTTATATATTTTTTAGATTTATTGCATTTTAATATTCAAATGTTCGTCGGCAGAAACATGTGGAACAGATAGTAATCCGCTTCATCACGTTGTGCGCATATCTGAGACCTAATGACTTGAAGGACCCCACATACAGGTAATACACATCGATATCCATGATATATAATCACGGTGTGTTAGCACCACTCATTTGAAATATTTCACTGAGATGGTTCAAATGAATGGTACCACCATACATTATACTTCTATCTTGAAATAAACAGGATATAACAATATTTTTCATGAAAATGCATCCTAAATAAACTGCAATTGAATATACAGTAGAACCTCTCCAAACCGGACACCCAAACAAATTTTTATTCTTAATTATGGTGGCTTCAGTTTAGAGTTATCTAGTATATTAATCTGTGTTCTTGTCCTGAAATCACACCTCATTTCTTGGAGTGCTTATTTGTTTTACACCATTTGCTCGGAATAGATGTACAACTGTGAAACCACATCGGTTGTTACTAGATGTCAGATAGTTATTGCTGCTCAACTGACCAATGGTCAGATCATATGATCTAAAAGCCACTTTGTAATCAGATTATATACATCATGATTTGATTGGGATAATTAAACAGTTATGAAACTGCAATCTTTCAGATCTCCGGAGAGAATCACGTTAGCCCTTTATTAACGTATTAAAGGCACTCGGTCGCAGATGTGCATAGACAGGGATACAACAAAATAGGAAAATAGTTTAATTGTAATGTCTGTCTGTTTATGTTTTGAAAGTTTTGTATGAGTTTCTGAAATCACCTATAATTTCTGTTTGCCTACAGCTAATATCTTCATATTGCACACATGCATTACTTAGTAACGAAACACCATTCCGCATGGCCAAATCACATTTGTTTTCATTCGGACTCTTGATATATATGCTTAACAGGTGCCATGATACATAAGACCAACTAATACATGCATGTATGATGTACATGAATCTTCATATGATATCATATGAGTAAACAACACATTCATTGCTAAAAGAAAAAGTATAGATTTCTTTCACTTTTGTATACAAATGAACATCCATATTGTCACATACTACATTCCTAAATTAGATTTACAATCGTGTCATATTTAGAGGTCCGACAACAAATACATACATGTATTATGACAATAATGTTCATTCATTTTTAGATAGTCCTATGACCACTACAAGAGTATGATTTAATTATAGGCACTCACTGATTTACCCGTTATTTAACCGTTATTACCAGCTGGGACATTTTATACATATACATTTCAAACTGACAGTTTACTTTTCTCCTGCAGTTTGTTTATTATGTTATCACATTAATATTGCATGCTATGCAGATTTAATTAATGCTTATTTCTGTATTATTTCATCTATAAACTTAAATTAAAAATAACATTATCTAGCGGCGCTTTCAAATCGCTGTTCAGTTTATTTCAACACCATGGCATCTAAAATAATAGAAACGTTTAATATGACTGATCACTAGCAGCAGACGCCATTCAGCGGAAGTTGCTGGTTATATATTATAATTTCTACTACACTATTGCACAAAACATTTTAACATTTGAATTGCGCCGCTGCCTCTTTACTATGGATACGGTCATGAATACACGTATATAATGTGCACCGAGGTCAATGTCACTGGGGACTTGTGTTCTAATATCAAGCTGAATATATTACAGTTTTATGTACAAGGGAACCTCCATAAACCGGATACATATGCAGTGATTTGTTTACCAGCGCATCGCGCGGCAAGTACACACAAAACATTCGGAATTATTATTATTATTTCCATAGGACGACATACTATTTTATCAGAAGGGACCCCAACCTTTAAAAGTGTCAGATTATAGACTACCTACGTATTGAATTACCAGTATGTTCGGCTTAGATATACTTAATTATAAGATACGCAGCCTGATCAGGGTCTACACTGGTCACAAAAGTACGTTGTAAATATAAAATCGATAACAGTAACATGATGGCAGTAAACATTTCATTAAAACGAGAGTAGAAATCAAAAATTTACAAAACATATGTCGCTTCTGCGAACAAACAACAAACCTATACTAACACAAAGACGTAGTACGCAATAATAGTTAGGCACTGCATGGGTCTCAGATTTCACAGAAAGCAACTCTAGTTATTTTTAAATATTATAAACACGTTTTTCAATCGATGGTTACTAATTTACTTTAGTTAATGTAATTACTCTAGCGTCTATAATGGAAACTTCTTTCTAAATGGTGTATAATAAATATGACCATTTCACAACAAAATATAGACATTTTATAATTTTCCTTACTGGTATACAGGCCTACACGTACACGACCGCCTGCGCTAATCTGGTCAATATTTGTAAATTCTTCTTATTTCAAAATACCTGATAGTGTACTTGAAATAAAATAGCTTGATGGGTGTAAAGGCCGAGGTTGAAAATACTCAATAAATGCAGGGTGGTTAAAAATATGTCCCCACATTAAATAGAGATAACTAGTGTTCTAAGCAAGATAATCATTCAAACAAAAGTTTATTACAAAGTAATATATTGTAGCATTTTACTCATTATATAGTCTTACTAATTACGTCACTACTTGCATGGTATGACGTTACAATATTAAATGTATGATATTACAGATATTTCAAAGAATTCATGGAAATTGGTCGGAAACGGTTACGAATGTTGAAACGCGATCGATAGCATCGGAAAATGATAATGCAATGTTACGGCTAACTTTTAAACCATTAACCTTATACAACGGTAAGATTATGGCCTTGTCGTTCACACTTGGGAAGACGTAAATATATACACTAATCTCATTAAATTCAGCTCAGGTCAGTTATGCAAACAACCATGCTCCCCAGACAATATTAGGACACACAATTGTATAAATATCCAGGTTGCTGGCAGTCCTGCCACACACCAGAGATAACAGCAGTATCATGGCACATGTAGCCGGGTTACACATCACAATAGCTCCCGACTCCTCTGTGCCCACTGCTTGTAATTCTCCGGAGTATTGCCTTCATATGACTATCAGTGGCGAAAATGGGATATAAAAGCCGTACGTCCGTCTGTCCATCTTTAACCAGGTATATTTGTGTGAACAAGAGATAATTGTGCAACATTTTTTTCTTGTGCAGACTATTTACAGGTGCACAAGTAAGTGTGTTTGCAAGTATACCGCAGTGTGTACGTCCGTCCGTCCGTCCGGGCCAACGTCCGGGGGTTTGAGAGCTTAGGGGCGTGGTTAGGAACAAAAGATTCCTTTGTAATATTCCGTAAGCTCATAAACTCTATTGTTGTTTAGGGGCTTTTCCATTGTTCTTCAAACAATGGAAATACCCCATAAACCCAAAATGTTGGAACGTCCGTCCGCCTGTCCGTCCGTCACGTTTTCCATTCGCCTATAACTTCTGTACTGTATGACCTATTGGCTTAATACTTCGTGTATATGTTCATTATCATCCATAATTTCATTCCCTGTCCTTTCAATGCCCAAGTTAAAGGTCAAATAACTTATAAATTTGCATCCAGTCGATGCGTGCGCGTTTCTCCATTATCCTATAACTTGTTTGATATAATACCAATTGGATTGAAACTTCATGTGCATGTTTGTTATCATCCATATTTCCATTCGCCACCACACTCATGCTCTCCCCATGCCAATGTCAAGGTCAAATAAAATAGAAATTCACGTCCTGTAGATGCGTGTGCCTTTTTCTATTCTCAAGTAACGTGTTTACTGTCATCCATATTTCCATTCCCCACCACACCCTTTCACTCCACGTGTTCAAGGTCAATGTCAAATGAAATAGAAAATTGCGACCAGTAGATGGGTGCATGTTTCTCCATTCTCTTATAACTTCTTTATTGTACAACTATTTGGCTTCCAACTTCATGTGTACGTTTATTATCATCCATATTTTTATTTCACAACCCAGCATGCTCCCGCCCCTGGGCATCGGTCAATGTCAATATTTAACGCAGAAAATTTCCACTTCAGTACATTTCATTCTGCTACAAGCTCCTTTACTATAAAATCGAGTTGAATTCACTTGAAACTTCATATGGCAGTCATTTGTCCCTTTATTTTCATATTATCTTTCAATAGATGCATGCGCATTCCCCTATTCTCCTATAACTGCTATATCTTACCGTAGTAATGTGCATGTTTGTGATCCAGCCACCATGGCGATGGGATACGTGCCGTTGGTGTCGTTCTTGTCATTATATTTGTATTATGAACTAATGGCAAATAAATACTATTTGTAAGACCCATTTTTGTCAAACAGCCGTCCACTTGCATGTACATGTATATGTACAAAGTACATGTATTCGTATGCGATATGTATATGTGCATTGGATCCGAACTGTAATCGAAAACACTGCAATGGCATTCGCGTGACAATTACCTACTTTTCGCAAACTATGGGTCAATTCCAATGGTTTGATATCTAACAGTATAGCCACTATGCAGCACAATAACCTGAGTCAGTGATCAGAAACGAATGACATTCCATTAGCGACCTTGCTCTTTTTGACTTATCCATTTAACCCTTTCAACACCACAGGCCTGTATAGTGGTTTTGGCAAAACGTGTAGATCCAGATGAGCCGTCTCATCAGGGTCTGCACTTTTTGCAAGTATTTTTCATATTTTTTACAACAAAAACACCCCCTTTTCATAAATGGACTATTCTGAAAATCATTTTGTGACAATTGGATTAGTTGCAAAATTAACATATCAAAAAACATTCCAGTTACTTAGGGGTGAAATACAAACATAATCTCCATAGTTTGGCCTGGTAATTTCATGGTGCGTGTATTATATATAAGTATGTAGTTATATAAACTTAACAGCATTATCCATTACATTGCTGAATTATTTTTTGTTGTCTGCTGTTTATTTTCTAATTTTCATATGTCTCCTCAAAAACATTATTTGGCAGTACTTGGAATCATTTTCAATGTAATCTAGATTTGGCAGTAAGCGATGCTTACGGAATACCCCCGCATGGGACCCAGGTGCCCTTAAATGTGATTTGTAGTATGTGGCCGGGTCTCTGACCTTGACCCTGGGCTTAGCGGGGCGACATGGTCATGGATTTGTCATAGCATGATTTCTCCGATGTTAAGTTTTAGAGGAATGCATGTGTGAAATATTAAGAATTTTCGATGAAGGAAATAAAGGTTATAACAGATTTCACCGATGTTAAGTTTTGTGAAGAGACTAAGTATGTGACCTTGACCTTAGGATCAGCAGGAGTTGGACGGTCGTGGATTTGTAGACCCTTAGAGGAATGCATGCGTGAAATATTAAGAATGTTCTATGTAGGAAATGGAAGTTAGAATATATTTATCTGATGTTAAGTTTACAGACGGACAGACAGACAACCTGAATCCAGCACCCCCCCCCCCCCCCCCCCACATACACAGCTTGTTGCGGAGGTATAATGATTATAAAAGTGCTGACAAACCATGGCTTTACTGATAAAGAAGAAAATATATAGAACAGCAGCAGACGACAATTTTCGTTTCCTGTATTTGAAGGGTTAAAGCAATGCAAATACATGGCTTTTGACTTTTATTCCTACTAATACTGAAATACTTGAAACAACATTTTGTCAGATAGCCAGAAATGGCAAACACAAAAACCCTGCCACCTCTCTCCTAGAGTATGCAGATCTACTAGCGAAACAGAGATTGGTCTATACTGGCAGCATTAGAACAGAAACGAGCAACAATACCCCCCCCCCCGTCATCCCCACCCCAAATGCCTATGCTTTAGGGCATTTGGCTACATTGATCGGTTCATTTGATTGGTATGGACTATATTCAAGCCAATTTCCATTGTTAAATATTTGATGGTATAATACAGTGGAACCTCTCTAAACCGGACACCCTGGGAGGTCCCCAGCGTGTCCGGCTTAGAGGGGTTTCACTATAAATCGGGCATTTGATCATTCCGAGCCATAGTTGCGTGCTATGCGATCACGAACAGACACTATCACCTCAGATAAATTACCAAAAAACTCATAAAAACTAAGATCACATGTGGTTCTTGGTGTCCGGTTTAGAGAGGTTCCACTGTGCTCTGGTGCAATAGTAAACGTTTTATGTGCTGGCTATCAGAAGAATGGCTTGCTTGGTACAGCCACAAACCAGATGGCTTTTCAGATAGCCATTACAGGTGGCATGTCCAGTCTGTTGGGGTCCATTCACACTAATTAACTACCATTATAACGGTTTACCTAAGGAGTGTCAGATCGTAATCACCCCCAGCCTGCATTTAAACCCATGCATACTGATAATGTTCCCTAAATGTTTCAGCAGTGCTGTTTAATTCAAGAATAATGATGCCCCAAGATATGTATTGAGTATTTTCAGCCACGGCCTTTAACACACAAAACTTGTGCATGATTAGCAAAACTAACCGAATCTAACAATACGAGAACTGAATGTTATCGCTGGCGTAGCCGATGATGTAGTTTTCAATCATGTGACCACAATCGCGAGGTCATGCGCGGGAAATAGGACTGCTATATTTAGCAAAACTGGCTTTGCAACGCTAGTTATTTCTTTCAATAATATTTTTTTTATTATTACTTTAAGTTTTTTCATGTCATATACGTATATGTTCCGAAATACAAATCTACCGTAAAATGTCTTTCACTAACTGTTTTGCTCACAGTTCATTCACCCAGGGCCTTTAACAATTACAATGATGAATGAAATGTCGTCTGCTGATTATTATTTTGTTTTCCTCATCAAAAGCATGCTCTCACAGCACTTTATAATTATTTCAATTTAATTGCTGCCTGGTCGAATGACACTTCAAACCGAGATCCTGTCCCTACATGACATAGCTGTTGCTGGGACATAACCCACCGACTTTTACTTCCTCAGTTTCTGAAATGCTGCCATGGTTTATTGACAGAAAACAACATATATAACAACAGCAGACGATAATTTTGGTTCCCTGATTCTAAGGGTTAAAATATGACTTGTATACACTAGGTTCCATGCAATTTTGAATAAAAGTATCAAAGAGGCTGGATCTCAAGTACGCATCAGCTGTTTCAAGTGAATACAACTGCGGATATTTCCCTGTTTACCAGGCGAAATTCACTTCCTAGACCACAATAGGGTGACCTTTTGTTGATAAACCATGATAATTAACTTTGTAAAGAATCCCTTGACCAGTTTATGGCGCACGCCTGTTAATGATGCATAACAAATCTGTTCCCAATAAAGTTTATACAGAGTAATTGAACCCAGTCTGGACTATCAATACACATTATTAGAGACCGTGTCCTGAGAAAAGCAGACTGTGTCAATTTTGCTATTTTTATACAGAAGCCATTACTTTCGCCAAATTGTGTTTTCTTGTGCCACATTCAATTTATTAGCGCATTTGGCGCCATTTGTGAAGCCCAGCGTGAGCCATGTCAGGGGCGATAAGCGTGTTCCCTTAAATGTTAACGGCATTACTATTTATTCTCTGTATTTAACTTTTTATGTGCAAAATATGTCGAAATCAGTCGAAAATATGATTTTTTTCAGGCGACACATTTAATTAGTATAAATAATTAAAAAATATAATACCTCATTTGCATACCACCGTGCGTCACTATCAGCAAAATAAATATTACTAAATTATTTTATCTGTATAGCGGGCACTCGTAATTTTTAAAACTGGTGGAATAGTGACACAAGTACAGTAGAACTTCGATAACTAGAACAGGTCTGGCTCGAACACCATGGAAAACTCGAACTGGTTCGACAGTCCCGGCAAATTTCCTATATAATTCATGTAATAAAACACCTTAAACTCGAACTATGAATTACTCGAACAGTCGAACCTGTGGATTAGTCCCGTGGACGGTCAAACAGTGGTAATTACCGCTAATAACGCGAACAGGTAAGTCTGTGATCAGCTGTTTGTCTAACGAGGTGCGAATTCCACCATTGCGGGCGGTCGCGTTGAGTAGTTTCCCTTGACGCGGGATGACATTAAATCACGAATCGCAAACAATAGCGGCGTGAATTACGGGCGTTATGATGTCCACGCTAATTAAGTGATCTGAACAAAATTCATTTTATGTAATGTTTAATTGGCTGTTGAGCGACTATTGACACATTTCTATGTCTATCGAAGTGAATAATGCGTGCTTAGTTTGTGAATAAAACGAGACGAATTCGAGCAATCGTCATTCTATGACACTTATGTCTGAGAGTTAATTTATAGTGATAATTGTATACTGACATTGTTTCGTTTATATTTTCCGTTTGTATATTTATTCCAACCACTGTGCTATGTGCTATTTTTAGACACTGGGAATACCAGTATTATGTATAGACGCAAAGCGGAACATAGCGGTTTATTTGACGTATAATTTACATGTAAATATTGAATAAAACAGCAACTTTACAATTGTATTTGTTATTTTTCATTTCTCCCTCCAAATGTAATGCATATACAATGGCATGTCACATCGGTCATCTCATATATTCACATAAGTGATTTTATTGACTGAATGTGACAGTACATTTTTGAAACGTCATTCCCTCGAACTATGCATCGCTCGAACTCAAACTCGATTCCGTTGCCGGTTCGAGCGATCGAAGTTCTACTGTATACACTTATTTAATTCCTATAAAGAACATGTTGTGCCTACTGAGTGGGCATGTACCTTTAAAGTCTCATCCGACAGACCAGTGGGATGAACATGATGAAATACTATGAACGTATGTTTTAATGCACTAAGGGAGGCTAAGTTCATATTGTATTTCATAAATATACACAACCGTTCACATTGACCGATGGCATGGGGGATTTATACGCATTTCGACGTTTTTCCCGCCAAGTGGGCGGGATGGGATGACTGGCGAAATAGCGGTAATTACAGGGACACACCTGGGGAATTAGACAGCAAAATAATCCGAGCAAACGGAATTGGACAGAAAAACAAAATCCTAGCATGGGTTGGCTGGCAGGCTGGCTGGCACAACATTCGGACCTCATGTGGATTCATTTATTTTGCATACTCTATAATATAGTATAATCTGCTCCATGGAAGAGACATTTGGTGTAACTGACCTAATGTTAAATTAATGAGTTCAATATATTCCCAAGAATGAACGGCTGCGCAAAATAATATCTGCCAACAACATCATGCTAACAACAGGGAACAGTCATTTTATCATGTTTATGGGCCCCTAGTGACTCACAACTGTATCTCCACTTGTGAGAGAGAGGGACACCTGAACTCAACGTCTGAGAGGGGTCAGTGGTTTTATCTGATTTATCAGATTATCAGCATGATAATGATGTATTATAGTTACAGGATAGCATGATGTTTTCAATAATCTATTTTATTGCCGTGTCATCTGTCTTACTCAACACGTTTATAATGTTTTCACACTGGATTAATGGGTTACAAAACATGATAGTATAAACATAAAATATCACAATGATAGCATGCAGTTAATGGCAAGCTTTCCAAACAATTTGTTTCCGTTGGACACCACTGTATAAAACACTAATTGCAACCTACATGACCTACGCAGAACCATATTAGTTTGCAAATGCAGAAAGTTTGATAAGAACATACATTCAAAGGAGTTACCGTGTTGTTGGTGAAAACCGAATATCGACATAACTAGGAAATTATTTAAAATAGCTGGCACGGTTATCCTAGCCATGTAAGTGTATCGTGTCCGATATATGTATATATAGTATAATTATGGAGAGTGCATGAACCACATAATGAACACAGTGAAACTTGTGTACATGTTATATGCATATGTGAAACACAGTGTAGTATCCATGATCATGATGGTACCTCTTATATTTTGGTTACTCGACTGACGCTAGTCACCATGGTCGTTTTGGTTGTTGTTCTCATTATAATTTGAGGATGTGATTACACATAACTGGCATCGATTATGTTTGTCCAAAACAAACAAAAAATGTGTTGAATGTCAATATAACTTGAGGAAGTTATTCAAAATAACTGACACGCGTTATCCGAGCCATGAAAATATAATGTGGCCACAATCAAACCATACATGGTATATGAAAATTGCATGTACAACATCATGAAGATAACGTGAGCCGTGTATGATGTGTATATCTACATGTTATGTACATATGTGAAACCCAGCTATGGGGTTATTGCTATTTTTTCAAGATAACGTGATACAGTTAGTATACATAACTGGCGTAGGTTATGTTTATCAAAAGCTCAAAAACTATGTTGAATGTCAACATAATTTGAAGAAGTTATTCAAGATAACTGACACGCGTTATCCTAGTCCTGAAAATATAATGTGGCCGCAATCAAACTGTTCATGGTATATGACAATTGCAGGTATAACTCATAAAGATAACGATCTGTGTATGATGTGTATATCTACATGTTAGGTACATATGTGAAACCGAGCTATGGGTTGTTTTTCAAGATAACGTGAGACAGTTATTACACATAACTGGTATAGGTTATGTTTGTCAAAAACAAATACGAACTGTGTTGAATGTCTACATAACTTGAGGAAGCTATTCGAAATAACTGCCACGGGTTATTCTAATATAGTGCATGCCTGCCATGGTATATGGAAATTGCATGTACACCATCATGAAAATAACTTGACATGTTTGTCAGTCATGTGTATATCTGCATGTTATGCACATATGTGAAATCCAGCTGTGGGTTATCTTTCAAGATAACGCGAGACAGTTATTACACATAACTGGTATAGGTTATGTTTGTCACAAACAAATAGGACCTTTGTTGAATATCAACATAACTTGAGGACGTTATTCGAAATAACTGTCACGGGTTATTCTAATATAGTGCATGCCTGTCACCTTCCCCAAAATGCTTAGTTTGATGAAATTCCATCAAATATTCAAATTTTGATTTTATAGCGAAAAATTATTTTCATAGGGGGGGGGGGGGGGGAAGAGGTGGAAGCAGTGGGGGGAGGAGTTAAAAAAAACGAAACTAAAAATGGAATTTGACTCCGAAACCTGGCTGGATAGCTTGGAAATGATGTAAATAAGAAAACAATAGTTAGAATCATAGGAAAGTCGTTTTTTCGCAATAAAAAAAAGATTTGATGGAATTTCTTCAAATAATTTTGTTGGCGAGGTTGACTTCTTTATTAATCATGTTAATGATGAAAAACTACCTTACAGGCGCGGATACAGAAATAATTGCAGGGGGGGGGGGGGGTCTGTAATTACAAATCGGCATAGCCGACCTCTGCGAGCGCAAAATCGTAAAGTAGGGTCATCTGGTTTCCACCCCCAGGAAATTTTTAGATGCCAGATCGCCGCAGATGCGATTTCCTGACACCTAGGCCACGAAAAAAGTCATCCAACTATTTGAGTATTGTAGATTTTCGTCTTTTCTCTTTTTTTTGCCGGGGGTACGATGTTCGAAATCCTATTTTAGGGGAAGGGGCCAAGTGACTTGGTGTGGTATGGACCTGGCACAAGGTCAGGTTATTCTAATTTCAGGGCTGTATATATTTGTTCTCGATGTAAATATTCCGTTCTGATTTTGGGATTCCCCCCCCCCAATGCAGCAGGTTTTAAAATGGGATTGAAACCGTTTAAAACCCGATTTTTGCCCGGCCTTACATGACCTTAGCTGTTGATAGGCCGTTAAACACTAATAAACAAACAAATAAACCTAGTTTGGCACTCACATACGTCTTTGGCATTCTGTATGCGACAGTTGAATCTGGTTATACCCCTTATGTCAGTATTACGATTACTCGTAATTCTATTTTTAAAAGTTTGCACATTGAAATAGTAATAGTTTGCTGGCATAATATTTATAGCACGCTGTTGTCATATTAGTTTTTATACGACCGTTTTTAAAAAACGGTACGTATTATGTTTTACCACACGGCGGGCGGGTGGCTGAAGAAAAAGCGCATAGTTCGTGTACACAACTCCTCCGAAACCGTTCAGTCGATCGATCTGAAACTATACACACGTCTTCTACACATATTGAAGATGTGCACCTTGGTGTTTTTATGCCGAAAAAATATTTTTTAACAAACATATCGCCTTTTTAACTTGGCCATTTGTTCTTCATTTGTCTTTACATTTCTATATACGGTACAGAGATTGTGTACACAACTCCTCCGAAACCTTTCAGTCGATCGATTTGAAACTATGCACACGTCTTCTACACATATTGAAGATGTGCACCTTGGTGTTTTTATGGCGAAAAAATATTTTTTAACAAAATATCACCTTTTTAACTTAGCCATTTTTTCGACATTTTTCTATACAATTCTATATACGGTACAGAGTTTGTGTACACAACTCCTCTGAAACAATTCAGTCGATCGTTCTTCAATTATACACACGTATTCTACACATATTGAAGATGTGCACCTTGGTGTTTTTATGCCGAAAAAATATTTTTTAACAAAAATATCACCTTTTTAACTTAGGCATTTTTTCTACATTTTTCTATGCAATTCTATATACGGTACAGAGTTTGTGTACACAACTCCTCTGAAATCGTTCAGTCGAAAAATATCGCCTTTTTAACTTAGCCATTTTTTCTACATTTTTCTATACAATTCTATATACAATACAGAGTTTGTGTACACAACTCCTCCGAAACTGTTCAGTTGATCGTTCTGATCTACATTATTGTATCCAATTCCCTATCATTTCTACTTTACACTCTACTTTTCTATCTCTGCCTAAATTAGTATACATGTTTAGCACAACAAGATGAAGAAATAGTGCTATAGACTTTCAAATTCTCATTAATGTTTCTTGCCTTGGTGACAGCTTCACATTTCTGCATCTTCGTTGTCTGGCCCATATTCGACGGGCGTATTTTGTGACTTGCGGCACTCTTGTTCTGTTATATTATTTGCTGTATGTGTCAAACGCTCAAAGTGGTAAAACTGTACGATGGCTTGTACATACATAGATGGCGGAGATGGCAACTCAATGTACCATATAGTATACAATAACAAGAGACTATTCACATATTGTTATATTCATAGTTACATCATTCTTACGAAGCAATTATCATTGAAGCCACATCCATCTTTATATGACATAAGTCCTTGGTTTAAACATATTTTATTTGTATACCAGTTACAAGCATGGCATCAATAATAATATAATCAGTACTATACAAATGGGATTGGATTGAAAGCAAGCTTATATAAATCCTCTCCCTTAAGTTGTTAAACTATTCTACATAATCGTCCCACAGTAAAACAAACTAAATCAGACAGTGAGTATGTCAATTATGGTACATTACAAGCGTCACGAGAACTGGGCTCACTGCAACCTGTATAGCGCAAGGTCATACACTGATCACTCTGGAGACGGGGACACTTTCATGGTGCCTCTCACAAAACATGTAGATCCACCTTAGAATGTGGGATTGTGTTAGTTGATCAGGTGCTACACTGGTTAAACATTCAATACTCCCGTTTTATCATGGAGGGTCACAGCAATGTTAACCCTTTCACCCATTAGTAACTGGAATATATTTTTAGCTGCCAGCCTCTCGCAGCTAATGTAACCGGTTCTCAAAATACAGTCGGATATCACGGCGCTATTTTTTCTTGTTGCGCGTATGTATACATCTTGTATCTAGGACATTGTTAACGACTCGTTTTATGCTATTTTACATTTCACATTTATTAGAATGTATATCTTTGGTACATCATTAATTGAAGAAAAACCAATGGAATCTCAGATTTAGCCGTTCATTTTCCACAAATAAAACAGACTGTTGGTCGCGCACTAATGGTGTGTAAACCCGAATCACACCTGTCTGGTTTTTTGTGTAAACCCGAATCACACCTGTCTGGATTTTTCATTCACAACTATGGCGTGTACAAATTTGCATAAAACAACACTATAACCACAGGTGTTTGAAGAGTGAATTCGGATATGGAATTACCACCCTTATCGCATCGCCGTATTTCGCCGATATTGATTTCCAAAATCAGTCATATTTTCCTTAAATGATGTCAAAAATTGATAAAAAATATACTGTTACCACTCATTTGAACCTGTCGTCTAGATGGTTCACTCATGTGAATCATATCTTCGGCATGTTTCGAATGAGTGGTAATAGCGTACACTTTCATTTACAATAATTGAGCCCGGATATGGAATTACCACCCTTATCGCATCACCGTATTTCACCGATATTGATTTTGAAAATCAGTCATATTTTCCTTAAATAATGTCGAAAATTGATAAAAATTTCAGAGCTCATGCGGAATTGAATATACGATGCTCTTGGTTGGGATAGGCTGGTTGTCATCTTTTGTAGGGACCTTTGTCACATCGTGGCAGATTATCTTGTGCTTAACAATCATGTTGATCCGTCTGTTCTTGTTACTGTATCAGTGCAAAGTGGTGCCATTTATTAAAACGTTTTGTTGCTGCACTTACTATGGAATGTACTAGCTATAGTAATTTGCATCTTAATTGGCATCCATTTATCTCTGCTGCAAACACCGACTGAACAAATGATTTGCTGATGATATGTGTATCACACAAGTGGAACAATATTGCATTCCTCTAGTTAATTACATGTTATTACTTATGAAGATCTGTATGTAATGCATAAAAAACAAATGCTAAGCCTTACTGGATTCTTCCTGTTTCTATACAGCTCCTTCCCTTCCCCTCTCCACATACAAAATATGTTGAGTGTTAGACAGTTTCCCATAACACAATTTACTACAATTAATCTATTTGAAATATTTAAAGGAGAATATACTAAAACACTGTTTACCACCCATTTCAGTTGGGCTCGCAGCTCAGTACTTTCAGTACTTTGATTATATGTTAATTTCCAGACAAATCTAATCGTCACAAAATCATTTTCAGACTAGTCAATTTAAGAAACGGGTGCGTTTTTGTTGAGAAAAATGTGAAAATTGCTTGCGAATAGTGCAGATCCTGATGAGGCGGCTCGTCACGGCTCATCTGGATCTACACTAGTTGCCAATACTACTATACAGGCATTTGGTGTTGATAGGGTTAACCCTTTCCAGCATGTATACATGATGTAATGCCAACATTGCCAAATCCTGTAGATCCTGTAGAGGCAGCTCGTCACGAGCTGTCTCATCAAGAGCTATAGTTTGTCAATATTTTTCCGGTGAGATTTCTACAGACTAATAATAGTAATAAATTATCAAAGGCATATGACGTCACGTGGTCAGCGGACTATGTCTACTTTAGTTTTGTAGGGATGTAGCCGTTTTCCAGTCATTTTAGCTTGGCGGATAAACATTATCTAGAGCAATTTAGAACTTGAAAATATATGCTCCTGATAGATTGGGAAATAGTTTAAACAAAAGTTACAAATGGGTTCAGAACATGCCCATACGTTGTTTGAACATATTTCTGCCTTACACATGTCTGACACGTAAATACTACATTGTCATGCTAGTGTCCGTTTTGCATTTTTTACATACCTACTTTACCCATTATTGTTATGCCACCGGTCTCGAAGAGCCGGGTGAAACTTTGTCACAGTTTCTCAAATATGCTGCAGGTGGCATCCGCGTTTGACAGACGCATTTTTCAATATGAAATCTCCTGTGACCTTTGCCCTCGACACTTTATCGGAAATCAATAATAATAATAATACTTATATTGCTTCGCTGTCTGAGTGGTAAACAGGTCACACCCTGCCTGGCCCACCCTGCATGGGCCCACCCTGCCTCTACTATGGCACTGGACATGGTACTACACTGGCAGTTATCGTTGTTGTTCATACCAGCTGAGACTGTGTGCACCAGCATAAATAGAGGATCTTTCATGAGTGATGACATGATATGGTATTTATTAAACTTGTTGACTGATTTCATAAGAAACTCGGCTATTCGAGGCTATGTCGAGTTTCTTATGAAATTAGTCAACGAGTTTAATAAATACCATATTAAATAATCACAAATGTTAGATTCTATTTATTGCATATACACATCGTCATACCTTGAAGCTGTACTGGTCACCAAATCTGTTTTCTGTATCAAGCTAATTTGTATATGTATTAAACTAGTGTAATATGATTTTTATTACACCATGTTAATGCACTGCGAGTGCCAATTTTATGCAATAAAATAATGTTATTTGTACCATCTCTGCGCATCAAAAAATTATGTTATGCCCCTGCTACTGAATGGTGAGAGGGTTGGGTATATAGCATTGCCGGTGTCCGTACGTTCCGTACATTCATACGTACGTCACAAACATAACAAACTTATACTTTGTGTAGCTTCTAGCACATATAAAGTTTAGAATATGTAGATCTGAACAGCTTAAGACCAGAATTGGTGTTCGATACCCACCCTGATAGCACGGGATTGCCAATTTATTTATATGTTCAATACAATTCCGATAGAATGGCGGCCATTTTGGATTTTCACAAACTGTATTCAGTCGTAAGTTTATTGTTATATGTTCAGTGATGTGTTAATTATACCCCTCCCCCCCCCCTCCCGCAACAAGTTGTGGGTGGGTATACTGGAGTCTGGTTGTCCCGCTGATCCGAAGGTAAAGGTCAAATACTTTACAAAACTTGACATCAGAGAAATATGTTATAACTTCTATTTCCTTCATCGAACATTCTTAATATTTCACCCATGCATTCCTGTAAGGCTCTACTATCATGCTGTGACAAATTCACGACCGTCCAACCCCCGCTGATCCCGAGGTCAAGGTCACATACTTAGTCTCTTTACAAAACTTAACATCAGAGAAATCGATTATAACTTCAATTTCCTTCATCGAAAATTCTTAATATTTCACCCATGCATTCCTCGAAGGCTCTACTATCATGCTGTGACAAATTCACGACCGTCCAACCCCCGCTGGTCCCAAGGTCAAGGTCACATACTTAGTATCTTTACAAAACTTAACATCAGAGAAATCGGTTATAGCTTCTATTTCCTTGCTCGGATCTGCTTCACATTTCACACACACATTACTCCAATTTACGTTCGTGCCGTCCCCGCTAAGCCTAGAGTCAAGGTCACAAGCCCACACACAGGATGCTTGGTCCGTATCAGCTGCGACGGACGTAGGCGGGAGTAGAGGTTACGTCAAGTACGACATGATGCTGGGTCCGTATCGGATGGGTTGGGCATAGGCGGGAGTAGACGTTACGTCAAGTACGGCAGGATGAGCTGCTGGAAGACGGTGTAGTTGGCATGCCAGTGCGTGTGCTGTACGCCCGCCATCACATGTGTCGTCAGCCCGCCGCGCCGATCCAGTGTCTGCAAACCAAACGTAACCTGGTACCACTGAAAGCAAACACAACACATTGTATACACATAATATTTCATGCATGATTGAGTGGGTGGTGGTCGGGCGAATGAGACGGCGTAAATTAACGGTATGGGTTCCTCCTTATAGGAATCACGATTTGCCTGGTTTGGCCCTCATGTACGTTTTTATCTTTTGCTCTTTAGTTACCTGGGAGTTGAATTGGGTTATTGCCCACTATAAAAGTAGGAAGATTGTTACTGATCCTACTGCTCTTGGGAGGGGCCAAGTGATTCTGGTGTGGCGAGGACCTGGCATCAGATCGGGATTATTCTGATTTCAGGACTGAATATATATTTTTTTTTTATTGTAAATACATGTATTCAGTTATGATTTTGGGATTTTCTCCCCATTTGTCCTTGTATGATTGACAGTAGTTTTCCTAGTTGATGCAAGGTGCAAATTCTGCAACATTCTACTCACCGTGCAATCATTTTATTTTTGGTGTTTTTGAATCATTACAAAAATAATTCAGAGGTGTGCTCGGGCGCATTATTACGGCGAACACCTTAAACTCCAAAATAGCGTCCAACATGGCGGCCATATGACTGAGAAATCAAGGTCACCAACTTCATATACAAGTACTATACACAAGTTAAAATTACATGTTTTGTATTTATCATCACATGCGACGATCCAGTGTCTGAAAAGGAAAGGAATGATTATATTCATTTTAATCAACCAATATGGCCGCTATTTGCAGGAAGACCGAAAGTTAATGGTATGCTTTTGTTAATGTTTAATGTTAAGTAATTTGAACTCATGCGGGAGCAGCACCATACAATGTTGGACTGTTTAATACACTTCAGACATGTACCGGACTCAATTATAATGAAATTCTAAGATATATTCATGATATTTATAGGGAGAAATACAAGAAAATACAATTACTTGTCGTCTGTTATATTTAAACTATTTATAGCCCATACATTTGCCAGCATGCAAAGAGTTAAATATGCTAGAATATGGGCAAATATAACATGGTTTTCATTGAAGAGAACGCGGACCTCTCGGTTGAACGGGGGTAGTGGGGGTCGTCACGTGGGGCGTTAGACCATTTGCACAAAGTGTCGCCAGGAATTTTCCAAGCGGTTCATCTGCCGAAGTTAGACGCCAACAGCCAAAGGCCTGTCGTTAGTAGTGGCGTTCGGGGGTCCTCCCCCGGATTGTTGTTTGATTTCTACGTGCAATTTTCGGCGTTCTAATGCATTTTAGAGCTATCTTTTCCAACAGTCATACTTGCACCCAATAGTAAAAACTGAAAAGGGGGTTCGTTCGCACACCCCCGAACTCCACATGGAGACGCCTATGATTGTGACCCGGATATGCGTATGTATTCAATATTTATAGGCTATTGATTTGCATGTGCTTATATGCACGAGTTCCGTAGCGTGTGATATTGCACTTTAGGCGCGGCGAAACATGTGGCATATATCCCCTTTAGAAATCAAATAATCTTTTTATTATCTACGTAAAACACTCGCAATTTATATGCGCCTCGAAAAATATACAAACTACATAATAATTATATAAATAAAACAAACAAATTGGTGATAATTTAGAAGGAAATAGTTAACCCTTAGACCGCTACACACACCAATTGTCGTCTGCTTTTGATATTATATATTGCCTTATTTCTCAATAAAAACATGTTTTGACAGCATTTCAGAATCATTTGCAATGGAAATGATTCTGAAATACTGTCAAAGTATGTTGTAAAGTATTCTAATGTGCTGTCAAACCATGTTTTTGATGATAAAAATGGAAAATTTTACCAGTCGGCCTCTTCCAATACGTGAATCCGAGTTCGTCCGATATGATGTGACCAACATCCATTTTGGTGTTGGTGGTGGCAATATAATTCAGTGATAGGGCCCCGTCATCCGCGACGAGCCGGATCTCGGGGTGTGCGATCAGTCGTAACTTGCCCTTATCCAATTCGAACTTGGTGGGGTCTGCCCAGGCGTCGAATACAGCATTCACGACGAGTTGCGGTGAGGCGGCAGAGTCGCCTACACCTGTTTCCTATTTGCAGTTCCTGGCGTCTCTATGAGGGGCGTTTCATCGTCCACGACATCATCGATGTTATCGGCACGGTCGTCTATGGTGAAATCGACGCCGTTCATGCTTCGTATTAAAGGCGTCCATCCGTCGGTTTAATACAATATCATTGTTCGAAAATGTCTTTAAATCAATACGGGCGCAAGCTCAACCCATACCGCAGGCTGCGGGAGCCATTCGGGGCAAAATGCATGAGACAGAGCGTGGTCATTAAGAACAACCCCTCGACGATCGACCAGAACCAGCAGCTCTTGGTCAGCTGCCCCAACCTCGGAACTAACGACGCCATTGTGCCAGGGACTGTCCGCATCGCTTTCACTATTTCACTGACGTCCACAGACGCGGAACGAACCGTCGTTCAGAATCTGGGCCGCGCCATCGTCAAGAAGACCACACGATACACATTTCTGGTAATGAGGTGATCTTAATCGACGACAACGATGTCTACTATTGCTACCAAGACCTGTGGAAGACCGCCCAAGAGCGTGAAAACGCGGTCTACCAAGGTATTGATATCATCAACCATCATAACCATCGGGGCTGGTAACGTGGCAGCCAGCCAATTTTGCAAGCGACAACGCAATTGCGACTGCTTACGGCAACCGCTTCTACATCACACTCGACTTTGAGCTGCTGGAAAGCCACATGCCATATTATCTGAACGCTTTGGCGGACCGCCTTGAATACGAACTAACGTTCAAAGACTATGGCCGAGTTCTCCTATCCACTGACGTGGCATCGACGTATTCGATCGAAAATGCTTCACTGCAGTACGACATGGTCACGATGCGTAACCTCGCGCGTTTGATTAGAACCCAGTATGCCCGGCGTGTTGACCGAGTTTTTCGCCATCGCAAGATGACGAAAGATAAAAGCGACACATTGTGGAATATTAATATCAACGTCCCGCCCGATCGATGAAAGGCATACTGATGCTGTTCGAGGATTTTATATCCCCAAAATCATCAAGGTCGAGGTGACAATTGAGGGAGTCCCCAACCAACTCTACAGCCAGGGCTTTCGTGGCTGTTGGGCTTGTAAGGGTCATTCCCCTCGCCCGGGGGGTTATTGGCTTTTGAATAGCGCTTCGAGACCATAGAGATTCCACCGCGCATCCCCTTCTCGATGAAAAGGTACCGATCGTAGTCCGTGAGAAGTTCGAGCTCTGCACCAGTCTTTTTTAGCAACGCGTTCCAGGAGAGGCCGGGGCTGGTGTAGTAGTATGCAGGATCCAGTCCGTACTGCCGCATGCAGGTCTTCCGAAATGCATCGAAGACGTCTGCCAGGAGGAGCACATCACTACGGTTCTAGAGGTCGTGGTAATCCCCCATTGTACGGCATCCGAAGGTCTGGAAGACATTTTGTGCATGAGCGTAGTCGGCCTCCGAATTATGTTCGTCGGACAGCTTGCTATAGAATGCTCCCAAGAGTCCATTGTACTCGTACGGGTAGATGCCCTTGCGCAGCAGGAGATCGCGGCGCCTCGGTATTTCCCTGTTATATGACAGTGGTCGCGGACGGAGTCCTCTTCCAATGGCTGGCTGCAAACATGTAGTAGCTGTGTTGCAACTTGCCAATCCTCCCGGGTCATCCGCATGGGTGTGGGGTTGGCCAACACAACCTTGATCTTGCGCTCCTCTTCCTGGATTGCTCTGAGGAAGTGCTACGGTGCTTTGGGCCCTCGATATTCCACCGGGGACTCTGCCCGTCTTCTATGTGTTGCTCTTCGTGGTGTCGAGCTCGGGCCCCTAGACCTTCGGGTGAGGGCCTCGAAGTCCGCATAGATGATGAAGGGGCTAGGAGCTGTTTGTGGTGGTTTTGGAAGAACAACTTGTTGTTTCCTTGCGCTGGCATCTCCACCCTCACCGCCGTCTTCCCTTCCCGATCCCCCGGCACTCGGGCTTGTGGTCATGCAGGAGGTATTCCCTTGAGTAACCGTGGAGGCATCTCTCACAGAAGTGCTTGCGCTCCCGTTGCTTGGACTGGTCGTAGAGAAGCTGGTTGAGGTCTTTGATCCACGTGTAGTGCAACTTGCAGCATGTTTATCCTTGGGATATCTTCATGCTGCTTACTGAGACTGTGAACGATCACACCCTTTTCCCAGCCAAAGACATTGATGGCCAGGTTGTTCTGTTTTTCGACCTTCTGCATTTGGAAAATAGGTGTGGGGGCGTTAATCCCTGTGAATTCCATGCCATCCATTATGGGATACTGTGTGGGCCTATAGGCGTGGTTTCCATGAGCAACTGGAAACATAGCTGATCGGAGGGCCCATCTCAGGCAGTGGTCATCCTTGTTTTTGACATTTACTACGGCATTCTTGTGTCTCACTGCCGCTGGCAGTGGGATGTAGGAACCCCCTCTCAGTGGCTGATACCTGGCGATATCCAGCCATGGAGTGGTGACTCTATCCATCAACAACTCATACTGAGCCTCTCTGTGTCCATTTTTCGAGCAACTCCAGGAGGCGGGGGAAGGACTTATCTAGCTCCTCGTCGATCTAACCAACCTGTAGGAGAGCCTCCTGCTTGTGGCGGAGCACAGGGTCTGTGTACTCCTCACTACCATCTGGCTTGTCTTTTCGAAGCTGCAGCTTTAAGGCAAGCTGGAACTTGACTCCGTTGAGAACCTGGATCTCTTCTGTCTGGTGGACCTGGGGGCGCACGCCATCTAGGAAGGCTCTGGGGTCTGCGGCAATGGGGTGCCCCTGGGGGATATCCATCTGCCAGCCCCTCAGAAACTTCCATATCACCCAGGGGATCTGTCTGAAGACTAGCCTATACGTTGTTTTGTCCTGTTCGAACAGCTGTAGGATCTCCTTCTGTCAGTCTTGCGTTGTTTAGATTGATTTATGAGGGGGTATAGTGTCGAACTCCTTCTGAATGGCCTTCAGTTTCCTCTGGACGCTTAACCGAGGTTTCGGGGAAGGCCGGTAGCTGCCTGGAAGCAGGGGCTTGAGGAGTCGCCTCTTCACCTCTTCCGGAATGGGCTCATCCATGATATTCTTGACAACGTCACGGAGAGGCTCAGGTGCCTGCAGTTCTGCAAGCAGCTGCTCGATGAATTCATCCATAGTAGCCATGCTGGGTGGGTATACATAACGGCTCACGTTTCTAATTGGGAATTTCTATAGCCGCTGGGTGGGCATACCTAACAGGGCTCACGTTTCTAATTGGGAATTTATATTGCCACCAATCGGGCTCGATGAATTCATCCATAGTAGCCATGCTGGATGGGTATACCTAACAGGTTCACGTTTCTAATTGGGAATTTCTATAACCGCCAACTGGGCAAATTATTTTTGGACGGCCCTAGCGCTCCGCATACAATGAGCGCTTGACGATATCTACACCTCTGCCACACACAGTACACGGCTGCGTTACTGGACCTTTCCGCAGCCTAGCGAGATGCACCTTACAATACGCACCCAAACAACTCCTACCGCAGAACTATGTGGAGCTCAGATGCGGGGGTGTTGCGTGTCCAATGACGTGCATGACCCAGAACCCGTTGTGTTTTGCGTTGGGGTGGGTCCCCGCCTGCGGGAGTGGTAGTAGTATGAAGGGGGAGGGATGACCAATAACTCCCCCCTCCCTCCCTCATACTACTACATTATAATGATGAATACACCTTCATGTCTTTCATCGAGTTCAATGAAGAAGCATAAATATGTAGTTGCGAAACGGAATTAACAAGCCAGTCTAAGGAATGCGACGATTTGAAGCCTCACCGACAATGACAATTCTGGCAGAAACAGGAAATATATAAACTTCTGTTTCGTAATATTCAGATTGTGTAATTATATTGCGTTGGTGCTAAAATCGTATAGTTATCAACAAAGAATATCGCAAAACAGTTTCATTCCAAGCTGTCAAGTATAAGCTTTCCAGAAAATGCCTAAAATAACTGGACATTGTGACCCCTTTACAAAATGACGTGTTGTGCCACCACGCGCGGCTCGTGACGTCAATCCTGCGCGTGCGGGAGTAGAACGTTCTACCATATCCTGCCCATTCATCGAACAAAAACTACACAAACAAAGTTATATTCCATTATTTGAAAAACACACTATAAAGTATTCGCTATAGTAACTTGTACGACGTTCAGTCACACGTGACCGCAAGCGTCGAATGCATCAACGCCGGTTGCTTAGCAACGCATATATTGGGGCACTGCGACAACAGGCATATTCTGCCAGAGACCCAACGAGAGACTGCCCTGACGTAATATATATTGAATAGTTTATTGCATCGAGGCAACTGCCTCATGAGCATACACACATGACTATGGTATAATATACATACAATGCAAGATGTAAAATACTAAATATAATGAATGCAGAAACACCACAATCGCGGTAAATAGGCAAATAGATTTCAGACCGTGCTGCGACCACTAATACTTGCGACCACTTATCTGCACTTGTAGCATACACTCATGTATATCGCACAGTCTCCGCTTACTGATCACAGTGGGTACTAAGTGTAATAGCTCGTATTATTTTTAACAATAAATGAGAAATATACAGACATATACATGCACATAGACATACATATGTACACACACATGCATACATGCATATACACATAAATGCACACACATATACGCACATCAGGGCCGTAGCCACGTTGAGGCGAACCGAGGCAGTTGCCTCGGTAGAAATTTTGCCGATTTTTCTTTTTTACGATGCGGGTCGCGCTACGCGCTTCCACTGTTTTCTCGTTTCATAAGATTTGCCTCGGTAGATTTTTACATAATATGGCTACGGCCCTGCACATATATACACACCTATAATGTGGTATTATAGTATTACATGTCTATATACGTACACGAGTATATGATAATTTAACGAAGCAAAGCATATACTAGCAGTTAAGGATTTTTTAAGTTTCGGGAGAGTTTTTGTTTTTGTTTTTGGCAAATGCGCTTTAAATCTGCCTCACAATAATTGTAATATGAATGTTTAAATGTACCCGATACCATACAGAAATGATAAATAACCTGCGCGAAGTGAATATTTAAATAATTAGCAGTATGTCTACAATATACAGTACTTTGTTACTTGTGCGATGTTTCTTGGGAAAATGTGTAAGATGAAGGTACATGCGCATTCAGTAGGCACACCATGTTCTTTATAGGAATTAAATAAGTATATACAATGTAATTGTGTCACTATTCCACCAGTTCTGAGAATTACGAGTGCCCGCTATACAGCTGTAATAATTTAGTAATATTTATTTTACTGATAGTGACTCGCGATGGTATCAGTCTATTTTCATATTCAAATTATACTTTCTTGAAAGGTATATATCTCAAAATATCATTTCCGCATGATATCAATTGATAAGTCTTTGTTTAAAGTTGTTATGCCCCACCCCTATAAGTGCACCCCCTAACAGCCTCATGTTTTCCCGTAAAAGGGTTGTTTTTAAAACGTTCACATAACACCCCGCAGAATCGCATGCACACGCTGTAAAACGTACTGAAAACATTGCAACTGGTATTTGTGATTTACATACAATCGAACTAGAACATTTTCATTCAAAATGGCCGCCAACATCCAATATGGCCGCCGATACACCACTACCTTACCCCACCACACTAAACCATATATATATTTTATTTGACCAGTTATTGGTTTATTCATATTGGATTATGTTTTATAAGTGAAATACAAGCTTATGCTACTTCATTAAATATTCATTACTTGAAAAGTTATGTATATCAATCCAAAATAGCCGCCAACAATCACAATCTCCATTCATTTGCCATCGTGCCACGTATATTACCTCATTTAACATTGCAAAACATACTTACGTACGATCATACGTACACATTAAAAAGCCATGACAATAGCAAAGTCTGCTTGGATAACGGTTTTGATTACCAAAATCCAAGATGGCCGCCAAATATCGCGATTTCTCATCAATTTACAGCGTGTTATCTATTTGATGGCATTAATCCTTTAAAACAAGTAAAACGTATTACATTGACACAGTAAAACAAATGTACGTGGATAAATGCCTAGTTTACCACATTCTAAGGTGGCCGCCATAAGTTCACATTGTACCGCAACAATGTATTAGTATGGGCTTTTAATATTGGATAAGACGGTTACTGTAATGTTTATTTTTCTGTTGTGACATATTATTAAAATATAACTGAGTAAGTATGGCCTTTGTATGAAAGAGACAAAGCCACTTTGTGTTACTTTGGTTTTGGTATATTTGAATTCACATAGCAGTAATATTACGCAGCGATGGTGAAATATTTTAAATTATGCAATTACATGCTCTTTATATTAATATTAATGAACTTCAATGTATATGTTGGGCGATATGACATCCTGTATATTGCCTTCATTAAATCAAACAGTAAACCTGCAAGTTCCGATGTTCTATAAATTGAAACGATTGATTATCATGTTTTCATACCGTTTTACTGTTTTAATGTTTAAATTCAAATGTGCTTTGATGCTACAGGATATTTAAAATTCATAGAATGGTCTTGATGGGCAACTATGATATTTGGCGGCCATATTGGATTTGTTTGCATACATTCCCAATTGCAATGTATTTATAAACATGTTACGATTTTATATGTTACTCTTAGAACATAGTTCAACCATAAACGGACTTCTGTTTTGCCAATAATTGATGTAGTTCGTACATATTTTGTGTGGTGGGGTGGGGGAATGTACGTGGGTTTTAGCCGCCATTTTGGATTATGGCGGCCATTTTGGATGAAAATGGTCAATTTCGATTTCATGTAAATTATAATTACCGGCTGTGCTTTCAGTTTCGATGTGTGAATGCGAGTTTGCATTGTTGTTACTTGAATGGTCTCAAATCTGCACATTTTTTAGCAGAACATATTGCTGTTGGGGGGGGGGGTCCACTTATAGGGGCATACAATATTTAAACGAAAACTTACATATTGCTATCGTGCGGAAATAATATCTAGAGATACATACCTTTCAACAAAACATAGTGGCAATTTGTCCCCCCCCACCCCCCCCCCCCAGGTGGTAATGACAACCCTGTAATGCTCGCCCACCTACTTTAACAACACTTTTGTTATGCTTTTATCCAAGTGCACTGTTCAATTGAATTAGTTTCAATTTGGTATATAGTTATTCATTTTCGACAAAGTATTTAGTTCAGGAAGTGGAAGTCCTCGCTATATTTGGTTCCAAGTTACTTTAAACAGATGTGGCTGTGACTGGAGAAATGGGGCTTATTTGTTTTACGACCAGTGTAGATCATCATCCAGATCAGACTGTGCAGATGCATCAATGAAACACCCACCATGCGCCTATCAAGCAATATAGATTGTTATCCGCCTACTGGGGTGTGATATTTGACCAGGAGCTACACTGGTCACTATATAAGCCACATTTCTCCAATCACAGCCAAATATACATATTTTGTTGCCTTCTAACAGTTCTATTAAACACTTGTGTATCTTTTAGTAATTGTGGATTATGTGTGGCTGGTTTCCATAATGACAACATGATTATTTTGTGTCTCTTGTCAAAAGCCGCGTACATTCATCAAATAAAAAGTTGAGTCTTATTCTGGTTCAGATATATATTTGTTTAGATTCGCAATTATGAACTGTATATGGGCGAGAAAAAATATCCATCATATGCACTGGCATGTGGGGACACAAGGATATTTCACCCTCGTGATCAGAATATTGGTCCAGAATAAACTTCGGCAAAGCCTCGTTTCTGACAACATATTCTAACACTCGGGTGGAATATCTTTTGTCCACACCAGTGCATATGAAGTATACCCTTAATCCATATGGGGTGGGGGACTGGATATGTGACTGAAGAAATGGGGCTTAAGTAAAACATATATCATGAAAATTTAAAGCTCAAGATAAGGTTCGTATTGGCGTATTTTACACACTTATTTTAAAATGAAAACATTTTATTACAGTATAAATAAGTGAATAAATAATAATACACTCAAATTTAATTTGAAATCAGCGGTTACAATACTCATTAGTAGTATATAAGAGTCAAAAGGATACCACCTCCCAATTGTGGATGCAAATTGCACACACACATCCTCTTTTGAGCCAACATACACGTGGAAAAGCAGGTGAATTTTTATCTCCAAAATATGGCAAAATATGACATACGAGAATGGAAAGGTCGAGACATCCACTATTGGGACGAAGACATCCATAATTGGGACGAGAGTTATCCACAATTGGGACGAGAGTATCCACAATTGGGGGGGTGGTACAAAGACGACGTTTTCGCCCAATTGGGGGGGGGTGGTAGTACAAAAGACGATGTTTGCGCCCGATTGTGGATACTCTCGTCCCAATTGTGGATAACTCTCGTCCCAATTATGGATTCTAGACGTCCCAATAGTGGATACATTGCAAAAATCGGCAAAAACATCCACAATTGTGACAAAAACATCCACAATTGTACTACCAAAAAAAAAAAAAAAAAATCACCGAAATATGACAAAATATCACAAATGACAATGAGAATATCCACAATTGGGACGAAGACATCCACAATTGGGACGAGAGTATCGGCCACACCTCGTGTCCGGATGGCCCCTCAAGCGAAAACGCGCGGCTACAACTCCGGATTGCAGATCTAGAGAAGGCGCTGGCCGTAGAAACACGAAAACGAGAAATCGCCGAGTCGTGTGTTCGCGCTCTGCGAGAAAAGATCTTGTAGATGCGAGCCTCTTTTTCCAAACCGTCTTTCCCAAATGTGTCCAAATACACAAATGGGTGGTATCATTTCTGTTTGTCTCTTGGTAGACGATTTTTTTCTACACTTTTCCCAAATGTGTCCAAATACACAAATGTGTGTATCATTTCTGTTTGTCTCTTGGGGAAACAAATTGTTTCTAACTACACCCAAATGTGTCCAAATACACAAATGGGTGGTATCATTTCTGTTTGCCTCTTGGGAGACAAAATGATACAAGTTCCAATTGTATATATCGTGTCCAAATTGTGGATACTCGCGTCCCAATTGTGGATTTTCTCGCAAAACCATTTGTGGGATGTCTCGACCTTTTTCCCACTCTCGTATGCCATATTTCTCATATTTTGGCGATTTTTTGTGTGGGTAGGTGATAGTACGATTGTGGATGTTTTCGTCCCAATTGTGGATACATACGACAGAAAATTTGTGGCTCCGTGCAGAATGTACTAGAACCCCATCCACTATCGGGCGAAAACATCGTCTTTTGTACTACCAGTCCCAAGTGTGTATATCGTGACCAATTGTGGATACTCTCGTCCCAATTGTGGATGTCTTCGTCCCAATTGTGGATATTCTCATTGTCATTTGTCATATTTTGTCATATTTTGGTGATTTTTTTTCTTCAATTTTGGTAGTACAATTGTGGATGTTTTTGTCACAATTGTGGATGTTTTGGCAATTTTGCAATGTATCCACTATTGGGACGTCTAGTACAAAAGACGACATTTGCGCCCGATTTTTTTTTTTGGTAGTACAATTGTGGATGTTTTTGTCACAATTGTGGATGTTTTTGTCACAATTTGCCGATTTTGCAATGTATCCACTATTGGGACGTCTAGAATCCATAATTGGGACGAGAGTTATCCACAATTGGGACGAGAGTATCCACAATCGGGCGCAAACATCGTCTTTTGTACTACCACCCCCCCCCCCAATTGGGCGAAAACGTCGTCTTTTGTACCACCCCCCCCCCCCCAATTGTGGATACTCTCGTCCCAATTGTGGATAACTCTCGTCCCAATTATGGATGTCTTCGTCCCAATAGTGGATGTCTCGACCTTTCCATTCTCGTATGTCATATTTTCTCATATTTTTTAGATAAAAATTCACCTGCTTTTCCACGTGTATGTTGGCTCAAAAGAGGATGTGTGTGTGCAATTTGCATCCACAATTGGGAGGTGGTATCCTTTTGACTCTTATATACTACTTCATTAGACACAAATCTTATCTGGAGCTCTGAATAAATGCATAAAATAGACCAATACGAGCCTATCTTGAGCTCTGTCCTAATCAGGTTCCAGGACGGTGTTAAAATATGGTGAGCTACACTGGTCACAAATGCCATCAGCCCCATTTCTCTGACTGACGTATTGTAACAGCCATGCTAAATTGAATTACATATACATGCATGTAGTACGTAGTTCAATTGGATTTTTTTTTTTATAAAATGTGAAGCTTTCCCCCCAATGCAGCAGGTTAAATGCGGGATTTAACCTGTTGGCCCGGTCTTAAATGACTTTAGTTTTTGATAGGCCGTTAAACACCAATAAATCAATTACTCAATCTTCAGAGCAACAATGTAAATATACGAGGGTCAGTGCACATTAAGTGAGAGTGACTCTATAACTCGTTACATGTTTAAACAGTTGTAACTATTAATAGATTTGATCACAATATAATCACTAGGCAACTAATTAACATGATTAAAGATAGAAAGTTATAGTGGTCACATTCTCAGTGCAGTTGCTAGGCAACGTTTGACAGTATGTATAAGCACAATGGACGAAAAAGCGAAACAATGTCAAAGAACAACAGTTAAGTGTCATTATGCAGCCAGTGCTCCAAACATATATAATATCTATGTGTTGTGTGAGTAATTCATGTTTAACCCTTTCACCCCTAAGTAACTGGAATGGATTGTGATTTTATTAAATTTTCCGACCAAACAAATCATCATAAAATGATTTTCAGACTAGTCCATTTATAAAAAGGGGGTGTTTTAAGAAGTTCTAATTTAAATTAGTTGCAAAAAGTGCAGATCCTGATGCGCCGTCTCATCTGGATCTACACTTTTGTTTGCCAATACCTCTATACAGACTGTGGTGTTGAAAGGGTCATACACTGCTATCTTATTTTTTTTGTCGTCTGCTGTTTACTTTCTATGATCCATTTTATCACCAAAAACATGCTTTGACAGCACTTTAAATAATTTACAACATGCTTTGACAGCACTTGAGAATCATTTCCATTGGAAATTATTCTGAAGTGCTGTCAAACCATGTTTTTTATTGAGAAATAAGGCAAGATATAAAAGCAACAGCAGACGACAATTGTTGTGTGTAGCGGTCTAAGGGTTAAACCTTGCAATTATTTGTTTTCGCAACACCGTGGCCATAGCGTCAAAGGTGGTGTCATAATATACTTACTGACGTAAAAGTCCTCAATGAATATATTGGTGAAAGTTCGCACTTCCCGTTTTTGCTCTATATAACTACTCTCACTTAATGTTGACCGACACTTGTATAATTATGTGGGTTCGGCTGGAGAAATGAGGCTTATGGGATTTGTGACGAGTGTAGCTCCTGATCAAATAGCACTAATGTTGCCTAATAACGATCTACATGTCTTGTTGGCAGCATGGGTGTTTTTGACTGAATGGCGAACAGTGCATCCTGATCAGACCCGGTGCTATCATTGTCCGCAGAACTGCCAACATTTTACAGGACATTCGGTCTGGTGAACTTGAAATTTTTACCAGACCGGACAAAAATGTACCGGACCGAAAAAAAAACATTTATAAAAATAAACTTAATATTGTGTGATATTTAAGAGCTTTTTTAAGTATATCAAAGTATATCAAAGTATATCAGTCATCTAACAAAAGCTAGCTAGCATCAAAAGCGCATACCAAAGGAAGGTGATTTCATTGAAGCTTAGAATGGAAAAGTAAACAATTTTTTTTTTTTTTTTTTTCTATATAGTCGGACATTCGGTCCGGCGACTTCCGGTTTACCGCTGGATCGGCGAAAATTGTAACGGACATGTCCAACGGACCGACGACTTTCACTGAGACTGTGCTACACTTGTCGGATCACCCATAAGCCATTTCTCCAGCCACAGCCACATATTATCATTGCTGATTTTGTAATATGCTCTTATTTCTCAACCCGGCCTTAAATGATCCCTAGCTGTTGATAGGCCGTTAAACACAAATAAACAGACATCTCTGTGTATTATCTTCCATCTCTGTATTTCAGGAGGGCTTTGACTGGGCAATGAAACAGTAAAAGCAAGAAGAAATGATTACCCATAATGCACCGCCTCAGTCACGACACCGGAGCATGTATTCCCACGACTCATCATTCTGTTGTACATCCCATACCCGTTCTTTCTCATTACAACATGGTTTAGCAGCACTTTAGAATCATTTCCCAACTATGTTTTTATTGATGAAAATGTAAAAGAAAAATAAATTAGCAGGCGCACCATTCAATTCAGAATTGTAAGGGTTAACTCTTACAGTACTAAATTAAATGTCGTGTGCTGTTTATTTTCTAATTTTCATTTTTATGAACAAAACACGATATTGCAGCACTGTAGAATCGTTTCCAATGGACCTGATCCTTTGATGCTGCCAAATCATGTTCTTATTGAAAAAAAGGCAAATGATGACACAATAACAGACCAATATTTCGTTTCCGCTTTCTATTGGTTAACCGTGTTTGGGCCGCCGGCTCAGTAAAAGTTGGATTATTAGAGCATTGAAATTCCTCCCATTGAACTATAACTTACCTTCACCATGATAAACATGTGAACTGCCCACAGGTGGTCGACATGTTGATAGGTGTATTATACTTGTTTTAGAAATGTAGTGAAACAAATGTAGTCATTGTATAGTCAATGTATTTATAATTATCATAAATACATTGACTATACAATGGCTACATTTAATAAAAAAAATTCTACATTTCTAAAAACGTATAATACACTATCCTAGCAACATGCCGACCACCTGTGGAACTGCCATGACAAAAATGCACCTATTGAGTTTTTGACCAGTGTAGCTCCTGATCAGCCAGCACACTACTACCTGATGCAAATCTAAAACTTCAGGAATATTTGTCCAATGCAATAGTAAACAGTGTAAGCCCAGATCAGACTATCGATGTTGATCTGGGACTACGCTGGTCACAAACCCAGTACGCCCCATTTTGTCATGTGTTTGCTAAAGATGCCTTGTTGACTAACTACCAAACAGTGTAGGCCCTGATTGGACAGTGTGGAGAAGTTTTCAGACTACGCAGTGGCCACCTAACCTCCAGTTGTGCCGTAACCTTGGCCTTTTAGTACAAGTTATTGTTCACATATTTGATTGTTAAGGAATTAAATGCGAGGGAGCGCAAGCGACCGCATCATTTAGTTCCTGAAAAATTCAATGTGTGAACAATAACATACGTATAGTTCAGCCAAGTGTAGAATGCAATCTCCCATCCGTGTATTGATTTTTCATTTCCTGTTGAACAGTTAATCATTAAATGTCGTAATACACAACTTATTGGGGTTAAACGTTGCAATATGTGAAATAAGTGGAGCACAATACTGTCCAGCGATTGGCTTAGAAATTAGGGTGAACTATAAGTATGCTGGTGGCCCCTTTATTGTGACAATGAGTCATTTATTATCTTTATATACCCTAAAAAACTTCGGGTACATATAGTTGCCACCTTGTCCGTCTTTGTCCGAGATTTGCATTTAAGTTTTCGGTTACCTTAATATCTCTGTTATCGTAAGTCTGATTGGCTCGAAACTTCATATACTTACTTTTCATCATGATACCTATTTTCATTCTATAGCCCACCCATGCGTCTCAGTGCTTAAAGGTAAATAACTTTTAAATGTATGTTAAAGTTTTTGATGGTACATCTATCAGTGTTACAGACTTCTACTGTCTGCTCCACGTTTTGCTGCCGACAACTTTTGGCAATTAAACACATTAAATCTAAAAAAATATTTAAATTTTTTTTCACCAATAACAAAAAAGTCATTCTCCCAAAAAATGTTTGTTTCATGAAATTCCATCAAATATTGATTTAATAGCGAAAAAACATTTTCCTATGAAAATTTAACATGGGAAAAAAAGAGCTGGGGGGGGGGAGGGGTGGCAAAAAAAAAACATTTTGGGAATTCCCTCCGAGACCTGGCTATATAGCTTCGAAATGATGTAATGAAGAAAACAAGTTTGATTTTGAAAATCGGTCCACAAATAAAAAAAAATATTAAAAAAATCTATTTTAGCCCAGATGTTAAATTCCCATAGGAAACTCGTTTTTTCTACGGAATTTCATCAAATAAATATTTTTGGGTAGATTACTTTTGTTATTGATGAAAAAGTACTTGCATTTAAATATTTCTTGCATTAATGTGTTTAATGGCCAAAAGTTTGTCAGCAGTTTTGTAAGCACCAGGCCTCGTGGCTTTTGTTACAAAAAAAACCGATAAAAATCGGACCACAATCTTTGTTTCCTATCTTTTATATTAACACTTTAATTTTGTCGTCTGCTGTTTATTTTTTACTTTCAATTTTGATCAACAGAAACATAGTTTAGCAACTCTTAGAATCATTTCCAATGGAAATGATTCTAAAGTGCTGTCAGACCATGTTTTTATTGAGAACGAAGATCAAATATGAAACAACAGCAGAGTACAATTCTTTTCCGCCGCATTCTAAGGTTTAAAGCCTAAATTATCACATATCAATGATCATAGTGCTACATGTATTTGGTTTACTGGCACATTGTACAAGGTTGAGTGAATATAGATGTTGGTATGTTCAAGTTGATCTATACATGTATTTATTGCGTTGCTCATCGAAAAGTCAAATTGTTTGTAAGAGTTTCTCCATCATGTAATATCTTCAATATTACTTGAAGGATTGCTTTACTATTTTGACAGTGCATTCACCTGAACAGGTGAAATGCCCTCACACCACCAATGACATGACTTTGACCTGTGTGACCTTCAAAATGGTGCTGAAACATTTAGCCATTTTCTTATGTCAAAACTTGTAAGACTTTCTCAAATGACTGAAATTTGTGGGAATTTCAATTTTTCTTTTTATACACAATCTCTAGTTAGAGTCCAGTATGCCATGGGAGCATATCCATGTATCCATGTTTTACAAACATAATGGCTAGTTATTATTTACATGAGTCGTGACTCGTGACAAACCCTGGCTTGTTGCCTATAATGCTATTCCTCCAGTGTTGAATTAGACCAGTAGCCGATTTCACCAATATCGCTTGCCTTTCTCAGTGCACTTTGAGGGAACAATTTTAAATTTATTCACTTCGGGCGGTTGGTTGCGTGTCTGAAAAAGGTAATTTTAATGATGGGATCATACTTCCCGGATTGCTTGGCCCTAAATGATACTATTTTGTGTTGATGGGCCGTTAAGCACCAACCATTCCATTCCATGCATACTTTACAGAATCCCGACATCCCTGGTCTGCCCTCAGGTACATTTTATTTTTGGCTATCTTGTTCCATGCGAGTTGAATCCGGTTGTCTAGCTCCTGATCTCTTAACCCATTTCAGTCTAAGGATTCGATAATTTTTGTAATAATAAATCTCATTATTTTGTTTATTTCTCCAGGAATGTATATGTTGTTACCACTCATTTGAACCGTCTCATCGAGATGGTTCAAACGAGTGGTAACACCATATACTTTTGAGATGAAATAAAGAAAATACTACTATAATTCTATCCCATCTTTAATGGGTTAACAGTTTTTGTCGCGCCTGCTTTAGCAGAAGCGCGACTATAGTCGTCGTATTTTCCGTCGTCGTCCTCGTCCGTGTCGTCGTCCGCGTCGTCCGCGTCGTCCGTTTTTTTTTGTAAGGCAAATGCGTTAAAGTTATTGTTTTTTTCACAATATCTCTTTAACCCCTTGCCAGACATTGATAATATTTCACATCAATGTTTGTCTAGGGATGATGCTTCATTACGCACACCCCCACATCGAAATTATCAAGGTCAAGGTCATTTATTTACTTGTAATATTCACCGGTTTTGTAACAGAAATACGTTAAAGTTATTGTTTTTTCACAATATCTCTTTAACCCTTGCCAGACTTTGATAATATTTCACATCAATGTTTGTCTACGGATGATGCTACATTACGCAACACCCCCCACATCCAAATTATCAAGGTCAAGGTCATTTATTTACTTGTAATGTTCACCGGTTTTGTAACAGAAATACGTTAAAGTTATTGTTTTTTCACAATATCTCTTTAACCCCTTGCCAGACACTGATAATATTTCATATCAATGTTTGTCTAGGGATGATGCTTCATTACGCACACCCCCACATCCAAATTTTGAAGGTGAAGGTCATTTATTTCCTTGTAATGTTCACCGGTTTTGTAACAGAAATGCGTTAAAGTTATTCTTTTTTCACAATATCTCTTTAACCCCTTGCCCCACATTGATACTATTTCACATCAATGTTTGTCTAGGGATGATGCTTCATTACGCACACCCCCACATCCAAAGTCTGAAGGTCAAGGTCATTTATTTCCTTGTAATGTTCACCGGTTTTGTAACAGAAATGCGTTAAAGTTATTGTTTTTTCACAATATCTCTTTAACCCATTGCCAGACTTTGATAATATTTCACATCAATGTTTGTCTAGGAATCATGCTTCATTACGCACACCCCCACATCCAAATTTTGAAGGTCAAGGTCATTTATTTACTTGTAATGTTCACCGGTTTTGTAACAGAAATACGTTAAAGTTATTGTTTTTTTCACAATATCTCTTTAAACCCCTTGCCAGACACGATATATTTCATATCAATGTTTGTCTAGGGATGATGCTTCATTACGCACCACCCCCACTCCAAAGTCTGAAGGTCAAGGTCATTTATTTCCTTGTATGTTCACCGGTTTTGTAACAGAAATGCGTTAAAGTTATTGTTTTTTTCACAATATCTCTTTAACCCATTGCCAGACTTTGATAATATTTCACATCATGTTTGTCTAGGAATCATGCTTCATTACGCACCCCCACATCCAAATTTTGAAGGTCAGGTCATTTTATTTACTTGTAATGTACGGTTTTGTAACAGAAATACGTTAATTATTGTTTTTTTCACAATATCTCTTTAAACCCCTGCCAGACACTGATAATATTTCATCAATGTTTGTAGGGATGATGCTTCACTACGCACCCCACATCCAAAGTCTGAAGGTCAAGGTCATTTATTTCCTTGTAATGTTCACCGGTTTTGTAACAGAATGCGTTAAAGTTATTGTTTTTTCACAATATCTTTAACCCATTGCCAGACTTTGAATATTTCACATCAATGTTTGTCTAGGAATGATGCTTCATTACGCACACCCCCACATCCAAAGTCTGAAGGTCAAGGTCATTTATTTAACTTGTTTAAATGTTCACCCGATTTGTAAACAGAAAATTGCGTTAAATGTTATTGTTTTTTTTTTTTTTTTTTTTTCTTTTTTCACAATATCTCGTTTAACCCCTTGCCAATCTTTGTAATTAATTTTTCCCAACATCAATGTTTGTTTTAGAAATGATACTTTTACCCCCATTTACGGCCACACCCCCACATCCAAATTTTTGAACGGTGAAGGGTCATTTATTTTCCTTTTGCAATGTTCGACCGGTTTTTGTAACAGAAATCCGTTAAAGTTATTGTTTTTTCACAATAATTCTCTTTAACCCGTGCCAGACATTGATAAATGTTTCACATCAATGTATTTGTCTAGGGATGATGCATTCATTACGCACACGCCCACATCCAAAATTCTCGGAATCGTTCAAGGTACATGTTAATTTATTTACTTTGTAAATTGTTCACGGTCAACTGCATCGGCAGGCGCGGACACCGCTTCTTCCGTGGCGGAAGTTTACTTGTTGTTAGTTCAGGCTAGGTTAGTCCGGTATGGGTTTTCTATGCTGGATGTTTATTGGAGAATGACGTGGCTGTTTTCACATGAACACAATTACAAACAGTGCAGGCCCCATGATCAGACTGCGCCGGATGTGCTGGCAGATCTGTGACAACACAGGTCGCAAATACCCTAAGGCCCTATTCAGGCAGGATTTTTATTAACAAGCATTATTTTCCGTAATTAATTTTGTAGTTTTCCCTTAATTTACAATCTGTTAGTAGGCGAGTTCTTTCTCCTATGTTTTATGTTTATGATTTCAACTGTTGTGCATGGTGTTTGTCCGTCCATCGTTGTGCCTACTGTCTGATTCCACATTTTTACTGCCGGACCAAACATTTGGACTAATTAAAACACATTAATTTTAAAACTAACAATGAAATGGCACATTTAATTCCCCTTGATGGCTATCCTTGTTAATTAATAATTAAAAAATAAAAAAAAACAATCAACAAGTCCTACAATTGACAATGGGCGGTCGAACGTGGGTTGTTACTGGCAAGTCCATTGCATATAATCATAAAATATTAAGAAACAAATAAAATCATTTTTTGCCGTTCACAAATTTTGCCGTTTACAAAACAAGGTTGAACATTAAGTCCTCAAGGGTGACTTTAAACCTTGGGTGGTCGGACGTTGGGTCATATGTCAAAACAAAAAAGCACTATCCCTAGAACACACAATTGTGTCCAAATTTTTACAAAATTTTTGCCATTAAAAAACCAAGGGCAACGCAAGTCCTAAGTGACCTTGACCTTTGAGGCGATCGGACGGTAGGCTCGTATGCAAAAGAAAGCACCCTGTAAGTAACTATTTCAATCCAATTAAATTCCCATAGGAAACACTTTTACACAATAAAAATTCAATATTTGATGGAATAATTTTCAATCAAATAAAAAAAAAAGTTGGGGAATGGTGGACTTTTTGTTATTGATGAAAAGTGGGTACTTGCAGTTAAAAGTTATTTTAGATTTAATGCCATATACTAGTATTAGCCAAACGTACGTCCCGGCAGCCTTAAAAGCGGATAGATAGTAGTTGCTCTTAATGAAATAAACCGACATTTTGGATTTAAGAGCAATCTTGTGTAAAGTTTATGTGGATATTATGGACTAATAGACTAAAACGAAAATGGGCTTATGGGGTTTTGCGCCGACCAGTTGTAGATCCAGATCAGCACATGTCTGCATCTACACCTGTTTCGCCCATTTCATCAATGAAACAACCCATCATGCTTTCTAACAAGCAATAGATTGGTTATTTTCAGGCTACAGATATTGTGATATGGATGATTACCACTGGTCATTAAATTTCATAAGTCCCATTTCTTTTCCCAGTCACAGCCACGCATTGATTGAGGGTTAGTTACGGTGGGGAATTGACAAATAAATAATGTATGTAACCGGTTTATGTTGTCCGGTCCATTGTTTAGTTTACGATGATAAAATTCACACCATATATGAGACATGTTCATGTGATTTTGTACAGGTTGCGATTAGCTCATGAAAAATATTTACAAAAATTTTCGATAGTTGACCAAAAAAATTTTCATTAGCAAAATGCATTTGATATGGCAAAGTTTTGTATTCTTTCGAACATCAATTTACACCAACAGATAAAGTTATCACAAAGATTCCGAAATATTTTTATTTTCATGAAAAATCACACCATTTTCTTTAGGTAGCAAAAAGCACATGGCGTGTCCTTCGTGTTAGCAATGTCCTATATTGTATTGGGCCTGCTAGTTCGGAGCATGCGGAAGGGGTTAGTTTTGTTGACTGGAGGGAAAATGGAGTTTATGGGATTTGTGACCAGTGTAGCTCCTGATCAAATAGTACACCTCCTGTTAAGCCCTTATTGTTTGGTAGAAGCATGATGTGGGTGTTTCATTGACGAAACGAAACGCCGAACAGTGCAGATCATGATCTGAATGTGCGGATTGCACAGGCTGATCTGGATCTACATGGTCGCAATACCCTTTAAGCCCCATTTTCTCAGTCACGACCGGAATCGTATATCCCTGTTTTGCCCTCATGATCCTCATGTGCATGTTTGCATCTTACAGGGGGAGGATGGGGGGGGCAAAAAAAAGACGAAAATCTACAATACTCGAATAGTTGGATGACTTTTTTCGTGGCCTAGGTGTCAGGAAATCGCATCTGCGGCGATCTGGCATTTAACAATTTCCTGGGGGAGGACCCCCAGACCCCCGACTTTACGATTTCGCACTCGCGGACTTGTAATTACAGACCCCCCCTGCAATTATTTCTGTATCCGCGCCTGTATACCTATTAAGATAAGTTTCGATGAGGATTCTATTTTCAGGGTTGGATTTCTATAATTTTTGTCGAACCCGCTTGCGGAAAGCGAGACATAGTGATCACAATGACGTCCGGGTGTCCGTCCGAAATATGCGTTAAAGTTTTTAAATACATTATATCTCTGCAGTCCTAAGTCACATTGACTTGAAACTTCAAATGCTTATTAGTCATCATCCATATATTCATTCTTTGTCCCACTCATGCGGCCCCTGTGCCCCAAGGTCAAGGTCAAATGACTTAGGGTGGGTGGCAGGTGGGAGCATGCGATGGGTAATTTAACGATCAGGGTTCATCCTTACCGGAATCCCGACTGGAGACCTGGTTTGGCCCTCACATACGTCTTTCGCATTTTGTATGTGACAGTTGAATCTGGTTATACCCCTTATGTGAGTATTACGATATTCGTAATCCTATTTTAGGGGAAGGGGCCAAGTGACTTGGTGTGGTATGGACTTGGCACCAGGTCAGGTTATTCTAATTTCAGGGCTGAATATATTTGTTCTTGATGTAAATATTCCGTTCTGATTTTGGGATTTTAAAGTTTTTAACTACTTTATATCTCTGCAGTCCTAAGTCAGAATTGCTTGAAACTTTGTATGCTTATTAGTCATCATCCATATATACATTCTGTGTCCCACTCATGCGGCTCCTGTGCCCCAAGGTCAAGGTCAAATGACTTAGAAGTTTGGGTTAACATTTGTGTCCAAATTTCCATTAATGTTTTCAGATACCTACTATCTCTGTAACCGCAACTCAGAATTGCTTGAAACTTTGTATGGTTATTGGTCATCATCCATATATTCATTTTGTGTCCCACTCATGGGGCCCCTGTGCCCCAAGGTCAAGGTCAAATGACTTAGGAGTTTGCATTAAAGTACATACCTTATATCTCCACAGCCCTTAATTCAAATTTCAAATAAATACACTCTGTGACCATCAAATACCTCGGCGGGCTCGACATGCGGGCCGCGGCCATCTGGTTTATGTAAATATTGTGTTCTGATTTTGGGATTTCCTCCCACCCGTACAGGTGAAATAAGGGGATTCAACCCGTCATACCAGAAGATGTATTAGCAGTTGATGCCATTAAACAAATAAAACGTTGCTCTCATCCGGGTGTGGGATCACATGGTTTCCAAATGTCATGTTTTTCAGATGTGTAAACAGTACAGTTCATTTAAAGTGGCTCAGATGGTTAATTATTATCATTTGCATATTAAGTCGAGGAGGTCCTCCATATTGGAATTACGATATTCCTAGTTTGGCCCTCAGGTACGTTTTTATCTTTGGCTCTTTTGTTACTTGGGAGTTGAATTGGGTTTTGCCAATTATAAAAGTAGTAGATTATTACTGAACCTATTGCTTTTGGGAGGGGGCCAAGTGATTCTGGTGTGGCGAGGACCTGGCATCAGATCAGGATTATTCTGATTTCAGGGCTGAATATATAGTTTTTTGTCGAGTCCGCTTGCGGAAAGCGAGACATAGTGATCACAATGATGTCCGGGTGTCCGGGTGTCCGTGTGTCCGTCCGTGTGTCCGTACGCACACACGAATGGGTACTTGTTGGGTACAAAAGTACCCAACAAATGTTCATCTGCGTGTTGGGCAAGCGTACGGTGATATTCTTGGGTAGGGTTAGGGTAGTGTTGGGTACTTTTGTTGGGTACCCAACTTATTAATAGGGGTACTATATTAGTAAAAACCCAACAAGTGTCCATTCGTAGGAGCGTGCGTGCGTGCGTGCGTGCGTGCGTGCGTGCGCGTCCGAAATCTGCGTTAAAAGTTTTTAAAAATACCATCAAATGCCTCGGCGGGCTCGACATGCTGGCCGCGGCCATCTGGTTTATTGTAAATATTCAGTTCTGATTTTACTTTGAAAGTTTTTTTGTCGCGCCGCTTTTTCCGTCGTCGTCCGCGTCATCGTCTGAAATGTCAAAAACTTTGTACAAACTGTGTCATTATGCTATAACTTTAATATTACTTTACGGATTGCTTCAATATATGTAAACATTAGGAACACTAATGCATTCCTTCAATGTTTGGACACTTGATACATGTAACCATTAGGAGCACACCCATGCCGCCATTAACATTAGCTTGACCTTTTTGGCCTTCACATTGTTGTGGAAACACTTAGCCATTTTTTTCTGTACAAATTAATTCATACTTGACCTTTTTTGTGTTTTAAGCATGCACTTCTCTGACAGTTTTTGTGATGCTTACTTTAGCACATGCCCATGATCATGTTACCATTAAATGCTCAGCAGGCGTGACACCGCTTCCGTGGTGGAATTCTTGTTGTGATTTACCTTAAAGTATTTTTGGATTTAGGTTAAAGTTTTTAAGAACAGTATATATCTCTGAAACCACTTCGTCAATTCACTCGAAACTTCACATGTGTCTTTATCATCATCAATATTTTTTCGCACAGTGCAATATAGTCGGCACATTGGTGTACGTACGTACGTACGTCCGGGTTAAAGTTTTTGGTTAAGTTTTTTTTTTTTTTTTTATTTTTAGGTATACTATCAAAGCCTCAGCGGACGCGATATGCGGGCCGCGCCCATCTCATCGTAACTTAATACCCCACTATCCAACCTCATGTGAGACACAGTACCTTTAATGTATTTCCAATAGAATGACAATGAAACATAGCGCAGCAAATGTAGAAGAGGTTGCCCTTTATTATTTAGCTTGCTTTAATCTCATAATTATGTCGTTTCGACAAATAATTAGTACCGTCAAACCTAAATAAAAAAATAAAAAATCTCGAGCATGTGAATGTAATACACTAGTAAACGGTACACGATTCTTGTGAACGATATACTGAAGTTGTTGTAGGGAATTTTAGAGCAGCCATAAATATGGCATCGTCTTTGATGCACTATATATCATCAAAATCTGTCCGTTTGCTAGGAAATATTGAAGAAAATTTGCTGTAAAAATGACGTCCAGATTACGTCAGGTTGATAAACCATGTGATCGCATACTTGGTATGTCATGTGTAGATACAATAGCTTATTTCAGCAACATTACAGTTTACTTTTCTAGCAAAGTATTCTTTGAGGGAGTAATCATTTATTAATTTTGTCCCGAAATGCATTATTTCATACAGAACTAACAACTGCATATATTTGATGATTAAAAGTATGCAGAATTACTATACTGCATTTATTACATTATCACAGCCAAAATGGCTGTGATAATGTCATAACTTCAGTATACAGTATTCAGCATTCAGTATACATTACTAAATTTATCCTTAAATTGAAAATTCTCCCTCAAAGTGTACTTTGCTAGATAAGTATACTTTGCAATGTTGGTGAGATAGGCTACAGGTTACCGTCCGCCTCGATATATAGCTATCACTATATTGATGGAATATTACATTTATGATGATCACCCTGTTTTGTTTTTCTTCACTCACGCCAATCTCGATACTTGCGAGACAATGGTAAAATACTACGTCATTGCACATGTGGTAAATGATTCCATATTCACTCAAGTTGGCACCCGTTAGAAAGGGAAAATTGTAATTTGTGTCTCCCCCACGATAGTTGAAAATGAGACATAGTGGTCACAATTCCGGTGTCGTCGGCGTTGTCATCCTCAGCAATTTGGGACGTAAATTTTGACGTAGCCAAATTTCCCGTATCTCTTCATCCGTTAGTACCAAAAACGTCATCAACAGCTTCCTCACATTGATAGCTGTACATCCAGCATCATTCGGGTGACCTTGACATCATTCACCTTGGTGACCTTAACCTTTGTGTCAATAATTTTGGACATACTTCCAAATTTCTCGTATCTCCTGATACGTCTGTTGGATGTGCCCCAAACTTCAACAATTTCCTTACATTGATATCCAACCACAAAAGGTCATTCGGGTGACATTGACCTACTTTTCTCGAAATGTAGGTTACCTGTTCGACCAAATGTTGTGGGTGGTGGTCGGGTGAACGTGACGGCGTAAATTAACGCTAGGGGTTCCTCCTTATAGGAATCACGATTTGCCTGGTTTCGTCCTCAGGTACGTTTTTATCTTTGGCTCTTTTGTTACCTGGGAGTTTATTGGGTTATTGCCCATTATAAAAGTAGTAAAATTATTACTTATCCTACTGTTTTTTGGAGGGGGCCAAGTGATTCTGTTGTGGCGAGGACCTGGCATCAGATCAGGATTATTCTGATTTCAGGGCTGAATATATAGATTTTTCATTGTAAATATTCAGTTCAGATTTTGGGAATTTCCCCCCATTTGTACATGTACTTGAACATGGTTAGGGGAAGAGGCCAAGTGTCTTTGGTGTGGTATGGACCTGGCACCAGGTCGGGTTATTCTAATTTCAGGGCTGAATATATTTTTTTCTATGTAAATATTCCGTTGATTTTGTGATCCAGCGCATTAGGTTAAATAAATCGGTATATGTATTATACCAGTTTCATCGGTTTCACTACCTAGTTGTATTCGTATGTCAAACACAACTAATTTACTTGCATGACTGCCATCTTGAAAGTGTATGTACAACGTATCACTCATTCATTTAGCATGGTAGAACAGATATCTATACTATAGTATTGCCAGTAATAATTATACCCACTTTTTGAGAGAAAAAATTAGGTATATTGTTTTCATCACATGTGTTAGCCTATCTGTACGCACGTCTGTACGCACGTCCGTCTGTCCGTCACGTTTCTTGTAAGAAGTAAAACTTTTTAACCGTTATAGGTAGGGACTTGAAACTTTGTGTGTGCCTTCATTATGGCGTGTAGACGCGCAAAGTTAATTTCGATCGTTGATTCGACCTCGGTCATGAATTATATCCCCCTATTCAATTTAGAATTTCCCAATTTTGCCTTGTAAGGAGTAAAACTTTTTTTACCGGAAATAAAATTTGACCCCAATTTGACCCCACGGGCCACGCCCATTTTTAACCCCGGGGTCACCATTTTAACCTTTGATAGAACATTCTACATCGATAATTCCTACCAAGTTTCGTCGAAATCCGGCTGGCGGTTCATGAGAAGATTTTTGTCGCGCCCGCTTGCGGAAAGCGCGATATAGTCGGCATTTTGGCGTACGTACGTACGTACGTTCTTTGGTTAAAGTTTTTGGTTATGTTTTTGGTTAAGTTTTTTGGTTAAAGTTTTTAGTTAAGTTGTTTGGTTAAGTTTTTTGGTTAAAGTTTTTGGTTCAAGTTCTTTGGTTAAGTTTTTTGGTTAAGTTTTTTGGTTAAAGTTTTTCTTTATACTATATCTCTGCAACTGCTTTGCCCATTACCTTGAAACTTTGTACGTACGTACGTGTGTCCGGTTAAAGTTTTTGGTTAAGTTGTTTGGTTAAGTTTTTTGGTTAAAGTTGTTTGGTTAACGTTTTTTGGTTAATGTTTTTGGTTAAGTTCTTTGGTTAAAGTTTTGGATTAAGTTTTTTGGTTAAGTTTTTTGATTAAAGTTTTTCGTTATACTTTATCTCTGCAACTGCTTTGCCCATTACCTTGAAACTTCACATGGGTGTTTATCATCATCTATATTTTCATTCTACCCCCCTCCCGTGCGGCCCCTGTGCCCAATGTCAAGGTCAAATTACTTTGAAGTTTTTGGTTAAGTTCTGTCGTTAAAGTTTTCGGTTAAGTTTTTTGGTTAAGTTTTTATGCCCCACCACGATAGTGGAGGGGGCATTTAGTGTTACCCTTGTCCGTCCGTCCCGTCCGTCCCGTCCGTCCGTCCGTTCCGTCCGTCCGTCCGTCCGTCCGTCCGTCCGTCCGTCCGTCCGTCACGAAACTTTAACGCTCGGGTAAATGTCTCATAATTTCTTCATCCTTTGACCGATCTGCTTCATATTTGATATACACATTGCTCTAATGGTCCTCTACCGCCCTGTACAAAATAACTCGTTTCGTTCCATACACGCATTAACACGTCGTCCTGCCCCCGCTGCCCCCGCCAAGCCCAGGTCAAGGTCACATACTTAGTGCTTCAAAAATAACGCTCAGGTAAATATCTTTATTTAATTTCTGTTTTCTTTCAGGATAGCTTCATTTCATATACGCATTGTCTATGGCCTCTACTGCCTGCCAATTTCGTGTTTTCTCCCCCGCCGCCAGGCAAGGTACAGGTTCAAAAATTTAACATCAGCTTCTACATACTCGAAATACCCTCATACGCATTAGCTCTACATGGTCCTCTACTGTCCTGTGCTAAATCCAGTGTTACGGTTTCCGTCACCTGCCCCCGCCAAGCCCAGGTCAAGGTCACATTACTTAGGAGCTTCAAATAAAAACTTTTAAACGCATAGGTAAATAATCTTATAATTTATGTTTTCCTTTCCCACGGATCAGTTAATACTTCTTATACGCATTGCTTAATGGTCATTTACGGCCTTATTGCAAATCTAAACGTTTGGTCCCTGCCCCGCCAAGCCCAGGGTCAACGGTTCACATACCTTGGTGCTTCAAATAAACCTTTAACGCTTCGGGTAAATATCCCTTATAATTTATGGGGTTTCCCCTCCACGGGATCCAAGCTTCATACTCCCATATAGGGCATTGCTTAATGGTCTATACTGTCTGTGTCAAAATCCAGTTCGGTCCTGCCCCTGCAAGCCCCAGAGGTTCAAAAAGGTCACATTAACTTGGGTGCCTTCAAAAACTTTAACGCTCCGGGTAAAAATAAAAAATCTTTATAATTTCTGTTTCCTTCCATGGATCAGCTTCATACTTCAAATACGCATTGCTCTAATGGTCCTCTACTGTCCTGTGCCAAATCCACGTTCGTCCTACCCCCGCCAAGCCCAGAGTCAAGGTCACATACTTAGTGGTTCAAAAACTTTAACGCTCAGGTACATATCTTATAATTTCTGTTTTCTTTCACGGATCAGCTTCATACTTCATATACGCATTGCTCTAATGGTCCTCTACCGACCTGTGCCAAATCCACGTTCGTCCTGCCCCCGCCAAGCCCAGGGTCAAGGTCACATACTTGGTGCTTCAAAAACTTTAACGCTCAGGAGTAGTATATAAGAGTCATAATGATACCATCACCCTCTGGAGGGCACCGGCTACGCACGGCGCCTCCCACCACATAGTGGTATCATTAATGACTCTTATATACTACTCGATTTTCCTCCATTTTTATGAGAATGTTTATGAGAATGGGAGTAATTTTCAAAAAAACACGAAGGGGGGAGTAAGCATAATTTTAATTTTTCAAAACACGAAGGGGGGAGTAGGCACAATTTTAATTTTTCAAAACACAAAGGGGGGAGTAAGCATAATTATAATTTTTTTCAAAACACACCTATTCGGCGGGTATGTATGAGAACATATTTTTCATCAACCGCGAGATCGTATATTTCATAGAGCAAACAAAAAAAAAAAAATTAAAAAAAAGTTTAGGTCTAGCCGAGATTCGAACTCACAACCCACGTCTCCATAGAGTGGCTCTTTAACACACACGACCACGAAAGGTGTTACTAAATATATACCTGAAGATAAAACACCAGGTAGTGTTGTGCAATAATCGATAAGGTAAACTACACCCTATTAAAGATAAGAAAACCCTATGTTATACTCAGTATATACAACAATGGTTCGAGTGAAGAATAAGTGTGCGTGGTTGAAGACAGGTAGTCACGAGAGATGTTTTCGTACTGGTATTTACGAATATTGCAAACATCACCGTGCATGGATGCGAAGAGGTTCCGTTTCACCTCGACCATGTCGGCATTGTGGGGTAGGGACTAAATCAGAGTCATTACTATGTCCACCATGTGGTGGCACTCAGGCTACTCATCGAATGGTTAAAAAAGGATTACATGCTCGTAAGTATTATAATTTAGTAATAATTCAAATCGGAAAGTCAGTTAGAAAGATAGAATAAGTAACGGTGTTTCTACAGCATTAAAACACTGTAAAAAAAACAAAACATTATCAAAGTAATTTTATAAAATTGAACAGAACTAATTAATTAATTTATTGCGAGTGTATTTTTCTTATCGTAAACTGGCTATCTGGAATTATTTTTCTTATCGATGGTATGTAAATTGGCTATCTGGAATTATTTTTCTTATCGATGGTATGTAAACTGGCTATCTGAATTTATCAACCTCAAGCGGTCGGATAGGAACGCTGTTGTCATGTTTATAGGGAAATCAATAAAAGTTTTAGCTCCAACCGCGGCGCGAACCCACGACCCACGTCGCTATAGAGTGTCTCCTTAACCACACGACCACGTCCGCTAAGAAGTGGTTCTCCTTAACCACACGACCACGAAGGCTGTTATGATAAACAATAGGTAGTGTTTACCAATACAGCTGTGGTTGATACACGATTATAGAAATGTATGGTGGTCAGTGGGTGTCGTAACGGGGTCCTAAATTTTTATTTTTTTTATTTTTTTTTTACGTTCCGTATGCCGGTGCTGATGGAGTCAATTCGTGAATTGGTGATGGACTGTATGGTGGAGGAATATCCTGATGTTGATGCAGACACGCTAATAAGCATATCACGTCCCGAGACGGGAGAGGAGATTTTTTCTCTCGCCGGCCCTCCCTTCCATAATTAGTTTTTTTATATCTTCGTCTGCGAGAATTTGTGGGTGAGCCTTAGACCGGATAGTACCCTTTAACTCCTGGTATCTGACCATCTCTTCGACGACCATTTTGAACTCACTATCTGATATATCGTTGTCGGCTATCGCTTTTGACACGATAACGTCGATACTGTTTTTCTTAGATCTCGCTAGAACCGCTATTCGATCATGCTTTCGACTCTTGGCCTCTAGTTTTCGGCCCACTAGTCTGGTAGTCATGCAAAGTAGTCCCGCACCAGCTGCTACACCACTCAAGGCCGCCGCGACCGGTGCAGCGACAACTGTTGACAATAAAGACACACTACCCACCCCACTTATAACGGATGCTGAGGCTAACGTGGTGCTCACCCCCTCTAATATATTGACTGACCGCCTATATTTCTTCGCATGACACGTACGCGTCTCTCCCTCTTTTTGTAGAATTTGTTGTATCTCAACTATCCTTGTCATTCTAAAGGATGTTGGGTCGGCCGTCCCCGAAGGTAAGGTTGGATATAATTTTTCAGTCGTCATATAAATCAAGCTCTATTAAAAGTGTAACAATAGTTGATGAAGTTGATTGATCAGCACTTTTTGTAACAAAATTTATAACACTACCTGCCGGAACTTTAATTGAAGTGTCATCATCGAAAATCGTAAACCCTGACCTCTGTCCCGCGTGCTTGGTGATGCCAGACGTCTGTTCTACTCCATTTAGGGCGATATTCACTCGGACTTTGCCAACGGCGTGTCCGCGAAAGTTGACCGAGCAGATCGACATTCGAAAAATAGTCCCAGACACTGCCATGGTGTATCCTCCGTATCTGTTGCTCGCGTTGCCACCGAATGAATATTCGTAGCCCCCCTCGTTAAGTGTACCCCGCTCCTCGGCCCAAACTGTTATTGTTTTTCGAGCTTGCAATTTTTCCATTTTCGCAACCGCCCTAGTTAAAACTGTGTGGGACTGTGCTACACCCCTCTCCAGTATTCTCATTGAGGCTTCATCGTTGCTGGCTGTGCCCGCGATGGGAACGTCTCGTTCTATGTTGGAACTACCTGGACCGTATATGCTCATTTTTATTTTTTCAAAATTATTTTGAACTTTGTATTATTATTATATTATGTTTAATCGGTTATTTCGAGAACGACCGAAATCGGGTAATAGTTATTCAACTTTCTCGCTTGATCATCAAGAATAGAAATCTTCAACTCATGGATGTGTCCCGATTCCAAAACTTTCATCTCCGGGGTTGGGAAGTATAAGGTAAGGGTCTCTCCATAGAAACAGTCGCTGGCGTGCACGGTCTTAATGAGAGTGCTGGGAGCTCCGTCTAACGTGTTGTACGATGTGTTCAATTGATCCAGGTGCACCCTGAGTGTTTTCGTGAAAACGAAGTCCACCGGGATATCGCCGATGTGTTCACCCGGGTTAAACCAACCCCTATTGGCGGAGTATGTTTTTGTAAAACCGAGCCGCACAGTCAAATCCGGGGAGATCATTATCCGGCTGTCTGGGCCGATGGTAATTGTTGTGAGCCCGGTAGCCTTCGATACAGTGAGGTTGGCTTTGAGGCAACAAAATCTTTGACCTGTCTAAAACTCCACAGTCCGGGAGGCAGCTGTACACCTACTTGTTGTCTATCCTTCACGTAGCCGAACCCTTCCTTCTCCCCCACGTTTTTCCACCCGACCGTGAACGTGATCGATCTGACGCCTACCCTACGTTTTCCGCAGCAGTTGTCAATTGACTTTTGAAGTTCACAACTCTCTTTTTGAACATTAGTTATAGTAGAAAACATAATCAATTATCTTTCAATGGATACCAAAGCATTTAGCTTTAATTCTGATGCAAAGTACGCGGTCGGAGGTAAATACACGCAAAAAGACGTTGACCACCTTGTACACACAACTGTAACAGTTAGACCGGAAAGCGGCTTTACCACCAATTTTCCTAACACGTTTGAGAAATATGTAGTTCCAAAGACTACTAGTCAAGATGTAATACTAAGATGGGATTTTTCCCATATGAACTTCTGGCAGAACCAGCTAAATTTCGCTGTATGGTGCGCAACGGCCGGATGCGGAGTTTCGCATCAAGACCATTTGACATCCAAGAATGTCATGCTCCGAAGTGTCTACAACTTTCACGTGTATTACACAATTAGGAGGACTCTCAAAGAACTAGGTATTCCACTACCTCAAGACGATGGCTGGGATCCCATTTCCAGCACATACGACCATAAGGCGTTCGAAGATTGTGTAACGTTTAATTTGGGTACCAAAAGACGCGGACTGGAGACAGAAAGTATACACCCCAACCAACAGTTTAGGGTTAGTTCACCTTAAAGGCTTAGTTAGTGGTGAGCATCTGGATAAAGTCCCCGCATATTTCTCAGGGTTGTGGAGTGTTCGCGGAGCTACCCCACCACCAGTTAGAAAAATGGCAACATGGACTAAATATAATTATAAATTGAATACGATGACGTTCGGCCATGAAGTGCTTGGAGGGCTTGCGTGTAAAGACGGTTATTGTCATTGGCTACCTACTAATGTAGCCCACGTGGAATATCTAGACCTGGGTGATACTCCACAGATGCGAAATGCGTGGACCACATTTATGTTAGATAAAAGCACTGGATTTACGCAGGGTGGGGTTATTCGCCTCAACGACTCCATTCGCATATACGTCTGGTCTATCCTCGCCTCACAGAAGCAAACGCGCAGTGCTATACTGGGTACGGGAACGGCATTTGACGCACAAAAACAGTTCTTGGCACTTGTCGAGGACGCCATATCATCTAAGGTGGACCTCCAGAAGGCGATCCAGAATTATCAAGACGTTTTGCAGACTGCCCGCACCCCGGTAGATTACGCATTTGGAATAGGTCTTTATATGGCGCCGAGCAATATGATACTACGAGACGACCCGGTTGACGGTTACAATAATCAGATCGTAGTCGCAACCACCAATAAAAAAATCGGCCGCAACGGGAACGTGAACACGGGTATCATCAAGCTCAATCCCCGATTGAAACCCAAGATACCTGGGTTCATAAAACCCCCAATCCGTGAATTGGATACACACCAACCCCAATTCGCCCCCCATCAAGTTCATTTGAAGCCAGTGTTCCACCCCCAATTCACGAATTGAGTTCCGCAGTTGTTCCACCCGCAGCAAGTTCCCCTAATCACGAGGAGGAGAAATTAGGGCTCGTAGTTGGCCTCGTGGCGTTCGGACTATTTATGCTTTGGTTTTAGTAACTCTCGGGCTGCGAATAGTAGGAGACCGGCGATCGCCACGATTAAAGCCCAAGCATTCTCGGCGAGCCATCCGACGGTTTTTGATAATATAGATAGCAAGTAAGAAACAATACCTCCGATCAACCCAGGCAGCGCGGCAGCCACCTTTTCAGCTAATTTAGCTAGGAGACTGGCGAGGGCTTTTAGTTGTTTTTTTACCCACTCTTTAGCTCCACCGGATGGTGTGGGTGGTGCTGGTGCTGGCGCGAGTGGTGGAGCCGCACCACCAGTGAAAGCTATATTTTGGTCGATATAATCATGCCGAAAGCTGTGACGATGCTCACTAGTGTGATGCCCTGCTCTCTGAACAGAGTGCGAAGACGCTCACCGAGTGTCGTGTCCTCGTGCAGAACCCTCGATATTGTTTCGCGGATCCGACTGATTTGGGTGCGGAGAGCCTCATGGTTAGCCGATGCAGCCTCTAAGCGAGCTGCTCTTTCATCCCGCAACGACCGCAGGCGTTCGGTGATCCGCTCGGTAGATTCTCTATCGCCACCGGCTTCCTCCAGTTTTCTTTCTTCTAGCGCGATATGTTCATCCAGCGCCGTGAGTTTGGCGAGGTTAAGGACCAATTCGCCCCGGACTGTTTGCATAGCCGTATCGAGTCCACGGAGTTCGCGAAGAGGCAACGGTGGGTCATCGTTGAGTATTTCGTTTTTGATGAACGTGGTCTCCATCGTGTTAATAGCGTCGGTGGCTACACGAGGGACCTCACTGAGCTCGACAGTTTCTATCGCGGCGGCCGTCTTCGCCATCGTTTCGTCTGTAGAATGTAGGGCCTCTACAGCGCGGGGCGGTATAGTTTTTTTAACATACGTCCAATCTACGAATCCTAGTTCGTTCCTTACGAGTTGGGCACCGCCCAGGTTTCAGGCAATGGTGCCCAGCGCTAGGGGTTTTCCGTTCCTCTTGTTGATTATTGGGATATTTGATGCCGCTTTTAGTCGCAATCCACCTTTTTTATAAACTTTGAACTTGGAGTAGTCGCGACCGACAGATGGGACCAGACCTTTTTCTGCCAAACAGTTGTAGTAGTCGTTTACAGCTCCCTCGAGTAATTCCCTATTTTGAGCACCGGTGTTGATAGTGGCACCTATTTTATCCAATCGGGCTGGTGTCTCTATGAATGTAGTTTCGTCATCATCCTCATCGACGTAATCGTCTCTACCGATTTCATCCATGTCAATATCGTAATCATCCATATTTTAAAACTTTGTTTTAATTAACTATGTATTAAAGACAAAACCATACGGGTTTAAATAGTTTAACAAAATTATGTCTTCGAGTCAATACGGTCGCAAACTGAATCCATATCGCAGACTGCGTGAGCCCCTTGGGGCGAAAGGCGTGAGACAGAGTGTCGTTATTACGAACAAAAATTATAATTATGCTTACTCCCCCCTTTGTGTTTTGAAAAATTAAAATTGTGCCTACTCCCCCCTTCGTGTTTTGAAAAATTAAAATTATGCTTACCCCACCCCCTCCCCCCCCTTCGTGTTTTTTTGAAAATTACTCCCATTCTCATAAATATTCTCATAAAAATGGAGGAAAATCGAGTAGTATATAAGAGTCATTAATGATACCACTATGTGGTGGGAGGCGCCGCGCGTAGCCGGTGCCCTCCAGAGGGTGATGGTATCATTATGACTCTTATATACTACTCTCAGGTAAATATCTTATAATTTCTGTTCCCTTTCACGGATCAGCTTCATACTTCATATACGAATTGCTCTAATGGTCATCTACTGTCCCGTTCCAAATCCACGTGTGTCCTTCCCACGCCAAGCCCAGGGTCAAGGTCACATACTTAGTGCTTCAAAAACTTTAACGCTCGGGTAAATATCTTATAATTTCTGTTTTCTTTCAGGGATCAGCTTCATACTTCATATACGCATTGCTCTAATGGTCCTTTACCACCTTGTGCCAAATCCACGTTTGTCCTGCCCCCGCCAAGCCCAGTGTCAAGGTCACATACTTGGTGCTTCAAAAACTTTAACGCTCGGGTAAATATCTTATTATTTCTGTTCCTTTTCACAGATCAGCTTCATACTTCATATACACATTGCTCTAATGATCCTCTACTGCCCTGTGCCAAATCCACGTTCGTCCTGCCCCCGCCAAGCCCAGGGTCAAGGTCACATACTTAGTGCTTCAAAAACTTTAACACTCAGGTAAATATCTCATAATTTCTGTTTTCTTTCACGGATCAGCTTCATACTTCATATACGCATTGCTCTAATGGTCATCTACTGTCCCGTTCCAAATCCACGTTTTTCCTTCACACGCCAAGCCCAGGGTCAAGGTCACATACTTAGTGCTTCAAAAACTTTAACGCTCGGGTAAATATCTTATAATTTCTGTTTTCTTTCAGGGATCAGCTTCATACTTCATATACGCATTGCTCTAATGGTCCTTTACCACCTTGTGCCAAATCCACGTTTGTCCTGCCCCCGCCAAGCCCAGTGTCAAGGTCACATACTTGGTGCTTCAAAAACTTTAACGCTCGGGTAAATATCTTATTATTTCTGTTCCTTTTCACGGATCAGCTTCATACTTCATATACACATTGCTCTAATGATCCTCTACTGCCCTGTGCCAAATCCACGTTCGTCCTGCCCCGCCAAGCCCAGGGTCAAGGTCACATACTTGGTGCTTCAAAACCTTTAACGCTGAGGTAAAACAAAATTTGACTTGGAATTTGGCCTCATTTATTATCAAAGCGATATGTGGGGCATCCGTGTTCTATGAACACATTTTCTAGTTTAGTTAAAGTTTTTGGTTAAGTTTTTTGGTTAAAGTTTTTCGTTATACTATATCTCTGCAACTGCTTTGCTCATTACCTTGAAACTTCACATTGGTGTTTATCATCATCTATATTTTCATTCTACCCCTCTCCCGTGCGGCCCCTGTGCCCAATGTCAAGGTCAAATTACTTTGAAGTTTTTGGTTAAAGTTTTTTTCGCGCCCGCTTGCGGAAAGCGCGATATAGTCGGCACTTTGGCGTACGTACGTACGTGTGTCCGGTTAAAGTTTTTGGTTAAGTTTTTTGGTTAAAGGTCGTGCGGTTCGTGTGAAGAAGAATTTTGAAATCTCTAATAAAAGAACGAGCTTTTGACCTTTCGGCGGCCATCTTGAATGACATGTCCATTCAATTTCGACAAAAAAATGTACCAGAGCGATCGCCTCTTTGATACCTTCGATTTGATACAGACATGACCATATTCGGTCAAAAATAAAATTTGACACCAATTTGACTCCACGGGCCACGCCCATTTTTGACCCCGGGGTCACCATTTTAACTCCTTTGAAAGAGCATTGTACATCGATCATACCTACCAAGTTTCGTCGAAATCCAGCTGGCGGTTCATGAGAAGAAGATTTTTTTAAATTTGTGATATTTTTAGACGGTGGCCATCTTGGATTAGCGACGACCTCCATTTTAACAAATCTGAAAAGGCTTCACCCATGGACCATAACTGTGAAGTTTGGCCACCATGGGCCAAGCGGTTCGTGTGAAGAAGAATTTTTAAATCTATAATAAAAGAACAACCTTTTTACCTTTCGACGGGCATCTTGGATGACATGATCATCCTAATTTCGACAAATAATGTACCAGAGCGATCGCCTCTTTGATAGCTTCGATTTGATATAGACATGACCATATTCGGTCAAAAATAAAATTTGACCCCAATTTGACCACATGGGCCACGCCCATTTTTAACCCTGCGTCACCATTTTAACAACTTTGAAAAAAGAGCATTGTACATCGATCATTCCTACCAAGTTTTGTCGAAATCTGGTTGGCGGTTCTTGAGAAGATTTTTGAAGAATTTGTGCCATTTTTAGACGGCGGCCATCTTGGATGACGTAATGACGTCATTTTAACAATTTTGTAATCCCCCTACCTAAGCCAAGGACCAGACCATGACGTTTGGTGACTATAGGCCCAATGGTTACCGAGGAGAAGATGTTTGAAAATGTTCAAGGACGACGGACGGACGACGGACGGACGGACGACGGACGGACTCATTGCGGTAACAATAGCTAAAAGGCGGGACGAGGCGGGGCGGTAAAAAGGCGGGACGAGTATCGGGAGGCCAAATCCATCGCGTCCGCCACATTAAATGAGGCAAAACAAATCGGTTGGGAGAAATTTATTTCGGAACTTAATGACGAAAAAACTAGTAAAGAAATGTGGGATCAATTCGATAGAATCAGAGGGTAAAACGTACACCACCACTACCACCAAGTTTACATAACAACAACCTAGTTTTACGATGGAAAACAAAAAGCAGAGGTGCTCACAGACCATTATAAAATCTATTTCAAGTAACGACAACCTTACACCAGAATTTAGACAAGTTAAAGAACAAAGAGATCAATTATCCAATCTAAGATAGATACACAAACAATAATTCCTCAATTCAATGAAAGAACCTGCCTCAATACACGTTTCATCATGTCAGAACTAAAAGCTGCCCTTAAAAGTAAACATAATACAGCACCAGGAGCAGATAAAATACACTATACAAATTTAAAGCATCTCCCTGTGAATCTTATGGAACAATTGCTCCTGGCTATAAATAAATCCATGG
>CM055271.1:70616838-70632742 GCA_029237695.1 Conchocele bisecta | reverse complement strand
ATACAAAATGGTCAGGGAAAATCACGACTTGGTGCCATTTCTATTGCCAGATAGGTACGTTCTACTGGCGAGTACTGCAGTGGCGGTATTTTTCTTTTATGTTTCTAAAATAAATTATGTTAAATCATACCATGAGTTGCAGGCAGAATGAACAATCATTACTTCCTTCACAGAAAATTTTGCAAGTGGTTTCGCGACATCCGCGAAATGAAGGTCTGCTCGATTAACACAATAAATTTGCGAGAAGCATAAATGACTAAAAACCTGTTACTAATTGTGCCTGCATAATTTTGTCTCCGTTGCGTGAGACTGGTAAACAGATACAGTGTTATGTAAAGGCATTCACTGATGTGTGCGCCCCGTGGACAATATCCTACAGGAGAGGCTAATACCGACTGGTATGGACTGTCGGCTGGCAAAATGTATGTTACCATGTGTAGTACATTTTCGACCAGTATATGGCATATCGATCACGACAATTCGGATATTTACAGCTCACCATTCCATCAATGAAGCACCCAGCATGATAATAACAAGCAAAATAGATGTTCTCATGCTAAATGGATGTGCAATTTGATCAGCAGCTACACTGGTCGCAAATACCATAAGCCCCATTTCTCCCGTCACAGCCAAAAAATGAGAGAAAAGCACTGCACACATCACCAGTCAATTCAGACTTGAAATCAAACAAGCCACTGTATCCGGTCATTAACCCGATCAGCTGTGAAATTGCCAGGTAACGGCTGTTCCATTTACCTCCTAATATTTGTGACCAGTTGCTATTATCATTATTTACTTGATAGAAATACAATTAGTTTGTCTCTGTAGCAGTTAATGATGTTTATGCTTGTACACAAGTATTATTGCAATAAAAAAAACAACAGTATTGCAACTGATTAACTAGTTTATTATAAAGTTGGTCCAATTCACGTAACAGCCCATTTTTACAACACATCGATTGAACATGTGTGTATTAAAATGTTTCAAACACGACCTTTACATTTCACTGGGGGTGACAGTCGATAAATATAGTACAGTAAGCATAAATGATATATTTTCTACGTTTATGTGAAGCATATTTGCTTCAAACAAACTACAGAAAGCACAAAACTTAGCCAAGCAATACAGGCAATTCATGACCTAATTTCGCCTGCACCCAGTAGCCGACGAATTTTCAGTAGTCGACTTATGGGCCGCGACTTGGCTCAAGACTGATTTTTTGGGTTCATGTTCGTGCCTCGACTTATGGGGCGGTAGACTTATGATGGCTAGCTACATGTATATACGGTATACAGTTACGCGATAACTATAAGTAAGAGAAAATTCAGGGAAAATATGATTTTGATCACTTCTCCCTAATTTCCTCTCGTCCAGAAATAATCATTAATGTCAACCGTTTCTGGGCAAAGTCCTGACCCACACAGTGTTTTGATGTGTTCTAATGACAATAATAGACAATAATAAACAATAAAGACTGTTCTTTATCTCCTGTTTGTTTTTATTATTATTTGTTCATACATGGTATAATATCGCAATACGTATTGCAATATGGGTTTGTTGTATCGCAATATATCGCAATACGGGTTTGACCGTATCGTTGCACCTCTACAGTTAAGTATTGTATCTAAAGAGTATTATACCCCCAGATTTCAAATTCAATACGTATTTTAATTTTACAAATGTATTATTGATTTTCTTCCTTACATAGGTAATACATGATAAACAAGAGTGCCGTAAGTCACAAAATACGCCGAAGATGGGCCAGACAGCAAAGATGTAGAAATGTGAAGCTGTCACCAAGGCAAGAAACATTAATGAAAATCTGAAAACCTATAGCATTATTTCTTCCTCTTGTTGTGATAAACAGGTATACTAATTTAGGTAGAGATGTGTAAAGTAGAAATTATACAGAATTGGATACAAAAATGTTGAAAAAACGGCTAAGTTAAAAAACAAATGTTCGACATAAAAACACCAAGTTGCACATCTTCAATATGTGTAGAAGACGTGTGTATAGTTTCGGATCGATTGACTGAACAGTTTCGGAGGAGTTGTGTACACAAACTATGCAGTTTTTATGTCCGCCACCCACCCGAAAGCGGCAACACGCCCCGCGGTACAACATAATACGTACCGTAACTCACTGAAATCCAATAGGGTTCTTGGGGTAAGGGGAGGACGGTGGGTATTGGATTTGCTATAGCACGATAGAGTATCATCACATGAATGCATGTATGAAATATCAAGGCGTTCCATGAAAGGAAACAGAGGTTATAAGACATTTACCCCAACGTTAAGTTTATGAACATCCTAAGTTTGTGACCTTGACCTTAGGGTAAGGGTTGGGTGATGGGTCGTGGATTTGCTACAGCATGATAGAGGGTCATCTGAGGAAAGCATGTATGAAATATCAAGGCATTCCATGAAAGGAAACAGATGTTATAAAATATTTACCCCAACATTAAGTTCATGATGTGCTAAGTTTGTGACCTTGACCTTGGGATAAGAGGCGGGCGGTGGGTCATGAATTTGCTATAGCACGATACAGTATCATCAGATGAATGCATGTATGAAATATCAAGGCGTTCCATGGAAGGAGACAGATGTTATAAGACATTTACCCCAACGTTAAGGTTATGAACATGCTAAGTTTGTGACCTTGACCTTGGAGTAAGGTTGTGTGGTGAGTCGTGGACTTGCTACAGCATGATAGAGGGTCATCTGAGGAATGCATGTATGAAATATCAAGGCGTTCCATGAAACGAAACAGATGTTATAAGACATTTACCCCAACATTAAGTTTATGAATGTGCTAAGTTTGTGACCTTGACCTTGGGGTAAGGGGTGGGTGGTGCGTCATGAATTTGCTACAGCATGATAGAGGGTCATCAGATGAATGCATGTATGAAATATCAAGGCGTTCCATGAAAGGAAACAGATGTTATAAGACATTTATCCCAACATTAAGTTTATGAACATGCTAAGTTTGTGACCTTGACCTTGGGGTAAGGGTTGGGTGGTGGGTCGTGGATTTGCTATATCATGATAGAGGGTCATCTGAGGAATGCATGTGCAACTATCAAGGCGTTCCATGAAAGGAAATAGATGTTATAAGACATTTACCCCAACGCTAAGTTTATGAATGAGCTAATTTTGTGACCTTCACATTGGGGTAAGGGTTGGGTGGTGGTTTGTCATGGAGGGTTTGCTACAGCCATGATAGAGGATGCTCATCATGAGGAATGCATGTATGAAATAACAAGGTGTTCCATGAAAAGACATTTACCCCAACGCTAAGTTTGTGGACGCAGCCGCCGCCGGGGGTATGCCGTAAGCTCTTCTGCACTTTGTGCAGGCGAGCCGAAAATGGCTGCCAAGAGGAGATAAGTCAACGGAAATTTCCAAATCAATAGGCTTCTTTGTCTTGCTGTGATAAACATGAACACCGAATTTGGTTATAATCCGTCAAGTATGCGTGGACAAGCTGTGCCCGCCCACCCGTACAAGTCAAGGTGAATACATAATACGTCCCGTACACTGTTTGCTTTTTGCAGTTCAACTAAGTAAATTTTCAACTTTATTTTCACTACTCGATTTGAAAATCAATGCGTATTTTCACATTGCAGTGAGAATAATTTTGTACTCCCACTTTTGATAATCAATGTGTATTCTGCTAAAATAAAATAAGTGCGTAAAATACGCCAATATGCACATTATCTGGAGCACTGATAGTGGCTGGTGGTAAACAAGCGAGTACGAGATACCTGGAGTTTGCGAGCCAGCCGCTCGTCCTCCAATTTCATATCGAGGTCCAGCTGGTTCTGTAGGAATTGCGCCACTGTGTTGTCACCCGGCGCCGCCGCCTCATCGTCATCCTGCGCCTGGATCTCCGCCGACACGACCACCGCTGATGAATTGCTACCGGTTCCGAGCTGAACCTGATAATTATTTGTTTGTTTGTTTATTGGTGTTTAACTGCCTATCAACAGCTAAGGTCATGTAAGGCTGGGCAAACGGGTTCAATCCCGTTTTAACCTGCTGCATTGGGGAGGAAATACCAAAATCAGAACGGAATATTTACATCGAGAAAATATGTATTCAGCCCTGAAATTAGAATAACCTGACCTGGTGCCAGGTCCATACCACACCAAGTCACTTGGCCCCTTCCCCTAGAATAAGATTACGAATAATCGCAATACTCACATAAGGGGTATAACCAGATTCAACTGTCACATACAAAATGCCAAAGACGTATGTGAGGGCCATTCGGAATTCCAGTAAGGATGAACCCCGAACGTTAAATTACCCATCGCATGCTCCCACCTACCACCCACCTAAACCTGTTAAACTTGATATTAAAGGTACATGCCCACTCAGTAGGCACAAATTGTTCTTTATAGGAATTAAATAGTTGTATAATTGTGTCACTATTCCACCAGTTCTAAAAATTACGATTGCCCGCTATACAGATATAATCATTTAGTAATATTTATTTTACTGATAGTGATGCGCAGTGGTATAGGCTACTTTCATATGCAAATTAGTTATTATATTTTATAATTATTTATACTAATTATATGTGTCACCTGAAAAAATAATATTTTCGGCAGATTATAGAGTATGATAATTGCACATCAAAAAATAAATACAGAGAATAAATAGTAATGTATGTTAACATTTTAAGGAAACACGGTTACCGCCCCTGGTATCAGTGTGAAAATTAACGTCTGATGTAAAATGTATAATAATGCCAATCAATACGTGGGATAATGGTGAATGAATGTTAATCTTGCAAGAAAAAGTAATTACAGGATATGACAAACTGTTATCAGTGAGTATTTATGGATTATTTGTATGTACATGTAGATATATGCACAAGTTTGCATAGAGTGTGATATTGTGCGACTTTAGGAGAGCCAGAGCTCCAGATAAGCTGCGTATTTGAGTAAATACACAATTAAAATTGCCAAAAACCATTTGAAATCAGAAGTAGTGAGTATCAAAAAGCAATGAGAACAATTGTGGTACCTTTATCATGCTGCATAAAACAATAAACAGACGACCAGTATAGCATATTTTTCCATGAAAAAACATCTTGGTATTTCATTAGAATTGTCTCCAAGGAGACAATTCTAATGAAATGCCAAGATATGTTTTCATTTCGAAACAAACTATTCAATAATTGCTGTCTGTTGATGTGTAAACAGTAGTGTGATTTAATTTTACCCAATTAGAATTTTGAAATACCGAATTGCTTCAGAAATGATGGAGTAACAATACTAAATTACTAATTCCTTATCTGGAGCTACACTGGTTGCAAAAACAATAAGTCCCATTCCTCAAGTCACATATAGTGTAGAGCTCCAGTTAAGTAGTGGTGCAACGATATACCGGTATACCGGTATATTGCGATATGTCATCCTGACGATACGTATCACGGTACGGTTTTCGCGTATCGCGATATTTACACCATATTCTCGGTCGCCATCTTGTGTTAAAATAATTGTGCAAAATTATTCAAAATCATTAAAAACTTAATTTTTAATATGACAGAAGTCAATATTTTTTAATAAACACGCCACAATTAGATGAGTAATACATGTAGCGAGTAATTTTATGGCTAGGTATAAAAATATACCGAAAGTCCGATACAAAATGGTCAAGGAAAATCACGACTTGGTGCCATTTCTATTGCCAGATAGGTACGTTCTACTGGCGAGTACTGCAGTGGCGGTATTTTTCTTTTATGTTTCTAAAATAAATTATGTTAAATCATACCATGAGTTGCAGGCAGAATGAACAATCATTACTTCCTTCACAGAAATTTTGCAAGTGGTTTCGCGACATCCGCGAAAATGAAGGTCTGCTCGATTAACACAATAAATTTGCGAGAAGCATAAATGACTAAAAACCTGTTACTAATTGTGCCTGCATAATTTTGTCTCCCGTTGCGTGAGACTGGAAACAGATACAGTGTTATGTAAAGGCATTCACTGATGTGTGCGCCCCGTGGACAATATCCTACAGGAGAGGCTAATACCGACTGGTATGGACTGTCGGCTGGCAAAATGTATGTTACCATGTGTAGTACATTTTCGACCAGTATATGGCATATCGATCACGACAATTCGGATATTTACAGCTCACCATTCCATCAATGAAGCACCCAGCATGATAATAACAAGCAAAATAGAATGTTCTCATGCTAAATGGATGTGCAATTTGATCAGCAGCTACACTGGTCGCAAATACCATAAGCCCCATTTCTCCCGTCACAGCCAAAAAATGAGAGAAAAGCACTGCACACATCACCAGTCAATTCAGACTTGAAATCAAACAAGCCACTGTATCCGGTCATTAACCCGATCAGCTGTGAAATTGCCAGGTAACGGCTGTTCCATTTACCTCCTAATATTTGTGACCAGTTGCTATTATCATTATTTACTTGATAGAAATACAATTAGTTTGTCTCTGTAGCAGTTAATGATGTTTATGCTTGTACACAAGTATTATTGCAATAAAAAAAACAACAGTATTGCAACTGATTAACTAGTTTATTATAAAGTTGGTCCAATTCACGTAACAGCCCATTTTTACAACACATCGATTGAACATGTGTGTATTAAAATGTTTCAAACACGACCTTTACATTTCACTGGGGGTGACAGTCGATAAATATAGTACAGTAAGCATAAAATGATATATTTTCTACGTTTATGTGAAGCATATTTTGCTTCAAACAAACTACAGAAACGCACAAAACTTAGCCAAGCAATACAGGCAATTCATGACCTAATTTCGCCTGCACCCAGTAGCCGACGAATTTTCAGTAGTCGACTTATGGGCCGCGACTTGGCTCAAGACTGATTTTTTGGGTTCATGTTCGTGCCTCGACTTATGGGGCGGGTAGACTTATGATGGCTAGCTACATGTATATACGGTATACAGTTACGCGATAACTATAAGTAAGAGAAAATTCAGGGAAAATATGATTTTGATCACTTCTCCCTAATTTCCTCTCGTCCAGAAATAATCATTAATGTCAACCGTTTCTGGGCAAAGTCCTGACCCACACAGTGTTTTGATGTGTTCTAATGACAATAATAGACAATAATAAACAATAAAGACTGTTCTTTATCTCCTGTTTGTTTTTATTATTATTTGTTCATACATGGTATAATATCGCAATACGTATTGCAATATGGGTTTGTTGTATCGCAATACGGGTTTGACCGTATCGTTGCACCTCTACAGTTAAGTATTGTATCTAAAGAGTATTATACCCCCAGATTTCAAATTCAATACGTATTTTAATTTTACAAATGTATTATTGATTTTCTTCCTTACATAGGTAATACATGATAAACAAGAGTGCCGTAAGTCACAAAATACGCCGAAGATGGGCCAGACAGCAAAGATGTAGAAATGTGAAGCTGTCACCAAGGCAAGAAACATTAATGAAAATCTGAAAACCTATAGCATTATTTCTTCCTCTTGTTGTGATAAACAGGTATACTAATTTAGGTAGAGATGTGTAAAGTAGAAATTATACAGAATTGGATACAAAAATGTTGAAAAAACGGCTAAGTTAAAAAACAAATGTTCGACATAAAAACACCAAGTTGCACATCTTCAATATGTGTAGAAGACGTGTGTATAGTTTCGGATCGATTGACTGAACAGTTTCGGAGGAGTTGTGTACACAAACTATGCAGTTTTTATGTCCGCCACCCACCCGAAAGCGGCAACACGCCCCGCGGTACAACATAATACGTACCGTAACTCACTGAAATCCAATAGGGTTCTTGGGGTAAGGGGAGGACGGTGGGTATTGGATTTGCTATAGCACGATAGAGTATCATCACATGAATGCATGTATGAAATATCAAGGCGTTCCATGAAAGGAAACAGAGGTTATAAGACATTTACCCCAACGTTAAGTTTATGAACATCCTAAGTTTGTGACCTTGACCTTAGGGTAAGGGTTGGGTGATGGGTCGTGGATTTGCTACAGCATGATAGAGGGTCATCTGAGGAAAGCATGTATGAAATATCAAGGCATTCCATGAAAGGAAACAGATGTTATAAAATATTTACCCCAACATTAAGTTCATGAATGTGCTAAGTTTGTGACCTTGACCTTGGGATAAGAGGCGGGCGGTGGGTCATGAATTTGCTATAGCACGATACAGTATCATCAGATGAATGCATGTATGAAATATCAAGGCGTTCCATGGAAGGAGACAGATGTTATAAGACATTTACCCCAACGTTAAGGTTATGAACATGCTAAGTTTGTGACCTTGACCTTGGAGTAAGGGTTGTGTGGTGAGTCGTGGACTTCCTACAGCATGATAGAGGGTCATCTGAGGAATGCATGTATGAAATATCAAGGCGTTCCATGAAACGAAACAGATGTTATAAGACATTTACCCCAACATTAAGTTTATGAATGTGCTAAGTTTGTGACCTTGACCTTGGGGTAAGGGGTGGGTGGTGCGTCATGAATTTGCTACAGCATGATAGAGGGTCATCAGATGAATGCATGTATGAAATATCAAGGCGTTCCATGAAAGGAAACAGATGTTATAAGACATTTATCCCAACATTAAGTTTATGAACATGCTAAGTTTGTGACCTTGACCTTGGGGTAAGGGTTGGGTGGTGGGTCGTGGATTTGCTATATCATGATAGAGGGTCATCTGAGGAATGCATGTATGCACTATCAAGGCGTTCCATGAAAGGAAATAGATGTTATAAGACATTTACCCCAACGCTAAGTTTATGAATGAGCTAATTTTGTGACCTTCACCTTGGGGTAAGGGTTGGGTGGTGGGTCATGGATTTGCTACAGCATGATAGAGGGTCATCTGAGGAATGCATGTATGAAATAACAAGGTGTTCCATGAAAAGACATTTACCCCAACGCTAAGTTTGTGGACGCAGCCGCCGCCGGGGGTATGCCGTAAGCTCTTCTGCACTTTGTGCAGGCGAGCCGAAAATGGCTGCCAAGAGGAGATAAGTCAACGGAAATTTCCAAATCAATAGGCTTCTTTGTCTTGCTGTGATAAACATGAACACCGAATTTGGTTATAATCCGTCAAGTATGCGTGGACAAGTTGTGCCCGCCCACCCGTACAAGTCAAGGTGAATACATAATACGTCCCGTACACTGTTTGCTTTTTGCAGTTCAACTAAGTAAATTTTCAACTTTATTTTCACTACTTGATTTGAAAATCAATGCGTATTTTCACATTGCAGTGAGAATTTTGTACTCCCACTTTTGATAATCAATGTATATTCTGCTAAAATAAAATAAGTGCGTAAAATACGCCAATATGCACATTATCGGGAGCACTGATAGTGGCTGGTGGTAAACAAGCGAGTACGAGATACCTGGAGTTTGCGAGCCAGCCGCTCGTCCTCCAATTTCATATCGAGGTCCAGCTGGTTCTGTAGGAATTGCGCCACTGTGTTGTCACCCGGCGCCGCCGCCTCATCGTCATCCTGCGCCTGGATCTCCGCCGACACGACCACCGCTGATGAATTGCTACCGGTTCCGAGCTGAACCTGATAATTATTTGTTTGTTTGTTTATTGGTGTTTAACTGCCTATCAACAGCTAAGGTCATGTAAGGCTGGGCAAACAAATTGGGTTCAATCCCGTTTTAACCTGCTGCATTGGGGGGGAAATACCAAAATCAGAACGGAATATTTACATCGAGAAAATATGTATTCAGCCCTGAAATTAGAATAACCTGACCTGGTGCCAGGTCCATACCACACCAAGTCACTTGGCCCCTTCCCCTAGAATAAGATTACGAATAATCGCAATACTCACATAAGGGGTATAACCAGATTCAACTGTCACATACAAAATGCCAAAGACGTATGTGAGGGCCATTCGGAATTCCAGTAAGGATGAACCCCGAACGTTAAATTACCCATCGCATGCTCCCACCTACCACCCACCTAAACCTGTTAAACTTGATATTAAAGGTACATGCCCACTCAGTAGGCACAAATTGTTCTTTATAGGAATTAAATAGTTGTATAATTGTGTCACTATTCCACCAGTTCTTAAAAATTACGATTGCCCGCTATACAGATATAATCATTTAGTAATATTTATTTTACTGATAGTGATGCGCAGTGGTATAGGCTACTTTCATATGCAAATTAGTTATTATATTTTATAATTATTTATACTAATTATATGTGTCACCTGAAAAATAATATTTTCGGCAGATTATAGAGTATGAATAATTGCACATCAAAAAATAAATACAGAGAATAAATAGTAATGTATGTTAACATTTTAAGGAAACACGGTTATCGCCCCTGGTATCAGTGTGAAAATTAACGTCTGATGTAAAATGTATAATAATGCCAATCAATACGTGGGATAATGGTGAATGAATGTTAATCTTGCAAGAAAAAGTAATTACAGGATATGACAAACTGTTATCAGTGAGTATTTATGGATTATTTGTATGTACATGTAGATATATGCACAAGTTTGCATAGAGTGTGATATTGTGCGACTTTAGGAGAGCCAGAGCTCCAGATAAGCTGCGTATTTGAGTAAATACACAATTAAAATTGCCAAAAACCATTTGAAATCAGAAGTAGTGAGTATCAAAAAGCAATGAGAACAATTGTGGTACCTTTATCATGCTGCATAAAACAATAAACAGACGACCAGTATAGCATATTTTTCCATGAAAAAACATCTTGGTATTTCATTAGAATTGTCTCCAAGGAGACAATTCTAATGAAATGCCAAGATATGTTTTCATTTCGAAACAAACTATTCAATAATTGCTGTCTGTTGATGTGTAAACAGTAGTGTGATTTAATTTTACCCAATTAGAATTTTGAAATACCGAATTGCTTCAGAAATGATGGAGTAACAATACTAAATTACTAATTCCTTATCTGGAGCTACACTGGTTGCAAAAACAATAAGTCCCATTCCTCAAGTCACATATAGTGTAGAGCTCCAGTTAAGTATTGTATCTAAAGAGTATTATACCCCCAGATTTCAAATTCAATACGTATTTTAATTTTACAAATGTATTATTGATTTTCTTCCTTACATAGGTAATACATGATAAACAAGAGTGCCTTAAGTCACAAAATACGCCAAAGATGGGCCAGACAGCAAAGATGTAGAAATGTGAAGCTGTCACCAACGCAAGAAACATTAATGAGAATCTGAAAACCTATAGCATTATTTCTTCCTGTTGTTGTGATAAACAGGTATACTAATTTAGGTAGAGATGTGTAAAGTAGAAATTATACAGAATTGGATACAAAAATGTTGAAATGTTCGGCATAAAAAAACCAAGTTGCACATCTTCAATATGTGTAGAAGACGTGTGTATAGTTTCGGATCGATTGACTGAACAGTTTCGGAGGAGTTGTGTACACAAACTATGCAGTTTTTATGTCCGCCACCCACCCGAAAGCGGTAACACGCCCCGCGGTACAACATAATACGTACCGTAACTCACTGAAAACCAATACGGTTCTTGGGGTAAGGGGAGGACGGTGGGTATTGAATTTGCTATAGCACGATAGAGTATCATCACATGAATGCATGTATGAAATATCAAGGCGTTCCATGAAAGGAAACAGATGTTATAAGACATTTACCCCAACGTTAAGTTTATGAACATCCCAAGTTTGTGACCTTGACCTTAGGGTAAGGGTTGGGTGGTGGGTCATGGATTTGCTACAGCATGATAGAGGGTCATCTGAGGAAAGCATGTATGAAATATCAAGGCATTCCATGAAAGGAAACAGATGTTATAAGACATTTACCCCAACATTAAGTTCATGAATGTGCTAAGTTTGTGACCTTGACCTTGGGGTCAGGGGCGGGCGGTGGGTCATGAATTTGCTATAGCACGATACAGTATCATCGGATGAATGTATGTATGAAATATCAAGGCGTTCCATGGAAGGAGACAGATGTTATAAGACATTTACCCCAACGTTAAGGTTATGAACATGCTAAGTTTGTGACCTTGACCTTGGAGTAAGGGTTGAGTGGTTGGTCATGTATTTGCTACAGCATGATAGAGGGTCATCTGAGGAATGCATGTATGCACTATCAAGGCGTTCCATGAAAGGAAATAGATGTTATAAGACATTTACCCCAACGCTAAGTTTATGAATGAGCTAATTTTGTGACCTTCACCTTGGGGTAAGGGTTGGGTGGTGGGTCATGGATTTGCTACAGCATGATAGAGGGTCATCTGAGGAATGCAGGTATGAAATAACAAGGTGTTCCATGAAAAGACATTTACCCCAACGCTAAGTTTGTGGACGCCGCCGCCGCCGGGGGTATGCCGTAAGCTCTTCTGCACTTTGTGCAGGCGAGCCAAAAATGGCTGCCAAGGGGAGATAAGTCAACGGAAATTTCCAAATCAATAGGCTTCTTTGTCTTGCTGTGATAAACATGAACACCGAATTTGGTTATAATCCGTCACGCATGCATGGACAAGCTGTGCCCGCCCACCCGTACAAGTCAAGGTGAATACATAATACGTCCCGTACACTGTTTGCTTTTTGCAGTTCAAATAAGTAAATTTTCAACTTTATTTTCACTACTCGATTTGAAAATCAATGCGTATTTTCACATTGCTGTGAGAATTTTGTACTCCCACTTTTGATAATCAATGTGTATTCTGCTAAAATAAAATAAGTGCGTAAAATACGCCAATATGCACATTATCTGGAGCACTGATAGTGGCTGGTGGTAAACAAGCGAGTACGAGATACCTGGCGTGGGCGAGCCAGCCGCTCGTACTCCTGTTTCATATCGAGGTCCAGCTGGCTCAGTAGGAATCGCGTCAGCATCTTGTCACCCCGCGCCGCCGCCTCATCATGATACTGCGCCTGGATCTCCGCCGACACGACCTACCGAAGTTAAAAAAAATAATTTTCGGCATAAAAACACCAAGTTGCACATCTTCAATATGTGTAGAAGACGTGTGTATAGTTTCGGATCGATTGACTGAACAGTTTCGGAGGAGTTGTGTACACAAACTATGCAGTTTTTATGTCCGCCACGCAACCGAAAGCGGTAACACGCCCCGCGGTACAACATAATACGTACCGTAACTCACTGAAAACCAACAGGGTTCTTGGCGTAAGGGGAGGATGGTGGGTATTGGATTTGCTACAGCACGATAGAGTATCATCACATGAATGCATGTATGAAATATCAAGGCGTTCCATGAAAGGAAACAGATGTTATAAGACATTTACCCCAACGTTAAGTTTATGAACATCCTAAGTTTGTGACCTTGACCTTAGGGTAAGGGTTGGGTGGTGGGTCGTGGATTTGCTACAGCATGATAGAGGGTCATCTGAGGAATGCATGTATGACATATCAAGGCATTCCATGAAAGGAAACAGATGTTATAAGACATTTACCCCAACATTAAGTTTATGAATGTGCTAAGTTTGTGACCTTGACCTTGGGGTAAGGGGTGGGTGGTGGGTCATGAATTTGCTATAGCACGATAGAGTATCATCAGATGAATGCATGTATGAAATATCAAGGCGTTCCATGAAAGGAGACATATGTTATAAGACATTTACCCCAACGTTAAGGTTATGAACATGCTAAGTTTGTGACCTTGACCTTGGAGTAAGGGTTGGGTGGTGGGTCGTGGATTTGCTACAGCATGATAGAGGGTCATCTGAGGAATGCATGTATGAAATATCAAGGTGTTCCATGAAAGGAAACAGGTGTTATAAGACATTTACCCCAACATTAAGTTTATAAATGTGCTAAGTTTGTGACCTTGACCTTGGGGTAAGGGGTGGGCGGTGGGTATTGGATTTGCTATAGTACGATAGAGTATCATCAGATGAATGCATGTATGAAATATCAAGGCGTTCCATGAAAGGAAACAGATGTTATAAGACATTTACCCCAACATTAAGTTTATGAACATGCTAAGTTTGTGACCTTGAACTTGGGGTAAGGGTTGGGTGGTGGGTCGTGGATTTGCTATATCATGATAGAGGGTCATCTGAGGAATGCATGTATGCACTATCAAGGCGTTCCATGAAAGGAAATAGATGTTATAAGACATTTACCCCAACGTTAAGTTTATGAATGAGCTAATTTTGTGACCTTGACCTTGGGGTAAGGGTTGTGTGGTGGGTCATGGATTTGCTACAGCATGATAGAGGGTCATCTGAGGAATGCATGTATGAAATAACAAGGTGTTCCATGAAGACATTTACCCCAACGCTAAGTTTGTGGACGCCGCCGCCGCCGCCGCCGGGGGTATGCCGTAAGCTCTTCTGCACTTTGTGCAGGCGAGCCAAAAATGGCTGCCAAGGGGAGATAAGTCAACGGAAATTTCCAAATCAATAGGCTTATTTGTCTTGCTGTGATAAACATGAACACCGAATTTGGTTATAATCCGTCAAGTATGCATGGACAAGCTGTGCCCGCCCACCCGTACAAGTCAAGGTGAATACATAATGCATCCCGTACACTGTTTGCTTTTTGCAGTTCAACTAAGTAAATTTTCAACTTTATTTTCACTACTCGATTTGAAAATCAATGCGTATTTTCACATTGCTGTGAGAATTTTGTACTCCCACTTTTGATAATCAATGTCTATTCTGCTAAAATAAAATAAGTGCGTAAAATACACCAATATGCACATTATCTGGAGCACTGATAGTGGCTGGTGGTAAACAAGCGAGTACGAGATACCAGGACTTTGCGAGCCAGCTGCTCGTCCTCCAATTTCATATCGAGGTCCAGCTGGTTCTGTAGGAATTGCGCCACTGTGTTGTCACCCGGCGCCGCCGCCTCATCGTCATCCTGCGCCTGGATCTCCGCCGACACGACCACCGGCACATGACAAAACTCCGCCGGTCTCTCAAGGTCGCTCAACTGTAGGTGTGGCTGCACCAATCGTTGTGTAGAGCAGTCCTGCGGGTCACTGAGATCACCCGAACATTCAGGATTAATAACTTGGTATTGTTCATCATTCCGAATCTGACCTTGAACAAATCGGTCAAGGTTGGGGTTATTGGTTAGCCAGTCCAGCTGCCCTTGGTAAATCACCCTGTGGTGCTCCTGATTCAAGTCCGCCTGCAGCTGCAATGCCAACATTAAGTCGTTGTCACCTTCCCCTGTTTGTTCTGGTTGGGGGATGCTGGCAATTACATCTGTATCATGTTGCGGGCTCCACACCTGTGGAACAATGTCATTCATACAGAACAGTAGGCTAGATATCAGGTTTGTCAAGCTAGGCTAGGAACCATGTAGGAATTGCGTGGCTCGCCAAGGAATTCCTACAGTTTCCGAGCCGAGTCTGATTAAACTTGATACCAGGCTAGCATATGTTGCTATCCAGTTTATCAGACAAGACTAGGAAATTTGTAGGAGTTTGGAGGCTTTCCGATGAATTCCTAGAGCAGACAAGGAATTAGTAATCCAGTATTGTCACTCCATCATTTCTGAAGCAATTGGGTATTTAAAAAATTTAATTGGGTAAAATAAAATCACACTACTATTTTCACATCAACAGACCACAATTATTGAATAGTTTGCTTCGAAATGAAACCATGTCTTGGCATTTCATTTGAATTGTCTCCAAAATAAAAGATGTGTTTTCATGGAAAATAAGAAAAATATTTGTGGTATGTTTATTAGTTTTCTGCAGCATGATAAAGGTACCACCATTTCTTTTATGGACGCCGCCCGCCCGCTGGCTTTCGCCAATCCAATAGACTGGATTTTTTTTCTCAAAAAAAAACCTGGCTAAAAATGGAGAACAAAAGTTTAAAGAAAAAAAGTTTAAAAGGAATTTTTTTTCCAAAAAAAACCTGGTTAAAAATGGAAAAAGTTTAAAAAAAAAAAA
>CM055271.1:70598084-70616338 GCA_029237695.1 Conchocele bisecta | reverse complement strand
TTTAATTCCTCAAGAACAGTTTGTACCCAATCAATGCGACCCCAGCTTTAACCCTTATTGTGCTGAATTAAATGTGTCGTCTGCTGGAAATGTTTTATTTTCAATATTTCTCAACAAAACCTGTTTTGACAGCGCATGAGAATCGTCCGGAGACGATTCTCATGTGCTGTCAAAACCAATTATTTGCTAAGAATTAAGGCAAAAATGAAAAACAGCAGAAGACAATTTCCGTCTCCCGCATAGGGAGGGTTAACCTTTTCAACACCACAGGCCGATATAGTGGTATTGGCAAACAATGTAGATCCAGATGAGCCGGCTCGTGACGAGCCATCTCATCAGGATCTGCACTTTTTGTAAGTAATTTTCATATTTTTGAGAACAAAAACACCCCCTTTTCATAAATGGACTACCGGTAGTCTGAAAATCATTTTGTGACAATTGGCTTGGTTTCAAAATTAACATATCAGATTCCAGTCCGGTTACTTAGGGGTGAAAGGGTTAAAGATAAGAGCCTACCATACCTGATTTGACAGAGGTTTAACGATACATGTATCATCCTTCTTGGTCGCAGAATCAGTCGGCACGTTTTCCTTCCTTTTATGATTTTCTTTCAGGTCAAGGTCACATGCTTCCTCGTTGTCGAAAAGGATCTTGCCCTGTGTGTAATCATGTAATTTGTGGTGTGCTGGGAGAAATGGGGCTTATGGGATTTGTGACCATTGTAGTTCCTGATTAAATAACACACTCCAGGACTCCTGTAGTCTGATAACGATCTATAATGCATTTTAGAAGCATGCCGGCTGTTCCATTGATGGAATGGCGAGCAGTTCAGACACTGGTCGCATTTCTCCAGTCACAGCCACATATAAGGACTGACATCATCATTTGTTTCAAACATAACAGCTTCGTTGAATTGTGATTGAATATTTGTATAAAGTACATCTGACCCTGTTCTTCTTAGTGTATACTATACTATGCATTGATTTGCCAGTTTCACCTCTTGTACACAGACAGCATTTGTCATATTCAGCTCAGAATTCAGTATCATATGCTCTAAAAAGAACTAGAAAATGTGGTTTGTCGACGCACTTAGGGCATAGGTGATTTGAGAAACTGTTACGGACGAGAAATGAGTCGCCTACATGTACCAGTAGATTTGGCGTTCCTGAAACGCTAAATCTACATAAACTGAAATAACTATTGCTAGCTCTGAACAAGAATTCCGCGGAATCAAATGTCTCACCTTGTTCCGCCTTGACCCTGGGGCCTTGACCTTGACCCCCAAGAATATTCCTATATTCATGTACATATCATAGTAAAGGTATGTATAAAGTTTGATGACTGTACATTACCATCTTCTATTTATAGAAGGTGGGTATGAATATGGCAATTATAGAAAAAGCCCTCTATTTTCCGATTCGCACAAACACAATAAACATCGATTAAATGTATGAAATAATGTCTCTGGCAATCGATAAAGGTATTAGGTGTGTGAATATACTCACTTTAAATTGCTTTTTCAAGTATTTATTGAGTTATTCACGTTTTGATTACCCCATCCAAAGCCAAAGTTGAGTGTACGAAAGAATCTCAGACAGAATCGGAGGCCGTCCGGCGTGGATTATCGGTCATATTTTGCCGATAGCTGATCGCCAGCTCAAACTAAAGTGGAAAATGTAATAATGTACCTGCATAAATTACCTGTAATAAGTTAGTGGTCAGTTAAAAAATTGAAAAAAAATTGAAAAAAAAAATTAAATTTAAAAAAAATAAAAGAATAATGCTCCCTACTGGAGCCCAGAATGTTTTTTAATAGTCCTATATTTATCTACATATCATATATATACAGGTCCACATATTGCCACAATATTTTCAACACAGTTTACGGAAATGTAATATAATCATTTACCTGTATAAATTACCTGTAAGTGGTCATTGGTCAGTTGCACATGCTAGCACATGCACAGGTGAATAGTCTGTATATAGCACTTACGACCTTATGCTACTAGACAAAAATTGAAAAATAATTTGAAAAAAAAAAATGAAAAAAAAAAAATGAAAAAAAAAAAAAAAATGAAATAAAAAAAAAAAAAAGAAAAATGAAAATGAAAAAGAAAATGAAAAATGAAAAAAAAAGATTGAAAAAAAAATGAAAAAAAAAATGAAAAAAAAAAAATGAAAAAAAAAAGTTTAAAAATAATAATGCTTGCTACTGGAGCCCAGATTTTTGTTTAATAGTCCTATATTTATCTACATATATCTGCACAGGTCCACATAATGCCACAATATTTTCAACACAGTACCCAATGTAGTAATTTACCTGTATAAATTACGTGTGGTCAGCAGTGGTCAAGCACAGGACATTTGCACATGCAAGCCCATGCTAGCACATGGTTCTCCCAGTCTCTATTGTTCTCTACAGGTAAGGTGTACAGAGCACACGAGAAAAGGTGTACAGAGCAGACGAGAAAACGGGTCTTCATGCATTATTGTCCAGTTTGTAGAGTGCGCAAAACAAAAAAGGGAGATAACTCAAAAATTAGCTACGCAAGAGTTGTCATTCTTGTGCGCGACACACCTCCGTGTCGTGGTCTATGCATGTGTGAAATTTCATGAAAATATTCCAAAGGGTGGTCGAGTTAAGCTCCGGACAGGAAATCAGTGCGCGAAAACAAAAAAAGGGAGATAACTAAAAAATTAGCTATGCAAGAGTTGTCATTCTTGTGCACGACACACCTTCGGTTCGTGGTCTAATTGAATGTGTTAAGTTTCATAAAAATATTCCAAAGGGTGGTCGAGTTATGGTCAATCAGTGGTCTATGCATGTGTGAAGCTTCATGAAAATATTCCAAAGGGTGGTGGAGTTATGCTCCGGACACGAAATCAGTGTGAGAAACAAAAAAGGGAAGATAACACAAAAATTAAGGCTATGCAAGAGTTGTCATTCTTGTGCGCGACACACCTCCGGGTCGTGGTCTATGCATGTGTGAAATTTCATGAAAATATTCCAAAGGGTGGTCATGAAAATATTCCAAAGGGTGGTGGAGTTATGCTCCGGACACGAAATCAGGTGAGAAACAAAATAAGGGGGAGATAACTCAAAAATTTGCATGCAAGCGTTGTCATTCTGTGCGCGACACACTCGGGTGTGGTCTATGGATGTGTGAAATTTCATGAAAAATATTCAAAGGGTGGTCGAGTTAAGCTCCGGACAGGAAATCAGTGCGCGAAAACAAAAAAAGGGAGATAACTAAAAAATTAGCTATGCAAGAGTTGTCATTCTTGTGCACGACACACCTTCGGTTCGTGGTCTAATTGAATGTGTTAAGTTTCATAAAAATATTCCAAAGGGTGGTCGAGTTATGGTCAATCAGTGGTCTATGCATGTGTGAAGCTTCATGAAAATATTCCAAAGGGTGGTGGAGTTATGCTCCGGACACGAAATCAGTGTGAGAAACAAAAAAGGGAGATAACTCAAAAATTAGCTATGCAAGAGTTGTCATTCTTGTGCGCGACACACCTTCGGGTCGTGGTCTATGCATGTGTGAAGTTTCATGAAAATATTCCAAAGGGTGTTCGAGTTATGCTCCGGACAATAAGTGTCTGTGGCGGACGCAGACGCGGCGCGCTGTCAAATCCATAGTATCCCCCGACGGAGTCCGGGGGATACAATTATTGTAGCTAGGGTCCTAAGTGCATTGACAGACCACATTTTCTAGTTATTCTTGTTATTTCAAAAGACTGTTATAATATTATCCTCCGCCAACAGTAGTAGCCGTAGTAGTGGCAGCGGCACCAGTAACAGCAGACGTAGTACAATGGTAGTAGGAGGATAGGGAGCAGCAGCAGCAACAACAACAGCAGTCAATCATTACAAAAACGTCTTTATTGCTACATGTATGTATATTATACTTTGACATTCAGACATCGATTTGCTTTCTTTCAATATTAAATGAACTATGATTAGAATTTAAACAGAATATATAGATATTTTAAACAAAGTTAGCATTATGCGAGAACAAGTCGCATGTTTGCCGCATATAGCTAATGTGCGCTGTCGTATATAGCTCATCGTGTGCTTTATGCATAACTCTCACATACAGCGCGCGCTATATACGGCGTTACAGTGCATTGAGGGATAAACTGAAGCAATGTCCTGTATTTAATGAGCTACAATATAGGTCACATCATAAAAATATCTACTTATCACCTCCGCTCAAGTTTGCGGAACAACTAACCATATTAGTACCAAATGTCACACATATATGATTTGGTTTTGCATTGTAATGTATGCCAACTGAAAAATACAGGCGAAATTGCATCTACATGCCTGATATCGGCATTAAATGTGCGCTCCTTTGGACATAAAAACTGTTCTGGAAAACGATACACAGGCAAGCGATCCTTGAAACAGGTGAATACCACTACCAGATAAATATTATATGTCGCGATCATGGTTTGATTATATTTGTTCACCTGTGTACTGCGGCAAATCATATAATTTAATAACACAAATGCCAACTGGAGCTCGATATTCTACATGTACGTACAAACATATAAAAAGGGACATAAAATTAATGATAGACACAGAAATACCAGAAGATTTAACATTCGGTTTTTTATTGCCGGGAGCAGAGGTGGGTCTGGTCTGGACCCGGTGGACCCACCCCCTGGATCCACACCTGGGACACACGGACAGACACACAGTCCAAACACTATATGCCCCCCAGAGGTTTATGTCCATAATGGAACTTAGCCCCCTTCATTACGAAAATTTGCCCACCTTGGCTCCATCAGCTGTCTCGGCTACTGGTGTTGAATCCTTGCTAGACTTGTTCCCCATGTTGTTCCCCTTGTCTGAAATGAAAGTGAAAGTGAGTAACACATTCAGAAAATTATTTTCAGACTAGTCCATTTATGAAAAAATGGCGTGTTTTTGTTCTCAAAAATTATGAAAATTACTTACAACAAAATGACCTGTCAGCACACGAAGGTCCCCAGTGCCAGATTGGAGAAACTGTGACAAAATTAATTAACCAAAGTGATAAGTATTCACAAGCACATTTATGAAGGTCAAAAGGTCAAGGTCATATTAAGGGCAGTGGTGATATATGGCATTTGTCCACAAGTATGATGTATTGAAATATTAAAGTAATCCATCAAGGGTTATAGAAGTTATGACAGAAATGAGATGGTCCGGCGAACTTATTAATGTGTGAAAAAGTTCAAACTTGTCAAGGTCAAAAGGTCAACGTCATATTAAGGGCAGCATGAATGTGTGACATTTGTCCACAAGTATGCTGTGTTGAAATATTTAAGTAACTCTTCAAGGAATATAGAAGTTATGACAGAATTGAGAAACTCCGGCGAACTTCTTATTGTGGGAAAAGTTCAAAGGTGTCAAGGTAATAAGGTCAATGTCATATTAAGGGCAGCATGGATGTGTGGCATTTGTTCACAGGTATACTGTGTTGAAATATTTAAGTAATCGTTCAAGGGATATAGAAGTTATAACAGAATTTTGAAACTCCGGCAAACTTCTTAATGTGCCGGACGGACGAACGAACGAACGGACGGACACACAGTCCAAACACTATATGCCTCCGGCTCTACCGAGACCGGGTGGGGGGTGGGGAACAAAACGTGCAGATCGTTACGAGCCGGCTCATCTGGATCTACAATGTTTGCCAATACCATTATATAGGTCTGTAGTGTTGAAAGGGTTAACGTCATGATCAAATTGCACACTCCTGTACCTTGATAACAATCTATATTTCTTGTTAGAAACACGACGGGCGTTTCTTTGATGGATTGGCAAACGGTGCAGATCCTGATCAGACTGTGCTTATGCACAGGCTGATCTGGATCTACACTGGTTGCCAAACCCATAAGATCCATTTCTACAGTCCTAGACACAAATGAAGGTGAAAGTGAACGGGTTTAACGTCCCAGCAACTGCTAAGGTCATACATGTATGTGGTTGTGACTGGACACATGTGGCTTATGCGATTCATGGATATTCAAACTTCTGATCGTCTAGCGTACTCCTGAGGCCTGATAAGGGTCAAAACCATATGTTAAAAACATGATGTGACAGTGTGTTTCATTGACTGAATGATGAACAGTGCTGACTGATCTGACACTACACCGGTCACAAAACCCATCAGCCCAATTCCATTTATCCAGTCAGAGTCACATATACAATGTAGAGACGAGCCCATCGTTTAAAGTCTCATCCGACAGTTTGTGTGTTTGTTTGTTTGTTGGGGTTTAACGCCCTATCAACAGCTAAGTTCATTGAAGGCCGGGCCAATGGGTTTGGTACTAAATCTCATATATTACCTGTACAAGTACATGTACATGTTCAAGTACATGTACAAATGGCGGGAAAATCCCAAAATCAGAAATGAATATTTACAATAAACAAGAATTCCGCGGAATCAAATGTCTCGCCTTGTCCCGCCGCCTTGACCTCGAGCCTGGGCCAGAAAGCAATTTTCACTGGCCCTAACATATTATACAATTATTGAATAGTGAGCCATATAATATCAGATTATATTCTATGGCTCACTAGTCAATAATTGTTTTAGTATATGATAATAGTCGGTATATAGCACTTACGACCTTATGCTACTAGACAACAAGAAACGAGGCAAAGCCACGAAGGCCAGGTTTTTTCCAAGCATAGACAATTGGAGAACATAATTATACCCACTTTTTGTAGACTAGATGGCTGTGACCTGCATGTCGCGCCTTGGGGCGAGGCATGGACACTAAAAAAATAGATATAGTAGATGGAAAAACTTTAACCAAAAAACTTTAACCGGACACACGGACGGACGGACGGACGGACGGACGGACGCTCGTATGCGGGCGCGACAATGATGATAAACACCTATGTGAAGTATCAAGGTAATGGGTGAAGCAGTTGCAGAGATATAGTACACGAAAAAACTTTAACAAAAAAATTCAAAGTAATTTGACCTCGACATTGGGCATAGGGGCAGCACGGTTGCGGGGTAGAATGAAAATATGGATGATGATAAACACCCGTGTGAAGTTTCAAGGTAATGGGCGAAGCAGTTGCAGAGATATAGTATAACGAAAAACTTTTAACCAAAAAACTTTAACCAGACGTACGTTAAAAAGTTAACGTTGAAAATGGCTAAGTCAATTACGTAGAAATAATAGGTGAAGGTAAAAAAAATGGTCACATGTTGGATAGTTGTATGTGGTAGGCACCCCTTGGTTATGAAGCTGTGAAAGTTTGGTGATCCTAGGTGGTACAGTACCAAAGAAATGGACTTAAACACGAAAACTTAACATTGTAAACGCGAAAACATAACATTGACAAGAAACGAGGCAAAGCCATGAAGGCCAGGTTTTTTCCAAGCATAGACACTTGGATAACATAATTATACCCACTTTTTGTAGACTAGATGGCTGTGGCCTGCATGTCGCGCCTTGGGGCGAGGCATGGACACTAAAAAAATAGATATAGTAGATGGAAAAACTTTAACCAAAAAACTTTAACCGGACACACGGACGGACGGACGGACGGACGGACGGACGGACGTATGCCAAAAAGCCGACGATATCGCGCTTTCCGCAAGCGGGCGCGACAATGATGATAAACACCCATGTGAAGTATCAAGGTAATGGGTGAAGCAGTTGCAGAGATATAGTACACGACAAAACTTTAACAAAAAAGTAATTTGACCTTGACAATGGGCACAGAGGCCGCACGGTTGGGGGGTAGAATGAAAATATGCATGATGATAAACACCCATGTGAAGTTTCAAGGTAATGGGCGAAGCAGTTGCAGAGATATAGTATAACGAAAAACTTTTAACCAAAAAACTTTAACCAAAAAACTTTAACCAGACGTACGTTAAAAAGTTAACGTTGAAAATGGCTAAGTCAATTAGGTAGAAATAATAGGTCAAGGTAAAAAAAATGGTCACATGTTGGATAGTTGTATGTGGTGGGCACCCCTTGGTTATGAAGCTGTGAAAGTATGGTGGTCCTAGGTGGTACAGTACCAAAGCTAAAGTTGTTTAAATTGTTGAATATTCTTCCTTAGGACATCGTTTTTATGGTGGTTCAAACCGGTGTGTATTTTGCGATCTTCAAGATGGCCGCCAGGTATCAACATTTTGTCTTAAATATATTCTGACTTGATTATTATATGGCGTTTGATACTTACATTATGCGTTTACATACATAGAAATACGTTTTGATAACTTATAACAAGAGTTGTCAGAAGACAACGAAGCTCGCCTGTTGGCAGCCTTCATTCAAACTTGTCACAGTTGTATAAAAAAACATGAATATTATATAACTTGACCTTGGGATAAGGGGTGTGCGGTGGACCTTGACATTGAGGTCAGTGGTGGAACGTTGGTCGTGGATTTGATATAGCATGATATAGCATATTAAGATGAATGCATGTATGAAATATTAATGCAATCCCTGAAAAGAGAAGGAAAACAAAATTTGACCCAGCGTTAAGTTTATGAACACACTAAGTTGGTGATTTTCTACAGCATGATAGCTATTCACATGAGGAATGCATGTATAAATGTGCTAAGTTTGTGACCTTGGCCTCGGTGAAAGGGTGGGGGTGGGTCATGGATTGGCTGTAGCACAATAGAGTATCATCAGATGTATACATGTATGAACTATGAAGGTGTTCCTTGTAAAGAAACAGAAGTTATAACAAGAATTCTGCCACGGAAGCGGTGTCGCGCCTACCGAGGCATTTGACCGTGAACATTACAAGTAAATAAATTACCTTGACCTTCAGAATTTGGATGTGGGGGTGTGTGTGTAATGAAGCATCATCCGTAGACAAACATTGATGTGAAATATTATCAATGTCTGGAAAGGGGTTAAAGAGATATTGTGAAAAAACAATAACTTTAACGCATTTCTGTTACAAATCCGGTGAACATTACAAGTAAATAAATGACCTTGACCTTCAGACTTTGGATGTGGGGGTGTGCGTATTGAAGCATCATCCTTAGACAAACATTGATATTAAATATTATGAATGTCTGGCAAGGGGTTAAAGAGATATTGTGAAAAAACAATAACTTTAACGCATTTCTGTTACAAAACCGGTGAACATTATAAGTAAATAAATGACCTTGACCTTGAGAATTTGGATGTGGGGGTGTGCGTAGTGAAGCATCATCCCTAGACAAACATTGATGTGAAATATTATCAAAGTCTGGCAAGGGGTTAAAGAGATATTGTGAATAAACAATAACATTAACGTATTTCTGTTACAAAACCGGTGAACATTACAAGTAAATAAATGACCTTGACCTTGATAATTTGGATGTGGGGGTGTGCGTAATGAAGCATCATCCATAGACAAACATTGATGTGAAATATTATGAATGTCTGGCAAGGGGTTAAAGAGATATTGTGAAAAAACAATAACTTTAAACCATTACTTTTACAAAACCGGTGAACATTACAAGGAAATAAATTACCTTGACCTTCAAAATTTGGATGTGGGGGTGTGCGTAATGAAGCATCATCCCTAGACAAACATTGATATGAAATATTATCAGTGTATGGCAAGGGGTTAAAGAGATATTGTGAAAAAACAATAACTTTAATGCATTTCTGTTATAAAACCGGTGAACATTACAAGTAAATAAATGACCTTGACCTTGAGAATTTGGATGTAGGGGTGTGTGTAATGAAGCATCATCCGTAGACAAACATTGATGTGAAATATTATCAAAGTCTGGCAAGGGGTTAAAGAGATATTGTGAAAAAACAATAACTTTAACGTATTTCTGTTACAAAACCGGTGAACATTACAAGTAAATAAATGACCTTGACCTTGATAATTTGGATGTGGGGGTGTGCGTAATGAAGCATCATCCCTAGACAAACATTGATGTGAAATATTAACAATGTCTGGCAAGGGGTTAAAGAGATATTGTGAAAAAACAATAACTTTAACGCATTTGCCTTACAAAAAAACCGGACGACGCGGACGACGACGACGACGACGCGGACGACGACGACGGAAAATACGACGACTATAGTCGCGCCTCTGCTAAAGCAGGCGCGACAATAAAAATACATTTACTCCAACGTTAAGTTTATGATGTTGATCTTGGGGAAAGGAGTGGGGTGGGTCATGGATTTGCTGTAGCACAACATAGGATCATCAGATGAATGCATGTATGAAATATCAAAGCGTTCAAAGTGTAAAGAAACAGACGTTACACAACATTTACCCCAATGTAAAATTTATGAACATACAAAGTTTGTGACCTTGACCTTGAGGTAAGGGTTGGGTGGTGGGTTGTGGATTTGCTACAGCATGACAGAGGGTCATCTGAGGAATGTATGTATGAAATATCAAGGCGTTCCATCAAAGGAAACAGTTGTTATCAGACATTTACCCCACCGTTAAGTTTATGAATGTGTCAAGTTTGTGACCTTGACCTTGGGGTAAGGGGTGGGCGGTGGGTCATGGATTTGCTATAGCACAATAGAGTATCATCAGATGAATGCGAGTATGAAATATCAAGGCGTTCCATGAAAGGAAACAGATGTTATAAGACATTTACCCCAACGTTAAGTTTATGAATGTGCTAAGTTTGTGACCGTGACCTTGGGGAAAGGGGTGGGGGTTGGCTATGGATTTGCTATAGCACGATAGAGTATCATCATATGAATGCATGTATGAAATATCAAGGTGTTCAAAGTGTAAAGAAACAGAAGTTACACAACATTTACCTCAACGTTACGTTTATGAACATGCTAAGTTTGTGACCTTGACTTTTGGGTAAGGGTTGGGTGGTGGGTTGTGGATTTGCTACAGCATGATAGAGGGTCATCTGAGGAAAGTATGAAATAGCAAGGAGTTCCATGAAAGGAAACAGACATTTACCCCAACGTTAAGTTTATGAATGTACTAAGTTTGTGACCTTGGCCTTCGGGTAAGGGATGGGCGGTGGGTCATGGACTTGCTATAGCATGATAGAGTATCATCAGATGAATGCATATTTGAAATATCAAGGAGTTCCATAAAAGGAAACAGATGTTATAATACATTTACCCCAACATTAAGTTTATGAATGTGCTAAGATTGTGACCTTGACCTTGGGGAAAGGGGTGGGTGGTGGGTCATGAATTTGCTATAGCACGATAGAGTATCATCAGATGAATGCATGTATGAAATATCAAGGCGTTCCCTGTAAATAACAGAAGTTACACAATTTATTTACCCCAACAAGTTTATGAACATGCTAAGTTTGTGATCTTGACATTGGGATAACGATTGGGTGGGCGGTGGGTCATGGATTTGCTATAGCATGATAGAGTATTATCAGATGAATGCATGTATGAAATATCAAGGCGTTCCATGAAAGAAAACAGATGTTATAAGACATTTACCCCAAAGTTAAGTTTATGAATGTGTTACGTTTGTGACATTGACCGCGGAGTAAGGGCTGGGTGGTGGGTCATGGATTTGCTACAGCATGATAGAGGGTCATCTCAGAGGAATGCATGTATGAAATAACAAGGCGTTCCATGAAAGGAAACAGAGGTTATAAGACATTTACCCCAACATTAAGTTTATGAATGTGCTAACTTTGTGACCTTGACCTTGGTGTGAGGGATGGCCGCTGGGTCATGGATTTGCTACAGCACGATAGAGTATCAACAGATGAATGCATGTATGAACTAACATGGTGTTCCATGAACGGAAACAGAAGTTATAAGACATTTACCCCAACGTTAAGTTTATGAATGTGTCAAGTTTCTGACCTTGACCTTGGGGTAAGGGTTGGGTGGTGGGTCATGGATTTGCTACAGCATGATAGAGGGTCATCTGAGGAATGCATGTATGAAATAACAAGGTGTTCCATGAAAGGAAACAGAAGTTATGACATTTACCCAACGTTAAGTTTATGAATGTGCCATGTTTGTGACCTTGACCTTGGGGTAAGGGCTGGGTTGTGGGTCATGGATTTGCTACAGCATGATAGAGGGTCATCTGAATAATGCATGTATGAAATAACAAGGTGTTCCATGAAAGGAAACAGAAGTTATAAGACATTTACCCAACGTTAAGTTTATGAATGTGTCAAGTTTCTGACCTTGACCTTGGGGTAAGGGTTGGGTGGTGGGTCATGGATTTGTTACAGCATGACAGAGGGTCATCTGAGGAATGCATGTATGAAATAACAAGGTGTTCCATGAAAGGAAACAGAAGATATAAGACATTTACCCAACGTTAAGTTTATGAATGTGCCAAGTTTGTGACCTTGACCTTGGGGTAAGGGCTGGGTGGTGGGTCATGGATTTGCTACAGCATGATAGAGAGTCATCTGAGGAATGCATGTATGAAATAACAAGGTGTTCCATGAAAGGAAACAGAAGTTATAAGACATTTACCCAACGTTAAGTTTATGAATGTGACAAGTTTGTGACCTTGACCTTGGGGTAAGGGCTGGGTGGTGGGTCATGGATTTGCTACAGCATGATAGAGGGTCATCTTAGGAATGCATGTATGAAATAACAAGGTGGTCCATGAAAGGAAACAGAAGTTATAAGACATTTACCCAACGTTAAGTTTATGAATGTGCCAAGTTTGTGACCTTGACCTTGGGGTAAGGGCTGGGTGGTGGGTCATGGATTTGCTACAGCATGATAGAGAGTCATCTGAGGAATGCATGTATGAAATAACAAGGTGTTCCGTGAAAGGAAATAGAAGTTATAAGACATTTACCCAACGTTAAGTTTGTGGACGATGCTGACGCCAACGCCGCCGGGGGTATGACATAAGCTTTTCTGCAATTTGTGCAGGCGAGCTAAAAAGGAAGTCGCATATGGCAGGATTTGGCGAATATGGATGATGGAATAACAGCTCCAATCCACGATATTGATAATAGATGCACTCGATTAGAAATAGGTACAGAAATATCGTAAACCTTTGCACAATTGGTGACATTCAATGGTTTTTTGCTCCATGTTCAGCATCATCGGGATCCATCTAGCTCTATGTATCTTCATATTTAAATCTTTTTAATCACACTATGGAGTGTGCCGGCTGTGAGTTCAACCGATCTCATAGTTCACGCACAATGATCCATCAACCCAGACTTTTACTTTGTGTCACAACATCAGAAAACGTCACTTTTGGACTTCCATTTCTGGCAAATCCCTTCGCGCATTCCCGTCCACCGTCTCTCTGACTATATCGCTCGCAAATTGCCATCCCGGTGGTGCACTTTCACCGAATACATTTCTCATCATCATCATCATCATCATCATCTCGTATTGATGTATGTGTTACGATGCAGTATATAATAGCACATTTTAGTTCACTCGCCCCGCTCGCCATGGCGAGTCAATTTTCGTGTTGGCGAGAGGATTTTCTTGTCACTGGCCCGATTTGGCGAGTGACAAATCGGGAAAGGCCATTCTGTATTTTCCGAAAATTTACGGAACTGACAAAATTCACATCTTAAGTTCCATTCTTTTATTGGTTTTCCTAACGCTTTGATAAAAATAATATTGATCAATTACAGCATTCCTGTACTAGACAATTGGAGGTCCAGACGGTTGCTATGCGCTCGGCGGATAGTTTTTACTCACTCCTAAAACAGACCACGGTCTCGTTCTGCTGACAGTGTGCCTCGTGTGTTTTAGTAAGGGCATTATCACCAGATGCAATTTGTGCAGGGCGTGTCGTTGGAAGTGTACTGCGTTAAATACACACTTTTTACGATGGTCAGCGTACACTTGCGCTAATAATAATCAGCGAATATACTGAATTAAAATAGTTTCCAAGACGCTGCATACATAGCCACTGCAAAATGAATCTGTGTATTGGAAACGCTTAATAAAGTTACAAAGCATCTGGACAATTGATGCGTAGATCGTCTTCTAAATAATGATGCAACCGTGTTTTAATTAAAATTGTGGTTGTGACTGAAGAAATGAGACTTATTGGATTTGTGACCAATGTATGTCCTGATCAAATAGCACACCCTCCAGCTCCTGTAGTCTGATAATAATCTATATTGCATGTTGGAAGCATGATGAGTGTTTCATTGATGGAATAGTGAACAGTGCAGATCCTGATCAAACTGTGCGAATGCACAGGCTGATCTGGATCTACACTGGTCGCAGAACCCATAAGCTCCATTTCTCCAGTCACAGCCACAAATAACACTTGTTCTCATTATATTTCTTTTAAAAAAACATGACAGTTAGGAGATCTATGCCTCACAACTTGCATGTTTATGCTGAAAAATGGGATGGGAAATGGGAAATGGCTGCAGCACATTAGTTGACATTGACTGCTGATCATCCCAAGATTATAACACTTTTAAAACTTTCAAACCCAGACTTAAATATACTGACTGATTAATGCATTGCTGAGCTCATATACAGCACTAACAAATCACTATGCATAAGTCTAAATTTGATATTTGAAAAGTTTTATAACCAGATCTAACTACATGTACTAGTTACAAATGTACTACTACATGTACTGCAGTATACTGATTATTAAAGTTTATACCATTACTGTACTACATGTACTTTACGACGAGTAACATCTTATTGCATAAAATAATTTCAGAAAGCATATAAACATGTTCTGTACTATTCTATTGGATGGTTCTAAACAAGTTAATTGCCTAACCTTTTTCGAAAAGGTATTACTACTTCTTGCATTTTCCTAAAATGTTGGGCAAGTAGCTTTTTGGTCTGGGCGAGTAGATTATAATTGTACTTGCCCGGCCGGGCAAGTACAAAAAGTGAATATTTTTAAGCCCTGAGACAGAGCAGACAATCGTTAAACTACATTGTATGTAATTTCTTGTCATGACGTCACATTTTTCAAAACATGTCGCGTATGAAACATTACATAATGTCGCTATCATTTCTTAAACTTTATTTGAGCCAAAAACAAACAACTTGGAAACGCAAGCCCTTCTCAATCCGCGTTCATTCTAAAATATGCATACAAAATTACGATATTTGGGTCGCAATCCAAAACATGACGTTACCATAGCTGCTGCAACACTGGCCATGAACATTATTTTCATACTTTGTCTTGGGTTAATGGTAACCAATTGGCCAGGCTACGAGATATCCAAATTTTGTTGAAACGCGATAATAGATGACACAACGATGGGACTTGTCTGGGTATTTTATAAACACCACTGACATAAGCTGTTGATAAAAACGTCGTATTTTCGACGTCATTGATCTAAAACGTTATATACGTTTTTACCACGCGTCATAAAAATACTTACAAAATAAAAAATAATTGGGATGGGTAAATTGATATTTTTGCGGCATATGGCCTTAGATGTATAATGCAGAACATGTAAAAAAGTATACTGAACAAAATTGTCATTAAGCCCGGTTTTCGCATGGCGCGGCTCATATATAAACGTGACGTCGTCAATGTAATACATGTGTATAGGCCGATGTTACGATACAGAAGATATGTTCCTTTACTTCCATACACATTTTTAGAGATATTACGCCAATTCGCGTGACGATATGTGACCTTAAAGAAATTGCATTAATACTCAACTGAAATATGAAGCAAAACACCGCATTTTATATTGATCAAAACGCCGCAAATTGCGGCAAATGTATTGGTGATATGTTTGACGATTACGCCGCGTTTTGCCGCAATTCATGATGAGATGTGGATGAGATTCCGCGAGGCCGAAAAACTCGGCAAATAAAAACATATGCGGGTTTCGCATTGCCTGTACTGTACAAATCGCGCGCCACAATAAAAATGCAGTAACCGCATCAGATGTGTTCAATTCATTATTTACAAAGTTATGATTTCAAAGCGGGGTCATAACCACCTCAAATTTTAGCTACAAATGCCCGAAAAATACATTAAATTCTGATGCGAAACCGTACCGGCGAGACAGCATAGCATGCGCCATTTTCCAAGATGTCAAAATCAACTGGAGCTAACATTCAGTTTCTTAGAATTATGAAATACTCTAAAAAATACACCTAGTCAAGCCTCCCAAAGTCAAGAAATATTCATAAACCTATTTTTCTAGACACACTGGTGTAACTTACAGGGTCGGTGGTGAAGTATATAGAAAATCGTCCACTCCCTTTTTAAAGTTAGCTACCCACTGTCCTGTGAGACCTTAAGGGAAAATATTTTTTTCCCCGAAACATCTCGTCTCGCTCTATATTGCTAATTTCACAAACAAAGAAAAATGTACAAAATGAAAGCTGATGTCGAAATGGGGCGCGGATATCGCCCACCCCCAAAATGGTGAAACGCGAAGTTTCCTTTCGGTGTATCGACTGCAAAATACCATGCTTACCTCCAGCCTTGCTGAACCCTGCATATTTGAACGCAGTAAACTAAAACTGCTGGATGTTATCTTGGGACTTGTTCTTCTGTCAAACAATACTGGTTAGAGGTGAAATATGACACCTTGAAAAATCAGACTTTTCCATTAAGGCATCACGGGACGGTTGAAAATAGCCAAAATTTACTGCTTTTCTGAGGGCGGCGGATGACTTATTACTACCTCTCACAATCAGTTAAGGAGGCTCTTGCGACAAGTATTGAAAAATACTCGCAAATGAAGCACAAATCGCGCGCCACAATAAAAATGCAGTAACCGCATCATATGTGTTCAATTAATTTTTTTAAAGTTACCCCACCCACCTATTTTTGGCCAGAAATTTCAACACGACTGAATTTGTCGGAATTGTTTTCATGAAAATATGAGGCACAGATACTTTGTTGTCTTGTTCTATCACTTGTAACACCACACCATTTTCTGAAAATGATTTCAAAGCGGGGTCATAACCACCTCAAATTTTCGCTACAAATGCCCGAAAAATACCTTAAATTCTGACACTGGTGTAACTTCCAGGGTCGGTAGTGAAGTATATAAAAAAGCGTCCACCCCCTTTCTAAAGCTATAGCTGCCCACTGTCCCGCGAGACCTAAGTCAAGGGCCATAACTCTGCTGAGAATATATATCAAAATCACCAGTTTCACAACTCCACAAGTTCATAAACATTCCTATAAGGTTTCATGACTGTAGCTCAAATAGTTTTTCAGTTATGTGCGACACAAGTTGAAAATCGCACTTTTCACTAAGTCAAGGGCCATAACTCTGTGAATACTGGATGAATCTGCATCTAAAACAACTTCACATGATGACAAATACCGTATTTTGCCGTGTTTATGTCGCAAGAGTGTATAAGACGCACCTGTATTTTCAGTCCAAAATCTGGGGGGAAATATCAACATGAGAATATAAGACGCACCCAATTTTCCTAACAAAATGAAACAAAAAATTAAAAAACTTGCCATGTGGTTATTTATTTCCCCGCACTGTTTTTTTATTTGTACCTTGGACGTTTTTGTCTGTATTTTCCCTATCATAGTTTGCTATGACCGTAATTTGCCGACTCTATGTCCGTGATTCCCTGGTCCGTATTTCACCGTTTTCAACAATCTTCAATGTAAAAGACAGGGTTTGAACGACCTAAAACAATGTATTTGAAATACGGACTAATTATTTCGGACACCCTCGCAGATCACCATAGCGAGACCGTTATTATATTGCAACATACATCGTTATTATGAACACAAACATCAGCGTTCATCGTCTCTAGATGGTTGTCCGTATTTTCCCGGTTTGCCGTTACTGTCAATCGGTGCAATATCAAAACATAGCTTAATGGTCAAAGTTTACAGCCTTGTGCTGAATGATGTCAACATGGCTGAGCATTATCGATTTTTTACACAGCGCAATACACACATTTCGGCTGTGTATTGTGTTTGCCGTGGTGTAATCGCGGATTCAGAAATTATTGGGAATTTAGCGAATTAATTTGTGGCAAACATTAAAATACAATCAACTTCTATAAACATGATAAATTATGTTGAAAACTGACATGAATTTCAGAGCAGACATCATCGTGTGCAGGTCACTAGTAGTGGTATTTTAATAGACATCGTGGTATCATATCTTCTGTAAATGACGCTGAAAGCAGCCTATAGCTATGACGAATTTGCATTGTCCGCTGATGTAATTATGATGTTTTTAATTAGAGATTGGCGAACATTGTAAACCATGTGCAGACTACGCGAATCCACTGCCTTATCTGGCAACCTGACCGCTAATACAAGAAGCCTGGATTTGTCAGAGATAGAGACCCAATTCACATAAACACGTTTGCCGTGTCATAAATAG
>CM055271.1:70570634-70597584 GCA_029237695.1 Conchocele bisecta | reverse complement strand
TTCCATGGTAGCCGTAAATAAATTCTCTGTGGAAAAAGTACAGACAACATGTTAACAGTTGTTGCAGTGATTACTGTCAATAAACTTGTGGCAATATGATTTTGTTAATAGAATACACGTACATTGTATCTTCACTCGGGAATATATTTATATGTAAATTTCAGAAATTAAACAAAATATTATGGTAGCCATAGCAACCGATATTCTAACAAATCAGCAACAATTTCCTTGGGCAGTATTCTGTATGACGTTCATTTTGCGATTTACCCACACCCAGAGTAGGCCTTTAAGAAATGCATCTATATATATATAAAATTCATCGTAGGAACCGAATCCGCGTGTTAAAATTTCTTATACTGCGGCCGAATGCTGTAATTTTGGATATTTCCATGGTAACCGTGAATTCTCTGTGGAAAAAATACAGACAAAATGTGAACAGTTGTTGCGTTGATTACTGTTAATAAACTTGTGAAATATGATTTCATTAATAGGAAGCACATATATTTGACTCGGGGCTTATACAAAAATTACACAAAATCTTGCGTAACCATAGCAACCGATATTCTAACCAAACAGAAACAATTCGCTAATTAACATATTCTTATTAATTTAGAATACGTTTCTACATAAAATACCAGTATTTAAAATAAGAATGTGTATGCTGTTGGCGTTCAGAATCTGACAATGTTTAAAATGAGCACATAGAAGTGAGTTACTCCTCTCTGAATTGATATTTGTATATAATAATACAAGACACATCATCACATCTGCATTTGTAAGTCTGAAACGTTTGCCTATCTTAAATAATGGGGTAACACTATGTTGTTTGTGTTATCAATATCCGAGCTAAACATCTGACTGTGTATATGTACCTTGTGTTATTATAGTATTACCTGTTCATAGATTCATCGTATTTATCATGTATCGTTATTGTTATATGTTAGAGAGAGATTCAAAATGGCTCCCATATTTTGAGAATAAATATATACATATTATCAATATTACATTATTTAACAGTCATCGACACGTAATTACGCAATTATGCAAATTAATTTGTTCATTTACAAATGTTTACAATGAAATACTATTTGTTATAAGTTTAATATATTATCAATCTCGTATGTTTCCTATATAAAAGTACATGGTGTATAACGGATTTTGATCCACAATAAACAGAATACATATGCATTTACAAACAAATAATGTCAGCATGGAGTAAACTGACACATAATATACATTGACGTGTATTTAAAATTATTTTGCGTGTGTACCAGTTTGGAACTGTGTACACGTTTTGCCTGCATAGTGTTAATATTCATTTCTCATGCACAATACATTAAATTTATTTTATGTACAAGGTAAACTGTGAATTCTAACGGCTATGAGAAAAGCGCAGTTATTGCGTTAGCCTGGCGGCGAATATAATATGCATCTATATGCCAAGGAGAATGAGATTCACTTTCATTAATAACGTACACTCGTATGAAATGTCATCATAAATCTAATATAATTTATGACTTTTAGTCGACAGTACCATATTAGATAATGAACATACAAATAAAAGAGTAACAACAGCTGCAAATCCTGTAATCGCGGCTTAATCAATGTATGTGTACGGGAGGATTAGGAGCCACACATCTCCATGTAGCTCATCAGAACACTCAAATTTATCAAAACAATCTGCATTAAACTATGTACCTGTTACATGCCACTTATAATTTTAGCATAACTTACACACTATTATTATATTTAATGTCACTAAATGTGTTTTCTAAAACATTTGTCTACAAACAATATATATATGCTTAACATGCCATGCATCAATAACTGTTCATTATTACACCGACTCAATCAGTAATGTATATTAATGTGTCTTACAGACTATGTGTCAATATTTTCATATGTAAAATACTACGCTGTACATCTGATTCTTGTGCAAACATTCAGTTCAAGAACAAAACTATTAAACTCATCAGCTGTAGTAATAGTAGTAATATATGTTCAAATATATAATCATGTTTTCGATAAAATATCTAGAACTTCAATAAATGTAGGTGTACGTGCTGCTATGACACCATTTTGTAGGACCACCTGACATGACATATGTGTCCAACTATATAGCTGGTACACATGGGCCACAGAGAAATATTCTGGTATAGTCCACGGTTTGTTCCTTAGACACTTCGCAAAAAATGAAATTTTCCTGGAGCACAATTCACATAAGCGTGAAAACTTGTTAAAGATATAAGTATATATATATATATATATATATATATATATATATATATATATATATATATATATATCTATATGTATATATGTATATCAGTTATCTGTCATGCAATAATTATTGCTTAATTTACAAATCATATTCATATAATATTATTTCTATTGCATATGTGGCATAAACTGATATTGTTTTGAGCAATGCACAACTATATGTACACGTGTCTAACGACCTATATGCATCACCAATGATTTTTTTTATATCGAATAAGTTTAAAAAATATTAGCAATGTCATAAACATATACTTAACCACCACCAATAACATGTATGGTTTGCTGTTATACTATCCACCCACATTCATTGATCAACAATAAATATATAACTAGAAATGGACGCTTGTCGACAAGCGCATGTGTATCCCCCTCCCCAGATACACAAGTAGTTTGAAAAAAGGGTGTTCGAGTTATGCTCCGGAGACAAAATCAGTGACGGAAAAACAAAGGGAGATAACTAAAGAATTAGTGATGCAAGAGTTGTCATTCTTGCGGGACACACCTTTAGGGTCGTGGTCTATGCATGTGTGAAGTTTCATGAAAATATTCCAAAGGGTGTTCGAGTTATGCTCCAGACACGAAATCAGTGCACGAAACAACAAAGGGAGATAACTAAGAAATTTACGACGCAAGAGTTGTCATTCTTACGTGAGACACACCTTTGGGTCGTCTTCTATGCATGTGTGAAGTTTAATAAACTAGAAAATGTGTTCATAGAACACGGATGTCCCACATATCGCTTTGATAATAAATGAGGCCAAATTGCAAGTCAAAATTTTCTTTTACCTGAGCGTTAAAGTTTTTGAAGCACCAAGTATGTGACCTTGACCCTGGGCTTGGCGGGGGCAGGACAAACGTGGATTTGGCACAGGGCGGTAGAGGACCATTAGAGCAATGCATATATGAAATATGAAGCTGATCCGTGAAAGAAAACAGAAATTATAAGATATTTACCTAGCGTATGATGTTAACCCTGGGCTTGGCGGGGGCAGGACGAACGTGGATTTGGCACAGGGCGGTAGAGGACCATTAGAGCAACGCATATATGAAATATGAAGTTGATCCGTGAATGGAAAGAAAAATTATAAGATATTTACCCGAGCATTAAAGGTTTTGAAGCACCAAGTATGTGACCTTGACCCTGGGGGGATTGGCGGGGGCAGGACGAACGTGGATTTGGCACAGGGCGGTAGAGGACCATTAGAGCAATGCGTATATGAAATATGAAGATGATCCATGAAAGAAAACAGAAATTATAAGATATTTACCCGAGCGTTAAAGTTTTTGAAGCACTAAGTATGTGACCTTGACCCTGGGCTTGGCGGGGCAGGACGAACGTGGATTTGGCACAGGGCGGTAGACGACCATTAGAGCAACGCGTATATGAAGTTGATCCGTGAATGGAAATAAAAATTATAAGATATTTACCTGAGCGTTAAAGTTTTTGAAGCACCAAGTATGTGACCTTGACCCTGGGATTGGTGGGGCAGGACGAACGTGGATTTGGCACAGGGCGGTAGAGGACCATTAGAGCAATGCGTATATGAAATATGAAGATGATCCATGATCCATGAAAGAAAACAGAAAGTATAAGATATTTACCCAAGCGTTAATGTTTTTGAAGCACTAAGTATGTGACCTTGACCCTGGGCTTGGCGGGGGCAGGACGAACGTGGATTTGGCACAGGGCGGTAGACAACCATTAGAGCAACGCGTATATGAAGTTGATCCGTGAATGGAAATAAAAATTATAAGATATTTACCTGAGCGTTAAAGTTTTTGAAGCACCAAGTATGTGACCTTGACCCTGGGATTGGTGGGGCAGGACGAACGTGGATTTGGCACAGGGCGGTAGAGGACCATTAGAGCAATGCGTATATGAAATATGAAGATGATCCATGATCCATGAAAGAAAACAGAAAGTATAAGATATTTACCCAAGCGTTAATGTTTTTGAAGCACTAAGTATGTGTGTGACCTTGACCCTGGGCTTGACGGGGGCAGAACGAACGTGGATTTGGCACAGGGCGGTAGAGGACCATTAGAGCAATGCGTATATGCGTGTTCGAGTTATGCTCTGGATACAAAATCAGAGCACGAAACAACAAAGGGAGATAAGTAAACAAGAATTCCGCGGAATCAGATGCCTCGCCTTGTCCCGCCTTGACCTCGAGCCTGGGCCCGAAAGCAATTTTCACTGGCCCGAACATATTATACAATTATTGACTAGTGAACCATAGAATATCAGATTATATTCTATGGCTCACTAGTCATAATTGTTTTATTATATGATAATAGTCTGTATATAGCACTTACGACCTTATGCTACTAGACAAAAATTGAAAAAGAATTTGAAAAAAAAAAAATGAAAAAAAATAATGGAAAAAAAGTTTAAAAATTAAAAATAATAATGCTTGCTACTGGAGTCCAGAATTTTTTTTAATAGTCCTATATTTATCTACATATATCTGCACAGGTCCACATAATGCCACAATATTTTCAACACAGTTTACGGAAATGTAATATAATCATTTACCTGTATAAATTACCTGTAAGTGGTCAGTGGTCAGTTGCACATGCTAGCACATGCACAGGTGAATAGTATGTATATAGCACTTACGACCTTATGCTACTGGACAAAAATTGAAAAATAATTTGAAAAAAAAAATGAAAAAAAAAAAATAAAAAAAATAAAATGGAAAAAAAAAGTTTAAAAATAATAATGCTTGCTACTGGAGCCCAGATTTTTTTTTCAGTCAAATTGAAAAATAATTTGTAAAAAATGAAAAAAAAAAAAAAAAATATGAAAAAAAAAAAAAATAAAAAAAAAAGTTTAAAAATAATAATGCTTGCTATTGGAGACCAGATTTTTTTTTAATAGTCCTATATTTATCTACATATATCTGCACAGGTCCACATAATGCCACAATATTTTCAACACAGTACCCAATGTAGTAATTTACCTGTATAAACTAGAAATGGACGCTTGTCGACAAGCGCATGTGTATCCCCCTCCCCAGATACACAAGTAGTTTGAAAAAATGGTGTTCGAGTTATGCTCCGGAGACAAAATCAGTGACGGAAAAACAAAGGGAGATAACTAAAGAATTAGTGATGCAAGAGTTGTCATTCTTGCGGGACACACCTTTAGGGTCGTGGTCTATGCATGTGTGAAGTTTCATGAAAATATTCCAAAGGGTGTTCGAGTTATGCTCCAGACACGAAATCAGTGCACGAAACAACAAAGGGAGATAACTAAGAAATTAACGACGCAAGAGTTGTCATTCTTACGTGCGACACACCTTTGGGGTCGTCTTCTATGCATGTGTGAAGTTTAATAAACTAGAAAATGTGTTCATAGAACACGGATGTCCCACATATCGCTTTGATAATAAATGAGGCCAAATTGCAAGTCAAAATTTTCTTTTACCTGAGCGTGTGTGTGAGATGTGAATCAGATCCGAGCAAGGAAACATAAATTATAAGCCATTTACCCGGCGTTAAGGTTTCGAAAGCACCAAGTCTGTGACCTTCACCCTGGGCTTAGCGGGGGCGGGACGAATGTGGATTTGTCACAGGGCGGTAGAGGGGCCATTGGAGCAATGCGTGTGTGAAATGTGAAGCAGATCCGAGCAAGGAAACAGAAATTATAAGCCATTTACACAACGTTAAGGTTTCGAAAGCACCAAGTCTGTGACCTTGACCCTGGGCTTAGCAGGGGCAGGACGAATGTGGATTTGTCACAGGGCAGTAGAGGACCATTGGAGCAATGCGTGTGTGAAATGTGAAGCAGATCCGAGCAAGGAAACAGAAATTATAAGCCATTTACCCAGCGTTAAGGTTTCTAAAGCACCAAGTCTGTGACCTTGACCCTGGGCTTAGCAGGGGCAGGACGAATGTGGATTTGTCACAGGGCGGTAGAGGACCATTGGAGCAATGCGTGTGTGAAATGTGAAGCAGATCCGAGCAAGGAAACAGAAATTATAAGCCATTTACCCGAGCGTTAAGGTTTCGAACGCACCAAGTCTGTGACCATGACCCTGGGATTAGCGGGGGTGGGACGAATGTGGATTTGTCACAGGGCGGTAGAGGACCATTGGAGCAATGCGTGTGTGAAATGTGAAGCAGATCCGAGCAAGGAAACAGAAATTATAAGCCATTTACCCAGCGTTAAGGTTTCGAACGCACCACCAAGTCTGTGACCTTGACCCTGGGCTTAGCGGGGGCGGGACGAATGTGGATTTGTCATAGGGCGGTAGAGGACCATTGGAGCAATGCGTGTGTGCAATGTGAAGCAGATCCGAGCAAGGAAACAGAAATTATAAGCCATTTACCCAAGCGTTAAGGTTTCGAACCCACCAAGTCTGTGACCTTGACCCTGGGCTTAGCGGGGGCGGGACGAATGTGGATTTGTCACAGGGCGGTAGGGGACCATTGCAGCAATGCGTGTGTGCAATGTGAAGCAGATCCGAGCGAGGAAACAGAAAGTATAAGCCATTTACCCAGCATTAAGGTTTCGAACGCACCAAGTCTGTGACCTTGACCCTGGGCTTAGCGGGGGCGGGACGAATGTGGATTTGTCACAGGGCGGTAGGGGACCATTGGAGCAATGCGTGTGTGCAATATGAAGCAGATCCGAGCAGCGGTAGAGGACCATTGGAGCAATGCGTGTGTGCAATGTGAAGCAGATCCGAGCAAGGAAACAGAAATTATAAGCCATTTACCCAAGCGTTAAGGTTTCGAACCCACCAAGTCTGTGACCTTGACCCTGGGCTTAGCGGGGGCGGGACAAATGTGGATTTGTCACAGGGCGGTAGAGGACCATTGGAGCAATGCGTGTGTGATATGTGAAGCAGATCCGAGCAAGGAAACAGAAATTATAAGCCATTTACCCAGCGTTAAGGTTTCGAAAGCACCAAGTATGTGACCTTGACCCTGGGCTTAGCGGGGGCGGGACGAATGTGGATTTGTCACAGGGCGGTAGAGGACCATTGGAGCAATGCGTGTGTGAAATGTGAAGCAGTTCCGAGCAAGGAAACAGAAATTATAAGCCATTTACCCAACGTTAAGGTTTCGGGACGTACGTACGTACGTACGTACGTACGGACGCCGGTAACACTATATGCCCCCCTCACCATTCGGTGGCGGGGGCATAATAAGCCATTTAACCAGCGTTAGGTTTCGAACGCACCAAGTCTGTGACCTTGACCCTGGGCTTAGCGGGGGCGGGACGAATGTTGATTTTTCACAGGGCGGTAGAAGACCATTTTAGCAATGCGTGTGTGAAATGTGAAGCAGATCCGAGCAAGGAAACAGAAATTATAAGCCATTTACACAGCGTTAAGGTTTCGAAAGCACCAAGTCTGTGACCTTGACCCTGGGCTTAGCGGGGCGGGACGAATGTGTATTTGTCACAGGGCGGTAGAGGACCATTGGAGCAATGCGTGTGTGAAATGTGAAGCAGATCCGAGCAAGGAAACAGAAATTATAAGCCATTTACCCAGGCGTTAAGGTTTCGAAAGCACCAAGTCTGTGACCTTGACCCTGGGCTTAGCGGGGGTGGGGCGGGACGAATGTGGATTTGTCACAGGGAGGGCGGTAGAGGAGCATTGGAGCAATGCGTGTGTGAAATGTGAAGCAGATCCGAGCAAGGAAACAGAAATTATAAGCCATTTACCCAGCGTTAAGGTTTCGAAAGCACCAAGTCTGTGACCTTGACCCTGGGCTTAGCGGGGGCGGACGAATGTTGATTTTTATCACAGGGCGGTAGAAGACCATTTTAGCAATGCGTGTGTGAAATTGTGAAGCCAGATCCGAGCAAGGAAACAGAAATTATAAGCATATACCCAGGAGTTAAGGTTTCGAACGCACCAAGTCTGTGACCTGACCCTGGGCTTAGCGGGGGCGGGACAAATGTGGATTTGTCACAGGGCGGTAGAGGACCATTGGAGCAATGCGTGTGTGAAATGTGAAGCAGATCCGAGCAAGGAAAACAGAAATTATAAGCCATTTACACAGCGTTAAGGTTTCGAAAGCACCAAGTCTGTGACCTTGACCCTGGGCTTAGCAGGGGCGGGACGAATGTGGATTTGTCACAGGGCGGTAGGGGACCATTGGAGCAATGCGTGTGTGCAATGTGAAGCAGATCCGAGCGAGGAAACAGAAAGTATAAGCCATTTACCCAGCATTAAGGTTTCGAACGCACCAAGTCTGTGACCTTGACCTGGGCTTAGCGGGGCGGGACGAATGTGGATTTGTCACAGGGCGGTAGGGGACCATTGGAGCAATGCGTGTGTGCAATATGAAGCAGATCCGAGCAAGGAAACAGAAATTATAAGCAATTTACCCAGCGTTAAGGTTTCGAACGCACCAAGTCTGTGACCTTGACCCTGGGCTTAGCGGGGGCGGGACGAATGTGGATTTGTCACAGGGCGGTAGAGGACCATTGGAGCAATGCGTGTGTGTAATGTGAAGCAGATCCGAGCAAGGAAACAGAAAGTATAAGCCATTTACCCAGCGTTAAGGTTTCGAACACACCAAGTCTGTGACCTTGACCCTGGGCTTAGTGGAGGCGGGACGAATGTGGATTTGTCACAGGGCGGTAGAGGACCATTGGAGCAATGCGTGTGTGCAATGTGAAGCAGATCCGAGCAAGGAAACAGAAACTATAAGCCATTTACCCAGCTTAAGGTTTCGAACGCACCAAGCTGTGACCTTGACCCTGGGCTTAGCGGGCGGGACGAATGTGGATTTGTCACAGGGCGGTTAGAGGACCATTGGAGCAATGCGTGTGTGAAATGTGAAGCAGATCCGAGCAAGGAAACAGAAAATTATAAGCCATTTACCCAGCGTTATGGTTTCTAAAGCACCAAGTCTGTGACCTTGACCCTGGGCTTAGCAGGGGCAGGACGAATGTGATTTGTCACAGGGCGGTATGAGGACCCATTGGAGCAATGCGTGTGTGAAATTGTGAAGCAGAATCGAGCAAGGAAACAGAAATTATAAGCCATTTACCCAGCGTTAAGGTTTCTAAAGCACCAAGTCTGTGACCTTGACCCTGGGCTTAGCAGGGGCAGGACGAATGTGGATTTGTCACAGGGCGGTAGAGGACATTGGGAGCAATCGTGTGTGAAATGTGAAGCAGATCCGAGCAAGGAAACAGAAATTATAAGCCATTTACCCAGCGTTAAGGTTTCTAAAGCACCAGTCTGTGACCTTGACCCTGGGCTTAGCAGGGGGCAGGACGAATGTGGATTTGTCACAGGGCGGTAGAGGACCATTGGAGCAATGCGTGTGTGAAATGAAGCAGATCCGAGCAAGGAAACAGAAATTATAAGCCATTTACCCAGCGTAAGGTTTCTAAAGCACCAAGTCTGTGACCTTGACCCTGGGCTTAGCAGGGGCAGGACGAATGTGGATTTGTCACAGGGCGGTAGAGGACCATTGGAGCAATGCGTGTGTGAAATGTGAAGCAGATCCGAGCAAGGAAACAGAAATTATAAGCCATTTACCCAGCGTTAAGTTTCTAAAGCCACCAAGTCTGTGACCTTGACCCTGGGCTTAGCAGGGGCAGGACGAATGTGGATTTGGTCACAGGGCGGTAGAGGACCATTGGAGCAATGCGTGTGTAAACTGTGAAGCAGATCCGAGCAAGGAAACAGAAATTATAAGCCATTTACCCAGCGTTAAGGTTTCGAAAGCACAAAGTCTGTGACCTTGACCCTGGGCTTAGCAGGGGCAGGACAAATGTGGATTTGTCACAGGGCGGTAGAGGACCATTGGAGCAATGCGTGTGTGAAATGTGAAGCAGATCCGAGCAAGGAAACAGAAATTAAAAATAAGCCATTTACCCAGCGTTAAGGTTTCTAAAGCACCAAGTCTGTGACCTTGACCCTGGGCTTAGCAGGGGCAGGACGAATGTGGATTTGTCACAGGGCGGTAGAGGACCATTGGAGCAATGCGTGTGTGAAATGTGAAGCAGATCCGAGCAAGGAAACAGAAATTATAAGCCATTTACCCAGCGTTAAGGTTTCTAAAGCACCAAGTCTGTGACCTTGACCCTGGGCTTAGCAGGGGCAGGACGAATGTGGATTTGTCACAGGGCGGTAGAGGACATTGGAGCAATGCGTGTGGTGAAATGTGAAGCAGATCCGAGCAAGGAAACAGAAATTATAAGCCATTTACCCAGCGTTAAGGTTTCGGGACGTACGTACTTACGGACGCCGGTAACACTATATGCCCCCCTCACCATTCGGTGGCGGGGGCATAAATAGCACATTTTAGTTCTTCTGGCATGTTCTCATGAGACAGAGCAGACAATCGTTAAACTATGTAATTTCTTGTCATGACGTCACATTTTTCAAAACATGTCGCGTATGAAACATTAAATAATGTCGCTATCATTTCTTAAAATTTATTTGAGCCAAAAACAAACAACTTGGAAACGCAAGCCCTTCTCAAATCCGCGTTTCATTCTAAAATATGCATACAAAATTACGATATTTGGGTCGCAATCCAAAACATGACGTTACCATAGCTGCTGCAACACTGGCCATGAACATTATTTTCATACTTTGTCTTGGGTTAATGGTAAACAATGGCCAGGCTACGAGATATCCAAATTGTGTTGAAACGCGATAATAGATGACACAACGATGTGACTTGTCAGGGTATTTTATAAACACCACTCACATAAGCTGTTGATAAAAACGTCGTATTTTCGACGTCATTGATCTAAAACGTTATATACGTTTTTACCACGCGTCATAAAAATACTTATAAAATAAAAAAATAATTAGGGATAAATTGATAATTGTTGCGGGCATATGGCCTTAGATGTATAATGCAGAACATGTAAAAAAGTAAAAACTGAAAAAATTGTCATTAAGCCCGGTTTTCGCATGGCGCGGCTCATATATAAACGTGACGTCGTCAATGTAATACATGTGTATAGGCCGATGTTACGATACAGAAGATATGTTCCTTTACTTCCATTCACATTTTTAGAGATATTACGCCGATTCGCGTGACGATATGTGACCTTAAAGAAATTGCATTAATACTCAACTGAAATATGAAGCAAAACGCCGCATTTTATATCGATCAAAACGCCGCAAATTGCGGCAAATGTATTGGTGATATGTTTGACGATTACGCCGAGTTTTGCGGCAATTCAGTTGGTCATGATTGCCACAATTGTTTTTATCGATTGCGGGGAATACCGCATTAGGTTGCGGAGTTTTGACGCAAAACAGCAGTTTGCCGCAAAGTGTATGAGATTCCGCGAGGCCGAAAAAATAAAACTCGGCAAATAAAAATATATGCGGGTTTCGCATTGCCTGTACAAATCGCGCGCCACAATAAAAATGCAGTAACCGCATCAGATGTGTTCAATTCATTTTTTACAAAGTTATGATTTCAAAGCGGGGTCATAACCACCTCAAATTTTAGCTACAAATGCCCGAAAAATACCTTAAATTCTGATGCGAAACCGTACCGGCGAGACAGCATAGTATGCGCCATTTTCCAAGATGTCAAAATCAACCGGAGCTAACATTTAGTTTCGTAGAATTATGAAATACTCTGAAAAATACACCTAGTCAAGCCTCCCAAAGTCAAGAAATATTCACAAACCTATTTTTCTAGATACACTGGTGTAACTTACAGGGTCGGAAGTGAAGTATATAGAAAATCGTCCATTCCCTTTTTAAAGTTAGCTGCCCACTGTCCCGTGAGACCTTAACGGAAAATATTTTTTTCCCCGAAACTGCTCGTCTCGCTCTATATTGCTAATTTCATCAATTTTACGTAAAACACAAACAAAGAAAAATGTACAAAATGAAAGCTGATGTCGAAATGGGGCGCGGATATCGCCCACCCCCAAAATGGTGAAACGCGAAGTTTCCTTTCGGTGTATCGACTGCAAAATACCATGCTTACCTCCAGCCTTGCAGAACAGTGCATATTTGAATGCAGTAAACTAAAACTGCTGGATGTTATCTTGGGACTTGTTCTTCTGTCAAACAATACTGGTTAGAGGTGAAATATGACACATTGAAAAATCAGACTTTTCCCTTAAGGAATCACGGGACGGTTGAAAATAGCCAAAATTTACTGCTTTTTCTGAGGGCGGCGGATGACTTATCACTGCCTCTCACAACCAGTTAAGGAGGCTCTTGCGACAAGTATTGAAAAATACTCGCAAATGAAGTACAAATCGCGCGCCACAATAAAAATACACCGCATCATATGTGTTCAATTAATTTTTTTAAAGTTACCCCACCCACCTATTTTTGGCCAGAAATTTCAACACGACTGATTTGTCGGAATTGTTTTCATGAAAATATGAGGCACAGATACTTTGTTGTCTTGTTCTATCACTTGTAACAGCACACCATTTTCTGAAAATGATTTCAAAGCGGGGTCATAACCACCTCAAATTTTCGCTACAAATGTCCGAAAAATACCTTAAATCTGACACTGTGTAACTTCCAGGGTCGGTAGTGAAGTATATAAAAAAGCGTCCACCCCCTTTCTAAAGCTATAGCTGCCCACTGTCCCGTGAGACCTAAGTCAAGGGCCATAACTCTGCTGAGAATATATATCAAAATCACCAGTTGCACAACTCCACAAGTTCATAAACATTCCTATAAGGTTTCATGACTGTAGCTCAAATAGTTTTTCAGTTATGTGCGACACAAGTTGAAAATCGCACTTTTCACTAAGTCAAGGGCCATAACTCTGTGAATACTGGATGAATCCGCATCTAAAACAACTTCACATGATGACAAATACCGTATTTTGCCGTGTTTAGGTCGCAAGAGTGTATAAGACGCACCTGTATTTTCAGTCCAAAATCTGGGGGGAAATATCAACATGAGAATATAAGACGCACCCAATTTTCCTAACAAAATGAAACAGAAAATTTAAAAAACTCGCCGTGTGGTTATTTATTTCCCCGCACTGTTTTTTTATTTGTACCTTGGACGTTTTTGTCTGTATTTTCCCTATCATAGTTTGCTATGACTGTAATTTGCCGACTATGTCCGTGATTCCCCGGTCCGTATTTCACCGTTTTCAACAATCTTCAATGTAAAAGACGGGGTTTGAACGACCTAAAACAATTTATTTGAAATACGGACTAACTATTTTGGACACCCTCGCAGATCACCATAGCGAGACCGTTATTATATTGCAACATACATCGTTATTATGAACCCAAACATCAGCGTTCATCGTCTCTAGATGGTTGTCCGTATTTTCCTGGTTTGCCCTTACTGTCAATCGGTGCAATTTCAAAACATAGCTTAATGGTCAAAGTTTACAGCCTTGTGCTGAATGATGTCAACATGGCTGAGCATTATCGATTTTTTACACAGCGCAATACACAAATTTCGGCTGTGTATTGTGTTGCCTTGGTGTAATCGCGGATTCAGAAATTATTGGGAATTTAGCAAATTAATTTGTGGCAGACATTAAAATACAATCAACTTCTATAAAGATGATAAATTATGTTGAAAACTGACATGAATTTCAGAGCAAACATCATCGTGTGCAGGTCACTAGTAGTGGTATTTTAATAGACATCGTGGTATCATATCTTCTGTAAATCACGCTGAAAGCAGCCTATAGCTATGACGAATTTGCATTGTCCGCTGACGTAATTATGATGTTTTTAATTAGAGATTGGCGAACATTGTAAACCATGTGCAGACTACGCGAATCCACTGCCTTATCTGGCAACCTGACCGCTAATACAAGAAGCCTGGATTTGTCAGAGATAGAGACCCAATTCACATAAACACGTTTGCCGTGTCATAAATAGACTGGTTTTCGGTAGTATTGTTTCACTAGGCACGCATCAGACAGGGTACCAGTCTAATGACGAATACGAAACTGACGACCGCGTTATATCTTTGAACTCCACAACACAACAAGCTGACTCGTCACAGGCGTGTCACTTTAGACGAAAGAGAGACTGGTAAACAATAAAAGATAATGGTTTTGCAAATTTATGCCGAAGCTATTTTGTACGAGTTTTCAAACTGTTCATAGGGCCTCTTTTTTTTAATTACTTGGTTTACTGATCCGCCGCACTAATTTTGCCGATTTGGAAAAAATTAAAATTGGCATCTCAATATTTTTTTTTTTTAATATCCGCTGCCGACCACAAAGTCCGTAAAAGGAAATAAAAAAATATTGACCTCGTCAATCGTCTCACGTTCGCGCCGATCCACCGCCGACCACTAAATCTGAAGAAAAATCATTGACATCGCCATATTTTTGTTTCCGGGTCAGCGACGTTTCGTCTTACGCAATCGGTATGAAGTTACCGCTCGCATTTTATTAATTAAAGCGTTTATTGATATGGATCAACCTCATTCGCTCCTGCCTACAAGAACAACAATGGCAGAACGCTTTTTCTTTCGGATATTTTTGGACTTTTTATCGGATCATTCAAAACAGAAGAATTTTTTTTTTAAAGTATTTCCAAGCCAAGGACATGTCTGCCTCAAGCAAATGCGAGAAATATACTGCCTCCGCCGTACCAAGAGACACCCCGCGGGAAGTCCTGCACGAGTTCGGCACCAGTCATTTTTGTGACCGTTGCCCCTAGAGGTTTGTAGTGGTGGACTGATATGCATCGTTTGGCTTGTGCGCAGTTGATGGCATTTTTTTTTAGTAACCTCATATCAAACCGGAAGTTCGGAACACGAGCCGTGTCATGGGTTTTCGCGACCATTTTTTTTCACTTCCACATCGAAAAAGGCAGCGTTACAGTAGACCTGGCCGTTTTTGGTGTAAAATTAAAGTGCAAAATTGATGTTTAATGATGTCTCTGTGTGTTTGTGGGTCCTTGTAGATTAATTTTGAATATATGTTCAACAATTTAATAAAAATAATAATTCAACTCCAAATGACAATGTTAATATCAATCAAATTGAGCTGAATCATCACCCGTACAACGAGAAAACTCTATTAATAAATAGAGGATATTCATATTTTTGCAGTGAATGTGCCATATGTTCATCGAGTGGTGTGACATGTCCATAGTTCACGAGTGCCTCAGACCACAACATGAACATATACGACAATACGTATGTCATATCAGTTGCAAAAAAATGAATATTATATTTATTACATACATACCAATAATGTGAGTTAATTTACAGATCTTATGATAAGTTCACAATTATGCATCTGCAGTATGACGTCAAAATGTCGTAATACGTCACGTGAGTTTGTTTTTTTGTTTATTGGTGTTTAACGGCCTATCAACAGCTAAGGTAATTTAAGGCCGGGCCAACGGGTTGGACTATCCCGTATTCAACCTGTCCATAATGAGGGAAATTCTCAAAATCAGAGCTCTATATTGACATAAACTATATATTCAGCCCTGAAATTAGAATATCCTGACCTGGTGCCAGGTCCATACCACACCAGAGGGCCAATTAACCATGTAATGTCGGCATTCCGGTAAAGATGAACGCCGATCATTAAATTACCCATCGCTTGCTCCCAACCACGGACGTGAGACGAATGCCATACTTAACCAGAATATGAATAAAGATACCGGTAGACATTATCACATTGTGTAATTGATATTTATGTCACAATGTTAGCATGCATTCCTACAGTTTAAGTACATTTTGTTATACTGTATGTCCTGAATTATTTTATGTCTACCGGAATACACGACAGAGAACACGTATGAATATAGTTAATTCAAAACAACCAGGATTAAATCGCGGAGATTTATGTTCGCGATTTTCAATCCCTCGCGAAGAACGCAAAGGTGTCTCGCGCACAAATATTAGTTGGTTTAAATAGCCACGTTTCACTAAATCAAGGATCATAACTCTACGAATACTGGATGAATCCGCATTTAAAACCCCAGGTACACAAATCCACATGATGACAAATATTCCTGTAAAATTTTGCGACTAACTCAAATTGGCCTCTGACCAAAAGTGTCTCGGGTCATCCACAGCACCTCTGGTCAACAGTTTTGATTGTTCCCAAAATTACCATGAAACTAGACATTATGTTTGTAAAACATGGATATGCCACCGTGGCATACTGGATTGTAACTGGAGAAACTCTTACATATATATATAATATGGGGCTCCTGCAATATAATCTCAGTTTTAGCTTTCTCAGACCCTGTGGTTAGAAGCTTATATATAATTACATGCGTTTGTACAAAACTATATAGTAATTGTGTACTTTTGTATAACAAGAGGGCCATGATGGCCCTAAGTCGCTATTTTTTTAAAACACATGAACTCAATGTCACATTCTCCTCTGGTGTTCATGGAGTGCTATTTTTAGATGGCAGTCATCTTGGATTAAGCGATGACTCATTTTACCAAATCTGAAAATGCTTCACCCAAGGATCTTAACTTACTATGAAGTTTGGCCAGCATCGGCCATGTGGTTCCTGAGAAAAAGACGTTCAAAATCTTGAAAAAATGGACCTTTTGGTGGCCATCATGGATGACATAATCATCCGATTCTGACAAATATTGCACCAGGCAATCGCCTCATCGATACCTTCAATTTTATATACGACATGAGCAATTATTCGTTCAAAAATAAAATTTGACCCCAATTTGACCCCACGGGCCACGCCCATTTTTGACCCTGGGGTCACCATTTTCACAACTTTGAAAGAGCATTGTACATCGATCATTCCTACCAAGTTTAGTCGAAATCCGGCCAGCGGTTCATGAGAAGATTTTTTAAGAATTTATGCTATTTTTAGATGGCGGCCATCTTGGACTAGCGATGACCTCCATTTTAACAAATCTGAAAAGACTTCACCCATGGACCATAACTTTTAAGTTTGGCTACCATGGGCCAAGCGGTTCATGTGAAGAATTTTGAAATCTCTAATAAAAGAAAATAAATTGACATTTCGGCGGCCATCTTGGATGACATAACAATCCGATTTCGACAAAAAATGTACCAGAGTGATCGCCACATTGATACCTTCGATTTGATATATAACATGATATAACATGACCATATTCGGTCAAAAATAAAATTTGAACCCACGGGCCACGCCCATTTTTGACCCCGGGGTCACCATTTTAACAACTTAGAAAGAGCATTGTACATCGATCATTCCTATCAAGTTTCGTCGAAATCCGGCTAGCGGTTCATGAGAAGATTTTTTAAGAATTTATGCTATTTTTAGACGGCGGCCATCTTGGATTAGCGATGACCTCCATTTTAACAAATCTGAAAAGGCTTCACCCATGGACCATAACTGTGAAGTTTGGCAACCATGGGCCAAGCGGTTCATGTGAAGAAGAATTTTGAAATCTCTAATAAAAGAACGACCTTTTGACATTTCGGCGGCCATCTTGGATGGCATAACAATCCGATTTCGACAAAAAATGTACCCGAGTGATCGCCTCATTGATACCTTCGATTTGATATATAACATGACCATATTCGGTCAAAAATAAAATTTGACCCCAATTTGAGCCCACGGGCCACGCCGATTTTTGACCCCGGGGTCACCATTTTAACAACTTTCAAAGAGCATCGTACATCGATCATTCCTACCAAGTTTCGTCGAAATCCGGCTAGCGGTTCATGAGAAAAATATTTGTTAATAATTTAACCCCAATTTGGCCCCATGGGCCACGCCCATTTTTGACCCCGGGGTCACCATTTTAAAAACTTTGAAAGAGCATTGTACATCGATCATTCCTACCAAGTTTTGTCGAAATACGGTTGGCGGTTCTTGAGAAGAAGATTTTTGAAAGATTTGTACTATTTTTAGACGGCGGCCATCTTGGATTACGTAATGACGCCATTTTAACAATTTTGTAATCCCCCTACCTAAGGACCATGACCATGAAGTTTGGTGACTATAGGCCCAATGGTTACCGAGGAGAAGACGTTTGAAAATGTTCACGGACGACGACGGACGACGACGGACACATTGCGGTAACAATAGCTCACATGAGCTTCGCTCAGGTGAGCTAAAAATGTAAAACCATTTTACTGTTTTAGGCTTCTCAGCTCCTGTGGCTAGGAATTTATCAAAACAATGCTTGTTGTACACAATTATATGGTTGTTTTGTATGAAAACCATAATATTCAGCTAATATATGCACACAATAAAGTACAATTTTTTGTACCAAAGTGTGTACAAAAGTGTACATTTTTTGTACAAAAGTGTGTACATTTTTGTACAAAAGTGTGTACATTTTTTTGTACAAAAGTGTGTACATTTTTTGTACAAAAGTGTGTACATTTTTTGTACAAAAGTGTGTACATTTTTTGTACAAAAGTGTGTACCAAAAATGGTACAGGTACACACTTTGATATAAAACAAGAGCTCCGCGGAGCAAAATGTCCCGCCTGGCGCAGTTTGATAGTATATAAGGAGCTTGTAATAACCTTCGGGTTAGTGAGCACCATGGGCTTTCTGTAGAATGATGCGGGATGTTGTTACAAATGCATGTATGGAACATTAAAGCATAAACTGAGCGTTAATTTTTCCAAACACAGAAATTTCTAAGTCAGTGACCTTGACCTTTGGGGTTAGCGGGCACAATGGGATTTCTGTAGAATGATGCGAGATGTTGTTACAAATGCATGTATGGAATATTAAAGCATTCCATTGAGGGAAAACAGAAGTTACAATGAATTAACCTGAGCGTTAAGTAAAGAGCGGCTAAACGCAAAAACTTAACGTTGAATGCATGTGAAAAGTAGGTCAATGAACCATGAAAAGTAGGTGAAGGTGACATGGGCTCCCTCTGTGTGAGATGGTTACACCACAGTGTTAATGTATACGAAGTATGGAGGTCGTAGGAGTTATAGTTTTCTGGACACTGAGCTAAACGCAAAAATTTAACGTGAAATGTTGACGCCGCCGCTGCCGACGCCGCCGATGACGACGACGACGACGCCGACGGAAAAGTTATGCCTATGTCCCGCTTCTGCTAAAGCAGGTGGGACAAAAATTGTAAATATTTAGCAAAATATATAGCATCTAATCCTTGAATTGACACGCGTGTCATTTTATGGATCAAACGCTTGTGTTATCTCGTGTGAAGATAAAGAACACAGTGTTTGTAAACATAAACCAAAAGTACAAAGTCATACCATCCTATACGGACTTCTGATAACGTTAAAAAGTTGTTGTTGTAGGTTTTTAAGGATCCCCGCGCTTATTTTTATTCTCTAAATTAAGCCACTTTTCGTTGAACATTCTAATTGACTATTATAGCAATATAATTAAGCCAATCTATATGCTATAAACCCAACAATAGTCATTCCACCTACTATAAATATAATTTCTCTATCCTTTTGACTCTGTGAAGGTGTATAATAATTACTCAGTACCGGTTCCTCCCCAAATGACTAATTGTTGTGCACCTGTCACCGGTGCCGTAACAGCATTATACTCTCTAATAGCTTCATCTACATCCTCAAACATCTTAGCAGCGTGGTTCTGCTTTCTAACTTCACTATTAATCCAGTCTAATCTCTCTGTTCTTTTTTCTGCACACTGTGCCTGTGCCTTTTGTAATTGCTCTACGGCATTATCATGCCTTTTGCGTTCTTCAATCGCAGAATTATTCCCCAATGAACTGAATAAGAAATTACTCCCTGTAAATGCCAATGCATTCACTAAAGCACCGCCAACCATCATAACTATTCCCGCCATTTTGTTTTATATAATAATTTTATTACTTCAAAATATTATCAGGAATTATACCTTGTTTAACAAGCATATCTCTCGTAGCAATAGCAAGTCCAGTATCCAACATTAACATAGCCATATTATAACCATCAAGTTGCAGTTTTGGCACCGCCTGTCTTATAATTTTATTCATTATCTGCGCATATCCGATTTCAAGCGCCGTTATTACAGCAGCATAATATGCAAGATTTCCTATTATCTTTCCATCTGTATTAATTGCGTCATCATTTTTTTTTTATTTTACTAATATAAATTTAATTTAATTTAATTAATTGTTTACTCCATCAGATGCGGATTGTGTTTTACACTATGCATTTCAGGTTCTTTTGTTTCAATATTATTTTGATTGAACAATTTACAGCCAAACACAAACCCACCAACAAAACTCATTCCCGCTATAAAATATATTATATTCAAGGTTTTATAGACTTTCACTATAACTGGTTCTTCAGGTGGTATGTCTACTTTCTTCTTAAAATATATTATATTCAAGGTTTTATAGACTTTCACTATAACTGGTTCTTCAGGTGGTATGTCTACTTTCTTCTTATGTACCATATGTAATAGACTTTCTAGTTTGGATTTCCTAGCAGCAGCACCCTTTTTACCAGCTTCAACACTCTTTGGATTCTTTGCTGTTACTTGTTTAATCTCCTCTTTTCGTTCTGGAATTTCTTCATCAGGAATCTGTTGTGTGCGCTCCGTTTTCATTATCTTTATTTGTATCATTTATATTTTTAAATTGACAATATTTAAATGTTGTTATCACCGCAGTAATAGGTGCCAGAAATGCTCCAAACCTAAAATACAACTCACATCAATATCTCAAACATTTTATATATTCATACTATTATTTAAGTTAAATTTACTTAGGACAACTCAACAATGTTAAGCAATACCTATTCTGAACAATTCTTAACATTGTTATCTATGAATTGTTCAGCTAAATCAAGTTAAATCAAGTTTAAATCGAGTTAAAATCCAGTAAAATAAAAAATATTAAGTAATACTAAGCATTACCCCGACCGCCGCCTCATCGTCATCCTGCGCCTGGATCTCCGGCCCATGACAAAACTCCGCCGGCCTCTCAAGGTCGCTCAACTGTAGGTGTGGCTGCACCAATCGTTGTGTAGAGCAGTCCTGCGGGTCACTGAGATCACCCGAACATTCAGGATTAATAACTTGGTGTTGTTCATCATTCCGAATCTGACCTTGAACAATTCGGTCACGGTTGGAGTTATTGGTTAGCCAGTCCAGCTGCCCTTGGTAAATCACCCTGTGGTTCTCCTGATCCAAGTCCGCCTGCAGCTGCAATGCCAATATTAAGTCGTTGTCACCTTCCCCTGTTTGTTCTGGTTGGAGGATGCTGGCAGTTACATCTGTATCATGTTGCGGGCTCCACACCTGTGGAACAATGTCATTCATACAGAACAGTAGGCTAGATATCAGGTTTGTCAAGCTGGGCTAGGAACCATGTAGGAATTGCGAGGCTCGCCAAGGAATTCCTACAGTTTCCGAGCCGAGTCTGATTACACTTGATACCAAGCAAGCATATGTTGCTATCCAGTTTATCAGACAAGACTAGGAAATTTGTAGGAGTTTGGAGGCTTTCCGAGGAATTCCTAGAGCAGGATAAGGAATTAGTAATCGAGTATTGTCACTCCATCATTTCTGAATTCTGAAGCAATTGGGTATTTCAAAATTTTAATTGGGTAAAATAAAATCACACTACTATTTTCACATCAACAGACCACAATTATTGAATAGTTTGCTTCGAAATGAAACCATGTCTTGGCATTTCATTTTAATTGTCTCCAATACAAAGATGTGTTTTCATGGAAAATAAGAAAAATATTTGTGGTCTGTTTATTAGTTTTCTGCAGCATGATAAGGTACCACAATTTCTTTTATTGCTTTTTGATACTCGCTACTTCTGATTTTAATTGGGTAGCTTATCTGGAGCACTGGTTTCTGAGCTGAGTCTGATAAACTGGATGTCTGCAACATAGCGAATACCAGACTAGTGTCGTTTGATATCAAGTGAGGCTAGGAAACATGTAGGAATTCCGAGGCTCGCTGATGAATTGCTACCGGTTCCGAGCTGAACCTGATAATTGTGTGTTTGTTTGTGTATTGGTGTTTAACGGCCTATCAACAGCTAAGGTCATGTAAGGCCGGGCAAACGGTTCAATCCCGTTTTAACCTGCTGCATTGGGGGGGAAATCCCAAAATCAGAACGGAATATTTACATCGAGAAAACATGTATTCAGCCCTGAAATTAGAATAACCTGACCTAGTGCCAGGTCCATACCACACCAAGTCACTTGGCCCCTTCCCCTAGAATAAGATTACGAATAATCGCAATACTCACATAAGGGGTATAACCAAATTCAACTGTCACATACAAAATGCCAAAGACGTATGTGAGGGCCATTCGGAATTCCAGTAAGGATGAACCCCGATCGTTAAATTACCCATCGCATGCTCCCACCTACCACCCACCTGAACCTGATAAACTTGATATTAAAGGTACATGCCCACTCAGTAGGCACAAATTGTTCTTTATAGGAATTAAATAGTTGTATAATTGTGTCACTATTCCACCAGTTCTAAAAATTACGATTGCCCGCTATACAGATATAATCATTTAGTAATATTTATTTTACTGACAGTGATGCGCAGTGGTATAGGCTACTTTCATATGCAAATGAGTTATTATATTTTCTAATTATTTATACTAATTATATGTGTCACCTGAACAAATAATATTTTCGGCAGATTATAGAGTATGAAAATTGCACATCAAACGAGAAATGCGTCTGTCGAACGCGGATGCCACCTGCAGCATATTTGAGAAATTGTGACAAAGTGGTTAACCGAAAAGTGTGACGGACAGACGAACGGACGGACGGACGGACGGACAGACGGACGGACGGACGGACGGACCAGACGGACGGACGGACGGACAGACAGACGGACGGTCCAAACACTATATGCCACCCGTTTCTTCGAAACCCGGTGGCATAACAAAAAATACAGAGAATAAATAGTAATGTATGTTAACAGTTTAAGGAAACACGGTTATCGCCCCAGTGTGAAAAATAACGTCCGATATAAAATGTATAATAATGCCAATCAATACGTGGGATAATGGTGAATGAATGTTAATCTTGCAAGAAAAAGTAATTACAGGATATGACAAACTGTTATCAGTGAGTATTTATGGATTATTTGTATGTACATGTAGATATATGCACAAGTTTGCATAGAGTGTGATATTGTGTGACTTTAGGAGAGCCAGAGCTGCAGATAAGCTACGTATTTGCGTAAATACACAATTCAAATTGCCAAAAACCCATTTGAAATCAGAAGTAGTGAGTATCAAAAAGCAATGAGAACAATTGTGGTACCTTTATCATGCTGCAGAAAACAATAAACAGACGACCAATATAGCATATTTTTCCATGAAAACACATCTTGGTATTTCATTAGAATTGTCTTCATTTCGAAACAAACTATTCAATAATTGCTGTCTGTTGATGTGTAAACAGTAGTGTGATTTAATTTTACCCAATTAGAATTTTGAAATACCGAATTGCTTCAGAAATGATGGGAGTAACAATACTAAATTACTAATTCCTTATCTGGAGCGACACTGGTTGCAAAAACAATAAGTCCCATTCCTCAAGTCACATATAGTATAGAGCTCCAGTTAAGTATTGTATCTAAAGAGTATTATACACCCAGATTTCAAATTCAATACGTATTTTAATTTTACAAATGTATTATTGATTTTCTTCCTTACATATAGACCGGGCGAGATAGGATTTGACCTTCAAAAAAAATACACCGGAGCTGATTTTTGGCTTAGTGGTACTGGATGCCGTGGAGAATGATATGTGAGGAGCCTCACGTTGAGGCCTTTGGGGAATTTTTTTTATTTTGATTTAAAAATGGCCGCCAAAAATTGCATGTTTTATTAAGATATCGGCCTCTAAATAGCATAAGGCGGTTATTTCAGTTCCTATACATACATTTTAAGGGACAAGAAACCCAATGGTGACAATAACATGAAAATAAATTCACTAGAGGTACAGATAACTCTTGAATTTTTCAAAATGGCCGCCAAAATGCATTTTTCAAGATCTCGGCCTTTAAATAGCCTAAGGCTAATATTCCAGTTACTATACATGCATTTGATGGGGTGTGAAACCTAATGGTGACAGTAAAATGAAGACAAATTCACCAGAGGTACAGATAACTCTTGGAATTTTTCAAAATGGCCGCCAAAAATTCATTAATTTTCAGAATGCAGCTATTATGTAAGCTTGACCCTGGGTTTAGTTCGGTTAAGGTTTCGGAATGAACCAAGTATACGACCTTGACCCTGGGCTTAGCAGGGGTAGCACGGACGTGGATTTGTCACATGGTGATGGAGGACCCTTAGAGCAATGCGTGCGTAAAATATTAGGGAATTCCGACCAAGGAAACAGAAAATATAAGCTATTTATGCGCGGTTACGTTTTCCTGAAAAAATACACGGACGGAGAGACGGACGGACTGGTTGAAACCTATAGGGCACCGCCGATTTCTCGGGGGCGCCCTAATTACTGGAAATAATATCTCCAGCTCTATGAACTGTCAAACTTTATTCAGATATAATCGAGAATGTCATCCACGGTTCCGTCTGATTTGTCTAACGTCTGAACATTGTTGCACGATGTGCCGCGGCAATCACCACAGGCAGCCACACATGCGAGACCGTTTTTCCTGCAGCTGCACAATTTTGTGCCACACGTATTCTTGGATGTTGTTTTGCAGCTGCAGCGAATAACGTTCAGGACGAATTCTGGTGCTGCAGCAATATCCGTCTTCACTGGAACAAGGACACCGTTTTCTACTTTCCACCCTCACTCCATAGGATTGAGACATGTCAGGTTTAGTGTGGCCCATTGGCACACCTGCAAGTGCACCCTTAGTGAGTGGAAATACACAGCCCGATCCGTCGGGGGCAAGCTTTCTGGCTTTAGTTTCTTTTTTCCAAGAACCATCATGTGCCATTCAGCATAACGTAATGCTGTGAGCTTTTCACTCTTTCCATTGAAGATACTCAGCATAACGCTATTGCCTGCACTGCCGATCTCCTCTTGTGTTGCCTCAACATTTCCGAAACAAGAGACTGTCTCTTGAAGACTTTTTGACTTCAGCATTTGCATGATCTTCATCTTGCCTTTGCCATATGTGGCGGATGTCGTGTCGCAGCCACCCCAAGCATGAACTAACAAGATGAGGTCAGAGGGAATTGGTAACGTCGTCACAACGCTTTGGACATGCCACCACATCTGAACATGTTTCAGCAGCATTATAACACGTCGGTATCGTCACTCGCAACTACTACAGATTTTCCTGTGTTAGCAATACTAATTGCAGTTTCGACAATCAGACCATCACCGTCACATTGAGATTTCTAATACCATGCTCAGTCAGTCGCTGACACAATAGCTTGATCAATAGACTCTTATTGGACTGATTGAGTAGGAACTCCGCTTTCTTTACTGACACACATGTGCTTCCATCAGCAGCAATCGTAACATCAGCTGACACCTTACCACTGTTTTGACGCTGCTGTTGTTCAGAGGTTTTTGTAGAGAGATCAAAGGTATAACCATCAAATACCACATGTATCTCATAGTTCTTGTGCCGGGACACAAGGTACCCGATGAACTGCTCTGCTAGATCATTGTAGGTGCATTGAGGAGGCACCCATGGGAGTGATGGAGGGCTGCATCTCGATCGACAACACAACAACCTGCGTTCGGCTTTTGAACGCGAGGATGAAGCTTTAATATACTGTTGCGTAGTTCTGACTTCTGTGTTTTTCTCATAGAGCAATTTTTAAAAAGTGCACTAGGTTCAGGTATGAACTCAAACTTGAAGTTGTTGATTTGCTCTTCCTGGTCCTGTCGTTCCAGAAAAAGAGTTGCACGAGTGAACAATATAAGAGGATCAATGTGAATCACAGTTTTGTCCACTTTCACTCCTACTTGTAAGCACTCCAGTGTACGAACCTGGTCACTCCTCCTAATAGTCGCCACTTCAATACATACACCATCTAGTTTCTTCTGAATGATCTGACCAACTACCTCTGCATCATCACAATTGATGTTGTCACTATCTCCAGCAGTTAAGCCCGTTGACAGACTTCTCAATGTCGAAACGTCTGGGTCAAATGGGTCATGAGGTTGGAACCATGCATCCAGCTTTTGCATATCTGCCATGTCCCGCTGTCTTCGACTTGCAGTCAGGTTGATGTGCTGTTCACTAGTTCTGTGTATAACGTTGGTGAGTGTACTCATCGAACTGTGGATTGCAGCGCAACAATGCATGCTGTTTATCCAGGTTGTACGCACGGACTCTGTTACACCTCGAGTTAAACCACCTCGACTCTTCAGGGATCTCATCATCACTTGCTCAATGATGAGGTCCGTCCACAAGCCTGCCCAAAATCTATCGCTTTGGCGTACGGTGTGAAGTCCATGGTTGGTGAAACTTTTGTAGACCCATGGATAGTCCGTCTTCAATCGTAGCATCTCTTGTAGAAACAATCTCCTAGATTTGGCATAGTGAATATGTCCAGTTGCTGCAAACAGATTCATCATTTTGCCAAGAGATTGCAGCAACAGACTCCAATTACCAGTCCTTTCTGCACGAATGTATTGTTTGAGGATGCCGACATATGAAAGACACTGCAACCATAACTTGGCAGTGCGGGACGATCTTGCCAATTCCTCTTTCTGTTTATCGAGTTCTTGTTCTAAGGTCTTCAGCTCTATGCAGTTCGATATGTCATCTAGTCCTTGTTGGTTGTCTTTTTGGATGACATCACATAGTGACTCAATTTTTTCAACTTCAATGACAGACAGTTGCTTTACGTTAGTTTCA
>CM055271.1:70491375-70570134 GCA_029237695.1 Conchocele bisecta | reverse complement strand
TCATTACGCAAACATTGTATTAGCGAGCCAAACCTCACCAAACCCCCGGTTACTATGTAAACGCGGGTGTGGTTGCCGCGCATATAATGCGGTTCATAGTCACGTGCAGTGATATTTTCAATCAATAACTTATGTTGTAAGCGATTGTAATGTGTATTTTCAATATTTATATTATTATTAATGTATCATATCGGTACCTTTAAGTAATATTTGTATATTTTAAATGTAATGATGTTGTCATGAAGCGCATGAATATAAGTATTAATTAATCAGTTTATATTGAGGCAAATCACACAGCCTAAAAACATAGTGCTGGAGTATAAACCATAGTATCGTATATTATTTCATAAGTATATCACTATTAAACATTAATTACAATATGTATGATATTATTAAAACAGTAGATGCTACCGCTGTTTCGCTGTATGTGATATTTATAACAAAATGTTTTTTTTATTCGTCCGCGTACGGATTTCTGTCACACAAAGCGCCATTTTCAGTTCATATTTTGACCTGTGCATATGAACCGGACTAAGTTTAAACAACGCTCGATTCCGTCCAATTCAGATTTCTCTGCAGAATGTTCAGACTAACTACATATTAATATAATGTTGCTAAATAAGTGTTAACGGCTGGAACATGGTTATCACTAAAAGAAAGAAACCAGTCGTATTATTGAAAAATAAGATTTACCTGAGACCTCATGGAGGCCGCCATTAATCCAGTGTAAACAATAGACCGTGTGATCCCATTTCCTGAGTAGCCCCCGCTTAGTGAAACGATGTGCTAATCATGATATTATGTTCCCCAATAATTGGAAACGGTTTGAATTTCTCGATAAAAACTACGAAAGTCATAAAAAAATAACGATGTATATTTAACATTGGATACGCTTAAACGGTATTACTCTCTCATCGGATCGTCAGTTGTCGTCGATAGCGATTTAACGTACTGATCTGGTCTTAATTTATTGTCAACTTTCAACGCCATTTACAGAATATATGGCTAATTTTGGAAATAAATAACGGCAAATTACGATGACGTCTGCTCTGAAATATCTGTCAACATGCGGACGTAATTTAAGGAAATTGATTATATTTTAAGGCTACATCTGTGACTAATTACGAATTTATGTATGGTCTTTGGCTACACCCGACACATTACACAGATCTAGTTGTAAATACACGTCGCTTTGTGTGGGGAAAAAATCGATAATGCGTAGTTGTGTGTGACGAGGTGTGATCTGATGACACACACAGCTGTGACCTTAGGCAATGTTTTGAAATTGACGTGTCGTTTTGATGTGTGCCGCAACACCTCACTGTCGGAGACAACATGACAATTAACGATATACTCTCGATTATACACAGATCTATTAGACGGCTGGTTATTTAAAATAAAGATTAGTTCAGTACACCTTCGCCGATATTGTTTTTAGAAAATCAGTAATATTTTTCGTAAATGGTGTTGAAAAGTTGACAAAAATTCTATCACCGTATTTAGTTGTGCCGATATTGTTTTAAAAAATCAGTAATTTTTTTCCGTAAATGGTGTTGAAATTCGTTTAGAAAATCACCAATATTTTCTGTAAATGGTGTTGACACAAAATGCAGCGTTCACGCGGAATTCAAATAAAATAAAAAATAATAATTTAATAAATAGACGCCGATGGCTACTGTGTTTGCGGCCAGTGAATTCTGGTCGTGGTAGCCACAGGCGCAGTTCGAACAGTGTTGTGAGCAGATGGAGGACAATAATTATTTCAAATTCATAAAAAAATGTTTCCTGTCCAAAAATTAATTAATTGTGACAGCCAAAAAAATAGATTTTGGGACAGTCAAACATTATATGGTATAGACAGTACTTCAAACTTAAAAAAAACAGTAACAAACTGTCTGTGTATATATTACTTAAACTTAAAAAAACAGTAACAACCTGTCTGTGTATATATTACTTAAAGACATACACTTTCATTGTTGTTAAGTTTCTATCAATGTATAGGTATTTTTATTAAAATAATAAAATTGTGAAAATATTAAGATCACAAAAATAATATACAGTGCGACCCCGTTAGTACACGCTTCACTATAACACGAATTCGGTTAGTACACGGTTGTGCCTTGGCTCCCGAATTTTTTTCCTATTTGTATATCAAAATCGTGTTAAATTTGTAACACGACTATTGTCAGAAATCGTGTTAAATTTGCAATTCTTTCCCAAATTAGACCCAAAATGGACGATTTTTTTTTATGGGCGCATAGCCTCCTTTTATCTCACCGATGTGAATGTGCAGCTGATCATGTTTGCACATTTCGTAAATTAATCCGAGCAAACTGGGAATAAGATCAGTAAGACCAGTAACAAAGCAGTGCTAATTGTTATGTGCTCGATTTCATTTTTCCGGCATGCGTTCGCGCTCACCATTGGTGGAATATTAATTAGGTGTAAAGGCTGACCAATCGGAGATCGCGTATCAGTCGCGCAGATTAACTCGACCCAGATTAACTAAATTGTTACAGCACTGCACACGCCCCCGGCGCATGTACGTGACAACTGGCCTTGTTTCGCTACTTCATAATTGAGCCAGTGCATGAGATAATCAACTTTATTATATACGGTAACTGAGATTTTCGCCGAGAATGATTTGACTTTTTTCTGCTAATATATCGGAAAGTTGATAACATTTTCAGAGCAAATGCGTAATAATTACTAATTTAATATTCGTCAACATTCGATATCGTTTACAGAAAATGTACACTATTATCAGATTCATCTTCGTCGAAAATCTCGCGTGATAAGCCTGATTACCTCATGAACTGGCACAATATTATAACACGTCTGGCAAAACATGTCTAGACAGGTCTGTACTCAAACCCACAGGTGGAATAGTCAGACGTGTGACACAAAGAAAATGACCATTACAAAAATATCCATTACCCCACCCACTTGATCTCGTTCTATTATTAACGTCATGTACAGTACGATACCAGGTGGGTGGGATAATGGGATTTTTTTTAATAGGCATTTATTTTCGTGTCATAGGTCAGAGTCTTCCACCTGTGCTCACCATATGAGTAAACACAGATTGCAACGCACGAGCTTGTCCGTGATGTTGCAGCTGATGGAACAGGATATCGGTCATTGGGTCATTGCGTCATCATTACTACATTTTCTACACGCGTTTACAATAATGGATTGCATGGACCTGCGTAGATCTACATTCTACATGAACATGATGAATAAATAAAACATGACGTTAACAATTCTTGGATTCAATATATTTATTATATGCGAAGATAACAGTGAAAACATATGGCATATTATAGGCATTTGCGACGTCGTTCATTCGCAGTCACAGTGTACAGTGTACATGTATTTTTTGTTGACATTATGATGCGTCTTGGGCGAGAACGGATATAGCACGGTTCGGATAAGCAACATGGAAGGTTGTATGTCGCCGGACTTCCGTGTACTAACGGGGTCGCACTGTATATGGAGAAAAAAAAGTATTCCACGTCGAGGTTTGAACCCCCGACCCTTTCGGGAATCGGTAATTAAATCATTGAAGTCGGCGACCTTAACCTCACGACTATTGCGCCATTTACGAGAATCACAATTATACAGAAGTGCTATCAGTATTACGCAACCATTTGAACGTAATAATTATTAAATTATTTGCAACTCCATCTACAGCGATACCGTTACAGAGATACGCTATTGAAACAGCATGTATTAGTACCCATAACATAACAAAGTAATGTATCATTATATATCACAGGAGATAGCTTAAAACTATATATACTAATCATAAATGAACAATCCGCTTGGCTCGTATGAAAATAGTTCGCGTGATATTGATTATCTCCCTTGCCGAAAGTAGTTCAGTGATTTATTAATTCCAAATAAGACGTGTTTGCGTAATGATGAAATAAAAAGATTGCTCATTCTTAAAGGTACATGCCATCTCAGTAGGCACAAAATGTTCTTTATATCAGAGACATCATCTGAGACATTTTCTGGCAAAATAAACATTCATTCACCATTACCCCACGTATTGATTGACATTATTATACATTTTATATCAGACATAACTTTCCACACTGATATCAGGGGCGATACCGGTAACCGTGTTTCCTTAAAATGTTAACGGACATTACTATTAACTCTGTATTTATTGTTTTATGTGTAATTATCATACTTTATGATCTGTGTAAAATATTATTTTTTCAGGTGATGCATTTAATTAGTATAAATAATTAAAAAGTAACATGCATCTTTTGCATATGAAACTAGCCTGATACCAACGCGCGTCGCTGTCAGTAAAATAAATATTACTAAATGGTATATCTGTATAGCGGGCACTCGTAATCTTTAGAACTGGTGGAATAGTGACACAATTATACACTTATTTAATTCCCATAAACAACATTTCGTGGGCATGTAGCTTTAAATTTTGATAAAATTTAATAGTATCCAAAAAAATATTGTTTTTGCATTGTTTACATGGCCATAAAATTTGGGCAGGTTTCGTGAAACAGACAGTAGGGGATATGACATTGGACTTCAATACTGGTCTGTTGGATGACCTGGTGTGGCGAGGAACTGGCATCAGATCAGGATTATTCTGATTTTGGCGCTGAATTTATAGTTTTTTAGCTCACATGAGCAAAGCTCATGTGATCTATTGTTACCGCAATGTGTCCGTCTGTCTGTCCGTCCATCGTCCGTCCGTTTTCAAACGTCTTCTCCTCGGTAACCATTGGGCCTATAGTCACCAAACTTCATGGTCATGGTCCATAGGTAGGGGGATTACAAAATTGTTAAAATGATGTCATTACGTAATCGAAGATGGCTGTCGTCTAAAAATAGCACAAATTCTTCAAAAATCTTCTTCTCAAGAACCGCCAATCGGATTTCGACAAAACTTTGTATGAATGATCGATGTACAATGTTCTTTCAAATTTGTTAAAATGGTGACCCCGGGGTCAAAAATGGGCGTGGCCCGTGGGGTCAAATTTGGATCAAATTATATTTTTGACCGAATATGGTCATGTCATATAACAAATCGAAGGTATCAACGAGGCGATCACTCTGGTGCAATCTTTGTCAAAATCGGATGATCATGTCATCCAAGATGGCCGCCGAAAGGTCAAAAGGTCGTTCTTTTATTAGAAATTTCAAAATTCTTCTTCACATGAACCGCTTGGCCCATGGTAGCCAAACTTCACTGTTATGGTCCATTGGTGAAGCCTTTTCAGATTTGTTAAAATGGAGGTCATCACGAATCCAAGATGGCCGCCGTCTAAAAATAGCATAAATTCTTAAAAAAAATTCTTCTCATGAACCGCCTGCCGGATTTCAATGAAACTTGGTAGAAATGATCAATGTACAATGCTCTTTCAAAGTTGTTAAAATGGTGACCCCAGGGTTAAAATGGGCGTAGCTCGTGGGCTCAAATTACGGTCAAATTTTATTTTTTAATGAATATGGTCATGTCTATATCGAATCGAAGGTAACAAAGAGACGATCGCTCTGGTACATTATTTGTCAAATTGGATGGTCATGTCATCCAAGATGGCCGCCGAAAGGTCAAAAGGTTGTTCTTTTATTAGAGATTTCAAGTCTTCTTCACACGAACAACTTGGCCCATGGTGGCCAAACTTCACAGTTATGGTCCATGGGTGAAGCCTTTTCAGATTTTTAAAACGGAGGTCGTCGCTAATCCAAGATGGCCGCCGTCTAAAAGTAGCACAAATTCTTAAAAAATCTTTCTCTTGAACCTCCAGCCGGATTTCAATGAAACTTGGTAGAAATGATCGATGTACAATGCTGTTTCAAAGCTGTTAAAATGGTGACCCCAGGGTCAAAAATGAGCGTGGCCTGTGTGGTCAAATTGGGGTCAAATTTTATTTTTGACCGAATATGATCATGTCTATATCAAATCGAAGGTATCAAAGAGGCGATCGCTGTGGTACATTTTTTGTCGAAATTGGATGGTCATGTCATCCAAGATCAAAAGGTCAAAAGGTTGTTCTTTTATTAGAGATTTCAAAATTCTTCTTCACACAAACCGCTTGGTCCATGGTGGCCAAACTTCACTATTATGGTCCATGGGTGAAGCCTTTTCAGATTTGTTAAAACGGAGGTCGTCGCTAATCCAAGATGACCGCCGTCTAAAAATAGCACAAATTCTTAAAAAATCTTCTTCTCATGAACCGCCAGCGTGATTTCGACGAAACTTGGTAGGAATGATCGACGTAGAATGCTCTTTCAAAGGTGCTAAAATGGTGACCTCGGGGTCAAAAATGGGCGTGGCCTTTCATCTAAAAATAGCACTTTTTTTTTAGCTCACCTGAGCGAAGCTCATGTGAGCTATTGTTACCGCAATGTGTCCGTCGTCCGTCGTCCGTCGTCCGTCGTCCGTGAACATTTTCAAACGTCTTCTCCTCGGTAACCATTGGGTCTATAGTCACCAAACTTCATGGTCATGGTCCTTAGGTAGGGGGATTACAAAATTGTTAAAATGACGTCATTACGTAATCCAAGATGGCCGCCGTCTAAAAATAGCACAAATTCTTAAAAAATCTTCTTCTCAAGAACCGCCAACCGGATTTCGACAAATCTTGGTAGGAATGATCGATGTACATTGCTCTTTCAAAGTTGTTAAAATGGTGACCCCTGGGTCAAAAATGGGCGTGGCCCGTGGGGTCAAATTGGGTCAAATTTTATTTTTGACCGAATATGGTCAGGTCATATATTAAATTGAAGGTATCAATGAGGCGATCACTCTGGTGCATTTTCTGTCCAAATCGGATTGTTATGTCATCCAAGATGGCCGCCAAAAGGTCAAAAGGTCGTTCTTTTATTAGAGATTTCAAAATTCTTCTTCACATGAACCGCTTGGCCCATGGTAGCCAAACTTAAACGTTATGGTCCATGGGTGAAGCCTTTTCAGATTTGTTAAAATGGAGGTCATCGCTAATCCAAGATGGCCGCCGTCTAAAAATAGCATAAATTCTTAAAAAATCTTCTTCTCATGAACCGCTTGCCGTATTTCGACGAAACTTGGTAGGAATGATCGATGTACATTGCTCTTTCAAAGTTGTTAAAATGGTGACCCCGGGGTCAAAAATGGGCGTGGCCCGTGGGGTCAAATTGGGGTGAAATTTTATTTTTGACCGAATATGGTCATGTCATATATCAAATTGAAGGTATCAATGAGGCGATCACTCTGGTGCATTTTCTGTCGAAATCGGACTGTTATGTCATCCAAGGTGGCCGCCGAAAGGTCAAAAGGTCGTTCTTTTATTAGAGATTTCAAAATTCTTCTTCACATGAACCGCTTGGCCCATGGTAGCCAATCGCTACTCCAAGATGGCCGCCGTCTAAAAATAGCATAAATTCTTAAAAAATCTTCTTCTCATGAACCGCTAGCCGGATTTTGACGAAACTTGGTAGGAATTATCGATGTACATTGCTCTTTGAAAGTTGTTAAAATGGTGACCCCGGGGTCAAAATGGGCGTGGCCCGTGGGTCAAATTGGGGTCTAAATTTTATTTTTGATGAATATGGTCATGTCATATAGCAAATTGAAGGTATCAATGAGGCGATCACTCTGGTGCAATATTTGTCGGAATCGGATGATTATGTCATCCATGATGGCCACCAAAAGGTCCATTTATTCAAGATTTTTAACGTCTTTTTCTCAGGAACCACATGGCCGATGCTGGGTGAAGCATTTTCAGATTTTGTAAAATGAGTCATCGCTTAATCCAAGATGACCGCCATCTAAAAATAGCACAATTTTTTTAAAACACATGAACTTAATGTCACATTCTCCTCTGGTGTTCATGGAGTCAGGTGAGCGAATTAGGGCCATCATGGCCCTCTTGTTTAAAACACATATGAACTCAATGTCACATTCTCCTCTGGTGTTCATGGAGTCAGGTGAGCGAGTTAGGGCCATCATGGCCCTCTTGTTTTAAAACACATATGAACTCAATGTCGCATTCTCCTCTGGTGTTCATGGAGTCAGGTGAGCGAATTAGGGCCATCATGGCCCTCTTGTTTAATTATTTATACATCTACTAATTAAATGCATCACATGAAAAAATATTATTTTCAACATATTATAAAGTATAATGATCGTAGTACATAAAAAATAAATACAGAGAATAAATTGTAATGTCCGTTAACATTTGAAGGAAACGAGGTTATCGCCCCTGATATCAGTGTGGAAATTTATGTCTCATATACAATGGATAATAATGCCATTAATGTTTATTTTGCCAGAAAATGTCTTAGCTAATGTCTCTGATATAAAGAACAGTTAGTGTCTACTGTGTGGACATGTACCTTTAAATAGGCAACAAATGATAATCAAAGTACTGAAAGTACTGAAATATGTTATCTCCACAAAAATTGATCGGTGTGTTAACTTTGTAAAACACACTGGAGTAACTTGCAGAGTCAGTACTGAAATTTATAGAAAATCGTCCACCCCATTTTACTGCTAACTCTATAGTGTCCTGTGAGACCTAAAGACAGGCCTGTACACAGAGGGGGTGCGACGGGTGCGTACGCACCCCCCTTAATCATTTAAACACCACATGCCTGTATAGTGGTATTGACAAAAAGTGTAGATCCAGATGAGCCGGGTCATGACGAGCCGTCTCATCAGGATCTGCACTTTTGGCAAGTAATTTTCATAATTTTTAAAACAAAAACACCCTCTGTTCATAAATGGACTGGTCTGAAAAACATGTTGTGATGATTGCATTGGGTTGCAAAATTAACATATCAAAATCCATTCCCGTTACTTCGGGGTGAAAGGGTTAATCTGCGCCGAGATCTGTCAGTGGATGTGCAAAATAAATGTTTATCCCTTCGCGCCGTCGATAACGCACCCCCCTAAATTAATTCCTACTTACGGGCCTGAAAGATAGCTGCTTTATTCATACGCACAAAATGTCTTGATTTGTATCTTCCAGAATTTAACTGATAAACTTAGCACAAAACTGAAAACCATAGAAAATAATATATGTAGAGTTTTAGATACAAAGCAAGACAGACCAAAACACCATAGTATAAGTTGGCACAGGGCACTACTTTCTGGTCGTATTCGCTGTTGAGGCGTAGCACGATCAATGGCTGCCCCCATAGAAATTTGCGTGACACAATATGCTATCTTAAGATAATATACATGTATAGTCAAAGTACTGAAAGTACTGAACATAGGGTACTACAAGATTAAACTAGATTGATTGATTGGTTGTTGGTGTTGCAGTTTAATTAACTCTTAAAGGTACATGCCCACTCAGTAGGTGCAAAATGTTCTTTACAACAGAGACATCATCTGAGACATTTCCTGACAAAATAAACATTCATGCGCCATTATCCCACGTACTGATTGGCATTATTATACATTTTATATCAGACGTAAATTTACACACTGATATCAGGGGCGATAACCGTGTTTGCTTAAAATGTTAACGGACGTTACTATTTAATCTCTGTATTTAATTTTATGATGTGCAATGATCATTCTTTAAAATCTGTCGAAAATATTTTTTCAGGCGACGCATTACTTTATTATAAATAATTAAAAAATATCATGCCTCATTTGCATATGAAAATAGCCTGATACCACCGCGCGTCACTATCAGTAAAATCAATATTACTAAATGATTATATCTGTATAGCGGGCACTTGTAACGTTTAGAATTGGTGGAATAGTGACACAGTTATACACTTATTTAATTCCTATAAATTACATTTTGGGCTTACTGAGTGGGCATGTACCTTTAAAGCACTGGAAACGACAATTGTCTTGTCGTCTGCTGTTTTAAATATTTTTATATTTTCTCCTCAAAAACACACTGAGACGATTCTAATGCGCTGCCAAAACAGGTTTTTAAAGAGATTAAAATATACAAAATGAGCAGACGGCAATTTTGTTTTTCTGCGTTTTAATGGTTAAGGTGTAAACTATTGATATGGCACAAGTACAGTATGCACTGCTACATTATGTACCAAAACATTCAACAACATTACAGATTATGCATACTAGCAATATCAGAAACATACGGTAACACATATACAAGACATCATCAATTCAAGTATAAATACAGATTCCAGATATCTATGATCATTATAGATATATTGAAAACTGATTGAAGAGCAATAGTTACAAGAATTCCGCCACGGATGCGGTGTCGTGTCGCCTTGTCGGTACATCGCCATGTTTACTTCTGTTTTGTGAATGAAATAGTTGGCCCCGGATCGAGTATATTAAAACATACAAATGACGTCATTGGGGAAACCGCTGACAAAATTTTCAATGTATGGATGCCCAAACTTGTTAGAAATTTTTGTTGTCGTATTTTCAGTACTTGCATTAATATGGGTATTAATCTACGCTGGATGTGTTAGACGTTCATTAATTTGTTCCCTGACTGTAATTTATCACTTTAAATACTGACTTATTGACCCCATTCCCTGAACGTAGAATTGACACTCATGTTGGCATGTATTGGCCACCATAGACAAATGTAAATTAGGCCGAATTCGGGAATGTCACTAAAATCCGCTGTAAATCCATCGATAGAATGAGGATTAACATCAGTTAGACCCACACGTGCGAGTTTTGTTTCGCACAGGTGTCGGGTGAGTTTAAAAATAGACTATCGGAAGGTCAAACTTGATATCGTTTGTGTGTTAAACGCGTCGCATGTTTCAGAGAGTATTCGGAGGGAGTTAACTGCCGAAAAATATAGCCTGTTACTAAATTTAGCCATGACCGCACGATTTGTGTTGCAAATGGGGGCAAATCACGCGCAACAAAATAATCCGATGTATTTTTGTACGTAGAACATCAGTTGTTGATATTTTGCAGTGCAAGTAGTTTTTCATAATATTATTTTCAATTAGCGGTTGCGTATGACAGTTAAACGTTGAATAACACAATGCATTTTGTTGTTATGGTTACTCCCAATATATCACTACGGATCATCGCATCGAGGGGGTCTGGGGCATGGCTAACTGTCGGAGGCGATACCAATACATAGGTTTACCCTATGTGAAAAATAAAGCAAATTTAAATATTCACTAATTTGAGCTGCAAAAAGCAAACACAACTCGACTAAGTACATGTAAATGTTCAACTTTATTACAGTATTTTCACTACTCGATTTGAAAATTAATGCATATTTTTACATTGTTGCGAGTATTTTGTACTCCCACTTTTGATAATGAATGCGTATTCTGCTAAAATAAGTGTGTATAATACGCCAATACGTACCTTATCTGGAGCACTGATATTATTAGTGCATGCTACACAGTGCCTGGTGCTGCCATATTGGCCATCTTAGTACATGTATGTACAAGTCTTAGAACCGTCAGTTTCACCTCTTGTAGCATGCTTGTCCATGCTAAAATGGTGCAGATGACAACGCAATGCACATTATAGTGTTATTAGTATACACTAATACTTGTACAGGTAATATATGGGATTTAGTACTAAACCCATATGACCCGGCCTTAAATGACCTTAGCTGTTGATGGGCCTTTAAACCCGAACAAAGAAACAAACAAACACTAAGAAGAACAGGGTCAGGTATAGTTCATATAAACACTCAATCTCATTTATGAAGCTATTATCAGGGTTTCCGCTGAGGAAAATAAAAAATTTCCACTTAAAAAAATTGGCGATAAAAAATTACAAATTTTTTCGAAAATTGTAATTTTTTATCGCCAATTGTTGTCGCGCCCGCTTGCGGAAAGCGCGATATAGTCGGCCGTTTGGCGTACGTGTGTCCGGTTAAAGTTTTTGGTTAAGCTGTAAGGTTAAGTTTTTTGGTTAAAGTTTTTGGTTAAGTTATTTGGTTAAAGTATTTGGTTAAGTTTTTTGTTTAAGTTGTTTGGTTAAGTTTTTTGGTTAAAGTTTTTGGTTAAGTTCTTTGGTTAAAGTTTTTGGTTAAGTTTTTTGGTTCAGTTTTTTGCTTCAGTTTTTTGGTTGAAGTTTTTGGTTAAAGTTTTTCGTTATACTATATCTCTGCAACTGCTTTGCCCATTACCTTGAAACTTCACATGGGTGTTTATCATCATCTATATTTTCATTCTACCCCCCTCCCGTGCGGCCCCTGTGCCCAATGTCAAGGTCAAATTACTTTGAAGTTTTTGGTTAAGTTTTTTGGTTAAAGTTTTTCGTTATACTATATCTTTTTTTTTAGTGTCCATGCCTCGCCACAAGGCGCGACATGCAGGCCGCGGCCATCTAGTTTATTTTTATCGCCAATTGCGAAAGTGACGATCGCCAGCGAAATCCCTGTATTATCTTTGAAACAAATGATGATGTTCTCAGATAGTCAGTTTATTATGCCCCCTGTGTGATAGCAAGGGGGGCATATTGCGTTGCTCTTGAGGTTCCATCCGTACGTCTGTCCGTGTACATTTACGTCAACAAGTTTGTAAGAGTTTCTCCAACATGTAAGCTCAGAGCGATTTTTGCCCTTCCCACTCCGACACCGTGGGAGGAATTTTCTCAGAGTGGGAAATCACGGTGAGAGTTATGTGCCTCCCCACGGTGGCAATATGTTTTTACCTGTATTACCACCGCGGACAGGGAGCAAGCTGGACAACCTTCCAACAGCCATAAAACGGCCACGGTGTTCCCCGTGCTTCAATACGTGTTCACTTGAATCACTTGAACATTTGTCACACTTACGCCACCATTAACATGACCTTGACCTTTGGTCACCTTCAAAATCTCGCTGAAACACTTTTGTTTCGTCAAAAAGTTTGTAGGAGTATCTCCAACATGTAATGTACTCAAGTCATCAATATTACGTGAAGGATTGCTTCAATACTTGGACACGTAAATCACCTGAACATTTGTCACACACATCGACTTGCACCACGATTAACCTGAGCCTGTTCACTTGCTCCAGTTTGATTCGTATATTGATACATGTACATGTATATGGCACTCGTTCCCATCCCAAAATGATATTGCTCTCCAGGGCTCCAGATAAGGAATTAGTAATTTAGTATTGTTACTCCCATCATTTCTGAAGCAATTCGGTATTTCATAATTCTAATCTGGTAAAATTAAATCACACTACTGTTTACAAATCAACAGACAGCAATTATTGAACAGTTTGTTTCAAAATGAAAACATATCTTGGCATTTCATTAAAATTGTCTCCTTGGAGACAATTCTAATGAAATACCGAGATGTGTTTTCATGGAAAAATATGCTATATTGGTCGTCTGTTTATTGTTTTCTGCAGCATGATAAAGGTACCACAATTGTTCTCATTGCTTTTTGATACTCACTACTTCTGATTTCAAATGGGTTTTTGGCAATTTGAATTGTGTATTTACGCAAATACGCAGCTTATCTGGAGCTCTGGCTCTCCTAAAGTCGCACAATATCACACTCTATGCAAACTTGTGCATATATCTACATGTACATACAAATAATCCATAAATACTCACTGATAACAGCTTGTCGTATCCTGTAATTACTTTTTCTTGCAAGATTAACATTCATTCACCATTATCCCACGTATTGATTGGCATTATTATACATTTTATATCAGACGTTAATTTTCACACTGATACCAGGGGCGATAACCGTGTTTCCTTAAACTGTTAACATACATTACTATTTATTCTCTGTATTTTTTTTTATGCCACCGGGTTTCGAAGAAACGGGTGGTATATAGTGTTTGGACCGTCCGTCTGTCTGTCTGTCCATTTGTCTGTCTGTCCGTCCGTCCGTCCGGTCCGTCCGTCCGTCCGTCCGTCCGTCCGTCTGTCCGTCACACTTTTCGGTTAACCACTTTGTCACAATTTCTCAAATATGCTGCAGGTGGCATCCGCGTTCGACAGACGCATTTCTCGTTCTGCCGAAAATATTATTTGTTCAGGTGACACATATAATTAGTATATATAATTAGAAAATATAATAACTCATTTGCATATGAAAGTAGCCTATACCACTGCGCATCACTGTCAGTAAAATAAATATTACTAAATGATTATATCTGTATAGCGGGCAATCGTAATTTTTAGAACTGGTGGAATAGTGACACAATTATACAACTATTTAATTCCTATAAAGAACAATTTGTGCCTACTGAGTGGGCATGTACCTTTAATATCAAGTTTATCAGGTTCAGGTGGGTGGTAGGTGGGAGCATGCGATGGGTAATTTAACGATCGGGGTTCATCCTTAACTGGAATTCCGAATGGCCCTCACATACGTCTTTGGCATTTTGTATGTGACAGTTGAATCTGGTTATACCCCTTATGTGAGTATTGCGATTATTCGTAATCTTATTCTAGGGGAAGGGGCCAAGTGACTTGGTGTGGTATGGACCTAGCACCAGGTCAGGTTATTCTAATTTCAGGGCTGAATACATGTTTTCTCGATGTAAATATTCCGTTCTGATTTTGGGATTTCCCCCCCCCCCAATGCAGCAGGTTAAAACGGGATTGAACCGTTTGCCCGGCCTTACATGACCTTAGCTGTTGATAGGCCGTTAAACACCAATACACAAACAAACACACAATTATCAGGTTCAGCTCGGAACCGGTTGCAATTCATCAGCGAGCCTCGGAATTCCTACATGTTTCCTAGCCTCACTTGATATCAAACGACACTAGTCTGGTATTCGCTATGTTGCAGATATCCAGTTTATCAGACTCAGCTCAGAAACCAGTGCTCCAGATAAGCTACCTAATTAAAATCAGAAGTAGCGAGTATCAAAAAGCAATAAAAGAAATTGTGGTACCTTTATCATGCTGCAGAAAACTAATAAACAGACCACAAATATTTTTCTTATTTTCCATGAAAACACATCTTTGTATTGGAGACAATTAAAATGAAATGCCAAGACATGGTTTCATTTCGAAGCAAACTATTCAATAATTGTGGTCTGTTGATGTGAAAATAGTAGTGTGATTTTATTTTACCCAATTAAAATTTTGAAATACCCAATTGCTTCAGAAATGATGGAGTGACAATACTCGATTACTAATTCCTTATCCTGCTCTAGGAATTCCTCGGAAAGCCTCCAAACTCCTACAAATTTCCTAGTCTTGTCTGATAAACTGGATAGCAACATATGCTAGCCTGGTATCAAGTTTAATCAGACTCGGCTCGGAAACTGTAGGAATTCCTTGGCGAGCCTCGCAATTCCTACATGGTTCCTAGCCTAGCTTGACACACCTGATATCTAGCCTACTGTTCTGTATGAATGACATTGTTCCACAGGTGTGGAGCCGGCAACATCATACAGATGTAATTGCCAGCATCCTCCAACCAGAACAAACAGGGGAAGGTGACAACGACTTACTGTTGGCATTGGAGCTGCAGGCGGACTTCAATCAGGAGAACCACAGGATGATTTACCAAGGGCAGCTGGACTGGCTAACCAATAACCCCAACCGTGACCGATTTGTTCAAGGTCAGATTCGGAATGATGAACAATACCAAGTTATTAATCCTGAATGTTCGGGTGATCTCAGTGACCCGCAGGACTGCTCTACACAACGATTGGTGCAGCCACACCTACAGTTGAGCGACCTTGAGAGGCCGGCGGAGTTTTGTCATGGGCCGGAGATCCAGGCGCAGGATGACGATGAGGCGGCGGCGCGGGGTAATGCTTAGTATTACTTAATATTTTTTATTTTACTGGATTTTAACTCGATTTACTCGATTAAACTTGATTTAACTTGATTTAGCTGAACAATTCATAGATAACAATGTTAAGAATTGTTCAGAATAGGTATTGCTTAACATTGTTGAGTTGTTCTAAGCAAATTTAACTTAAATAATAGTATGAATATATAAAATGTTTGAGATATTGATGTGAGTTGTATTTTAGGTTTGGAGCATTTCTGGCACCTATTACTGCGGTGATAACAACATTTAAATATTGTCAATTTAAAAATATAAATGATACAAATAAAGATAATGAAAACGGAGCGCACACAACAGATTCCTGATGAAGAAATTCCAGAACGAAAAGAGGAGATTAAACAAGTAACAGCAAAGAATCCAAAGAGGGTTGAAGCTGGTAAAAAGGGTGCTGCTGCTAGGAAATCCAAACAAGAAAGTCTATTACATATGGTACATAAGAAGAAAGTAGACATACCACCTGAAGAACCAGTTATAGTGAAAGTCTATAAAACCTTGAATATAATATATTTTATAGCGGGAATGAGTTTTGTTGGTGGGTTTGTGTTTGGCTGTAAATTGTTCAATCAAAATAATATGAAACAAAAGAACCTGAAATGCATAGTGTAAAACACAATCCGCATCTGATGGAGTAAACAATTAATTAAATTAAATTAAATTTATTATTAAGTAAAATAAAAAAAAAGATGACGCAATTAATACAGATGGAAAGATAATAGGAAATCTTGCATATTATGCTGCTGTAATAACGGCGCTTGAAAATCGGATATGCGCAGATAATGAATAAAATTATAAGACAGGCGGTGCCAAAACTGCAACATGATGGTTATAATATGGCTATGTTAATGTTGGATACTGGACTTGCTATTGCTACGAGAGATATGCTTGTTAAACAAGGTATAATTCCTGATAATATTTTGAAGTAATAAAATTATTATATAAAACAAAATGCCGGGAATAGCTATGATGGTTGGCGGTGCTTTAGTGAATGCATTGGCATTTACAGGGAGTAATTTCTTAATCAGTTCATTGGGGAATAATTCTGCGATTGAAGAACGCAAAAGGCATGATAATGCCATAGAGCAATTACAAAAGGCACAGGCACAGTGTGCAGAAAAAAGAACAGAGAGATTAGACTGGATTAATAGTGAAATTAGAAAGCAGAACCACGCTGCTAAGATGTTTGAGGATGTAGATGAAGCTATTAGGGAGTATAATGCTGTTACGGCACCGGTGACAGGTGCACAACAATTACAGTCATTTGGGGAGGAACCGATACTGAGTAATTATTATGCACCTTCACAGAGTCAAAAGGATAGAGAAATTATATTTATAGTAGGTGGAATGACTATTGTTGGGTTTATAGCATATAGATTGGCTTAATTATATTGCTATAATAGTCAATTAGAAGGTTCAACGAAAAGTGGCTTAATTTAGAGAATAAAAATAAGCGCGGGGATCCTTAAAAACCAACAACAACAACTTTTTAACGTTATCAGAAGTCCGTATAGGATGGTATGACTTTGTACTTTTGGTTTATGTTTACAAACACTGTGTTCTTTATCTCCACAAGATAACACAAGCGTTTGATCCATAAAGTGACACGCGTGTCAATTCAAGGATTAGACGCTATATATTTTGCTAAATATTTACAATTTTTGTCCCGCCTGCTTTAGCAGAAGCGGGACATAGGCATAACTTTTCCGTCGGCGTCGTCGTCGTCGTCATCGGCGGCGTCGGCACGTTAAGTTTTTGCGTTTAGCTCAGTTTCCAGAAAACTATAACTCCTACGACCTCCATACTTCATATACATTAACACTGTGGTGTAACCATCTCACACAGAGGGAGCCCATGTCACCTTCACCTACTTTTCATGGTTCATTGACCTACTTTTCACATGCATTCAACGTTAAGTTTTTGCGTTTAGCTCTGTTTCTAAAACTTAACGCTCAGGTTAATTCATTGTAACTTCTGTTTTCCCTCAATGGAATGCTTTAATATTCCATACATGCATTTGTAACAACATCTCGCATCATTCTACAGAAATCCCATTGTGCCCGCTAACCCCAAAGGTCAAGGTCACTGACTTAGAAATTTCTGTGTTTGGAAAAATTAACGCTCAGTTTATGCTTTAATGTTCCATACATGCATTTGTAACAACATCACCGCATCATTCTACAGAAAGCCCATGGTACCCGCTAATCCCAAAGGTCAAGGTTACTGACTTAGAAATTTCCGTGTTTAGAAAAGTTAACGCTCAGTTTATGCTTTAATATTCCATACATGCATTTGTAACAACATCCCGCATCATTCTACAGGAAGCCCATGGTGCTCACTAACCCGAAGGTTATTACAAGCTCCTTATATACTATCAAACTGCGCCAGGCGGGACATTTTGCTCCGCGGAGCTCTTGTTTTATATCAAAGTGTGTACCTGTACCATTTTTGGTACAAAAAATTGTACTTTATTGTGTGCATATATTTAGCTGAATATTATGGTTTTCATACAAAACAACCATATAATTGTGTACAACAAGCATTGTTTTGATAAATTCCTAGCCACAGGAGCTGAGAAGCCTAAAACAGTAAAATGGTTTTACATTTTTAGCTCACCTGAGCGAAACTCATGTGAGCTATTGTTACCGCAATGTGTCTGTCGTCGTCCGTCGTCGTCCGTGAACATTTTCAAACGTCTTCTCCTCGGTAACCATTGGGCCTATAGTCACCAAACTTCATGGTCATGGTCCTTAGGTAGGGGGATTACAAAATTGTTAAAATGGCGTCATTACGTAATCCAAGATGGCCGCCGTCTAAAAATAGTACAAATCTTTCAAAAATCTTCTTCTCAAGAACTGCCAACCGGATTTCGACAAAACTTGGTAGGAATGATCGATGTACAATGCTCTTTCAAAGTTGTTAAAATGGTGACCCCTGGGTCAAAAATGGGCGTGGCCCATGGGGCCAAATTGGGGTTAAATTTTATTTTTGACCGAATATGGTCATGTCATATATCAGATTGAAGGTATCAATGAGGCGATCACTCTGGTGCATTTCTTGTCGAAATCGGATGATTATGTCATCCAAGATGGCCGCCGAAAGGTCAAACGGTCGTTCTTTTATTAGAGATTTCAAAATTCTTCTTCACATGAACCACTTGGCCCATGGTAGCCAAACTTAACAGTTATGGTCCATGGTTGAAGCCTTTTCAGATTTGTTAAAATGGAGGTCGTCGCTAATCCAAGATGGCCGCCATCTAAAAATAGCATAAATTCTTAACAAATATTTTTCTCATGAACCGCTAGCCGGATTTCGACGAAACTTGGTAGGAATGATCAATGTACGATGCTCTTTCAAAGTTGTTAAAATGGTGACCCCGGGGTCAAAAATCGGCGTTGCCCGTGGGCTCAAATTGGGGTCAAATTTTATTTTTGACCGAATATGGTCATGTTATATCATGTTATATATCAAATCGAAGGTATCAATGAGGCGATCACTCTGGTACATTTTTTGTCGAAATCGGATTGTTATGTCATCCAAGATGGCCGCCGAAATGTCAAATTTTGTTCTTTTATTAGAGATTTCAAAATTCTTCTTCACATGAACCGCTTGGCCCATGGTAGCTAAACTTAAAAGTTATGGTCCATGTGTGAAGTCTTTTCAGATTTGTTAAAATGGAGGTCATCGCTAGTGCAAGATGGCCGCCGTCTAAAAATAGCATAAATTCTTAAAAAATCTTCTCATGAACCGCTGGCCGGATTTCGACTAAACTTGGTAGGAAAGATCGATGTACAATGCTCTTTCAAAGTTGTGAAAATGGTGACCCCAGGGTCAAAAATGGGCGTAGCCCGTGGGGTAAAATTGGTGTCAAATTTTATTTTTGAACGAATAATTGCTCATGTCGTATATAAAATTGAAGGTATCGATGAGGCGATTGCTCTGGTGCAATATTTGTCAGAATCGGATGATTATGTCATCCATGATGGCCACCAAAAGGTCCATTTTTCAAGATTTTGAACGTCTTTTTCTCAGGAACCACATGGCCGATGCTGGCCAAACTTCATAGTAAGTTAAGATCCTTGGGTGAAGCATTTTCAGATTTGGTAAAATGAGTCATCGCTTAATCCAAGATGACTGCCATCTAAAAATAGCACTCCATGAACACCAGAGGAGAATGTGACATTGAGTTCATGTGTTTTAAAAAAATAGCGACTTAGGGCCATCATGGCCCTCTTGTTATACAAAAGTACACAATTACTATATAGTTTTGTACAGACGCGTATAATTATATATAAACTTCTAACCACAGGGTGTGAGAAAGCTAAAACTGAGATTGTATTGCAGGAGCCCCATATTCGATATATATGTAAGAGTTTCTCTAGTTACAATCCAGTATGTCACGGTGGCATATCCATGTTTTACAAACTTAATGTCTAGTTTCATGGTAATTTTGGGAACAATCAAAACTGTTGACCAGAGGTGCTGTGGATGACCCGAGACACTTTTGGTCTGAGGCCAAAGGCGAGTGCAATAGTGCATCGGGTCATCCTCAGCACCGAGGGACAATATGTTTTGACTGTTCCCAAATGACCATGAAATAACTGTTTTATTATTCAAGGTGTAAACAGTGTGTGACGTGGGGCGCATCGACTGACCGATCTAAATTACGTTGAATTTTATGACGTAATCTTCGACAAAAATCAGACATCATGATTTCAAAGGTGAAATAGTTTTGACTATTGCCGAGACACGCGGAACTATTGCCCAGGCATGTCAAAACGCAGGGAATTAGTTAAAACTATCAACTTATATAGGGAGTTGGGCAATAAATTAGAGTGTTTAATGCAATTATGTCTCCCCCAAATATGGGGAGACATATTGTTTTTGGCATGGTTGTCCGTCCGTCCATCACAAAGTTTGTGTCGCTCGTTTCTCCAAATGTATTTGAATTAGTCGCAAAATTTTACAGGAATATTTGTCATCATGTGGATTTGTGTACCTGGTGTTTTAAATGCGGATTCATCCAGTATTCGTAGAGTTATGATCCTTGATTTAGTGAAACGTGGCGATTTAAACCAACTAATATTTGTGCGCCAGACACCTTTGCGTTCTTCGCGAGGGATTGAAAATCGCGAACATAAATCTCCGCGATTTAATCCTGGTTGTTTTGAATTAACTATATTCATACGTGTTCTCTGTCGTGTATTCCGGTAGACATAAAATAATTCAGGACATACAGTATAACAAAATGTACTTAAACTGTAGGAATGCATGCTAACATTGTGACATAAATATCAATTAAACAATGTGATAATGTCTACCGGTATCTTTATTCATATTCTGGTTAAGTATGGCATTCGTCTCACGTCCGTGGTTGGGAGCAAGCGATGGGTAATTTAATGATCGGCGTTCATCTTTACCGGAATGCCGACATTACATGGTTAATTGGCCCTCTGGTGTGGTATGGACCTTGCACCAGGTCAGGATATTCTAATTTCAGGGCTGAATATATAGTTTATGTCAATATAGAGCTCTGATTTTGAGAATTTCCCTCATTATGGACAGGTTGAATACGGGATAGTCCAAACCGTTGGCCCGGCCTTAAATTACCTTAGCTGTTGATAGGCCGTTAAACACCAATACACAAAAAAACAAACTCACGTGACGTATTACGACGTTTTGACGTCATACTGCAGATGCATAATTGTGAAGTTATCATAAGATCTGTAAATTAACTCACATTATTGGTGTGTATGTATGTAATAAATAGAATATTCATTTTTTTGCAACGGATATGGATATGACATACGTATTGTCGTATATGTTCATGTTGTGATCTGAGGCACTCGTGAACTATGGACATGTCACACCACTCGATGAACATATGGCACATTCACTGCAAAAATATGAATATCCTCTATTTATTAATAGAGTTTTCTCGTTGTACGGGTGATGATTCAGCTCAATTTGATTGATATTAACATTGTCATTTGGAGTTGAATTATTATTTTTATTAAATTGTTGAACATATATTCAAAATTAATCTACAAGGACCCACAAACACACAGAGGCATCATTAAACATCTTGTGCAGGACTTCCCGCGGGGTGTCTCTTGGTACGGCGGAGGCAGTATATTTCTCGCATTTGCTTGAGGCAGACATGTCCTTGGCTTGGAAATACTTTAAAATTCTTCTGTTTTGAATGATCCGATAAAAAGTCCAAACATATCCGAAAGAAAAAGCGTTCTGCCATTGTTGTTCTTGTAGGCAGGAGCGAGTGAGGTTGATCCATATCAATAAACGCTTTAATTAATAAAATGCGAGCGGTAACTTCATACCGATTGCGTAAGACGAAACGTCGCTGACCCGGAAACAAAAATATGGCGATGTCAATGATTTTTCTTCAGATTTAGTGGTCGGCGGTGGATCGGCGCGAACGTGAGACGAAAAATTGACGAGGTCAATATTTCTTTATTTCCTTTTACGGACTTTGTGGTCGGCGGTGGATATTAAAAAAAAAAAATTGACATCTCAATTTTAATTTTTTCCAAAGCGGCAAAATTAGGTGCGGCGGATCAGTAAACCAAGTAATTAAAAAAAAGAGGCCCTATGAACAGTTTGAAAACTCGTACAAAATAGCTTCGGCATAAATTTGCAAAACGATTATCTTTTATTGTTTACCAGTCTCTCTTTCGTCTAAAGTGACACGCCTGTGACGAGTTAACTTGTTGTGTTGTGGAGTTCAAAGAGATAACGCGGTCGTCAGTTTCGTATTCGTCATTAGACTGGTACCCTGTCTGATGCGTGCCTAGTGAAACAATACTACCAGAAACCAGTCTATTTATGACACGACAAACGTGTTTATGTGAATTGGGTCTCTATCTCTGACAAATCCAGGCTTCTTGTATTAGCGGTCAGGTTGCCAGATAAGGCAGTGGATTCGCGTAGTCTGCACATGGTTTACAATGTTCGCCAATCTCTAATTAAAAACATTATAATTACGTCAGCGGACAATGCAAATTCGTCATAGCTATAGGCTGCTTTCAGCGTGATTTACAGAAGATATGATACCACGATGTCTATTAAAATACCACTACTAGTGACCTGCACACGATGACGTCTGCTCTGAAATTCATGTCAGTTTTCAACATAATTTATCATGTTTATAGAAGTTGATTGTATTTTAATGTCTGCCACAAATTAATTTGCTAAATTCCCAATAATTTCTGAATCCGCGATTACACCAAGGCAACACAATACACAGCCGAAATTTGTGTATTGCGCTGTGTAAAAAATCGATAATGCTCAGCCATGTTGACATCATTCAGCACAGGGCTGTAAACTTTGACCATTAAGCTATGTTTTGAAATTGCACCGATTGACAGTAAGGGCAAACCAGGAAAATACGGACAACCATCTAGAGACGATTAACGCTGATGTTTGGGTTCATAATAACGATGTATGTTGCAATATAATAACGGTCTCGCTATGGTGATCTGCGAGGGTGTCCAAAATAGTTAGTCCGTATTTCAAATAAATTGTTTTAGGTCGTTCAAACCCCGTCTTTTACATTGAAGATTGTTGAAAACGGTGAAATACGGACCGGGGAATCACGGACATAGTCGGCAAATTACGGTCATAGCAAACTATGATAGGGAAAATACAGACAAAAACGTCCAAGGTACAAATAAAAAAACAGTGCGGGGAAATAAATAACCACACGGCGAGTTTTTTAAATTTTTTGTTTCATTTTTTGTTAGGAAATTGGGGTTCGTCACTTATATTCTCATGTTGATATTTCCCCCCAGATTTTGGACTGAAAATACAGGTGCATCTTATACACTCTTGCGACCTAAACACGGCAAAATACGGTATTTGTCATCATGTGAAGTTGTTTTAGATGCGGATTCATCCAGTATTCACAGAGTTATGGCCCTTGACTTAGTGAAAAGTGCGATTTTCAACTTGTGTCGCACATAACTGAAAAACTATTTGAGCTACAGTCATGAAACCTTATAGGAATGTTTATGAACTTGTGGAGTTGTGCAACTGGTGATTTTGATATATATTCTCAGCAGAGTTATGGCCCTTGACTTAGGTCTCACGGGACAGTGGGCAGCTATAGCTTTAGAAAGGGGGTGGACGCTTTTTTATATACTTCACTACCGACCCTGGAAGTTACACCAGTGTCAGAATTTAAGGTATTTTTCGGGCATTTGTAGCGAAAATTTGAGGTGGTTATGACCCCGCTTTGAAATCATTTTCAGAAAATGATGTGGTGTTACAAGTGATAGAACAAGACAGCAAAGTATCTGTGCCTCATATTTTCATGAAAACAATTCCGACAAATTCAGTCGTGTTGAAATTTCTGGCCAAAAATATGTGGGTGGGGTAACTTTAAAAAAATTAATTGAACACATATGATGCGGTGTATTTTTATTGTGGCGCGCGATTTGTACTTCATTTGCGAGTATTTTTCAATACTTGTCGCAAGAGCCTCCTTAACTGGTTGTGAGAGGCAGTGATAAGTCATCCGCCGCCCTCAGAAAAGCAGTAAATTTTGGCTATTTTCAACCGTCCCGTGATTCCTTAAGGGAAAAGTCTGATTTTTCAATGTGTCATATTTCACCTCTAACCAGTATTGTTTGACAGAAGAACAAGTCCCAAGATAACATCCAGCAGTTTTAGTTTACTGCATTCAAATATGCACTGTTCTGCAAGGCTGGAGGTAAGCATGGTATTTTGCAGTCGATACACCGAAAGGAAACTTCGCGTTTCACCATTTTGGGGGTGGGCGATATCCGCGCCCCATTTCGACATCAGCTTTCATTTTGTACATTTTTCTTTGTTTGTGTTTTACGTAAAATTGATGAAATTAGCAATATAGAGCGAGACGAGCAGTTTCTGGGAAAAAACATTTCCCCTTAAGGTCTCACGGGACAGGGAGGCTTGACTAGGTGTATTTTTTAGAGTATTTCATAATTCTACGAAACTAAATGTTAGCTCTGGTTGATTTTGACATCTTGGAAAATGGCGCATACTATGCTGTCTCGCCGGTACGGTTTCGCATCAGAATTTAAGGTATTTTTCGGGCATTTGTAGCTAAAATTTGAGGTGGTTATGACCCCGCTTTGAAATCATAACTTTGTAAAAAATGAATTGAACACATCTGATGCGGTTACTGCATTTTTATTGTGGCGCGCGATTTGTACAGGCAATGCGAAACCCGCATATATTTTTATTTGTCGAGTTTTTCGGCCTCGCGGAATCTCATACACTTTGCGGCAAACTGCTGTTTTGCGTCAAAACTCCGCAACCTACTGCGGTATTCTCCGCAATCGATAAAAACAATTGTGGCAATCATGACCAACTGAATTGCCGCAAAACTCGGCATAATCGTCAAACATATCACCAATACATTTGCCGCAATTTGCGGCGTTTTGATCGATATAAAATGCGGCGTTTTGCTTCATATTTCAGTTGAGTATTAATGCAATTTCTTTAAGGTCACATATCGTCACGCGAATTGGCGTAATATCTCTAAAAATGTGAATGGAAGTAAAGGAACATATCTTCTGTATGGTAACATCGGCCTATACACATGTATTACATTGACGACGTCACGTTTATATATGAGCCGCGCCATGCGAAAACCGGGCTTAATGACAATTTTTTCAGTTTTTACTTTTTTACATGTTCTGCATTATACATCTAAGGCCATATGCCGCAAAAATTATCAATTTATCCCAATTATTTTTTATTTTATAAGTATTTTTATGACGCGTGGTAAAAACGTATATAACGTTTTAGATCAATGACGTCGAAAATACGACGTTTTTATCAACAGCTTATGTGAGTGGTGTTTATAAAATACCCAGACAAGTCACATCGTTGTGTCATCTATTATCGCGTTTCAACAAAATTTGGATATCTCGTAGCCTGGCCAATTGTTTACCATTAACCCAAGACAAAGTATGAAAATAATGTTCATGGCCAGTGTTGCAGCAGCTATGGTAACGTCATGTTTTTTGGATTGCGACCCAAATATCGTAATTTTGTATGCATATTTTAGAATGAACGCGGATTGAGAAGGGCTTGCTTTTCCAAGTTGTTTGTTTTTGGCTCAAATAAATTTTAAGAAATGATAGCGACATTATTTAATATTTCATACGCGACATGTTTTGAAAAATGTGACGTCATGACAAGAAATTACATAGTTTAACGATTGTCTGCTCTGTCTCATGAGAACATGCCAGAAGAACTAAAATGTGCTATTATATACTGCATCGTAACGCATACATCAATACGAGATGATGATGATGATGATGATGAAAAATGTATTCGGTGAAAGTGCACCACCGGGATGGCAATTTGCGAGCGATATAGTCAGAGAGACGGTGGACGGGAATGCGCGAAGGGATTTGCCAGAAATGGAAGTCCAAAAGTGACGTTTTCTGATGTTGTGACACAAAGTAAAAGTCTGGGTTGATGGATCATTGTGCGTGAACTGTGAGATCGGTTGAACTCACAGCCGGCACACTCCATAGTGTGATTAAAAATATTTAAATATGAAGATACATAGAGCTAGATGGATCCCGATGATGCTGAACATGGAGCAAAAAACCATTGAATGCCACCAATTGTGCAAAGGTTTACGATATTTCTGTACCTATTTCTAATCGAGTGCATCTATTATCAAATATCGTGGATTGGAGCTGTTATTCCATCATCCATATTCGCCAAATCCTGCCATATGCGACTTCCTTTTTAGCTCGCCTGCACAAAGTGCAGAAGAGCTTATGTCATACCCCCGGCGGCATCGGCGTCAGCGTCGTCCACAAACTTAACGTTGGGTAAATGTCTTATAATTTCTGTTTCCTTTCACGGAACACCTTGTTATTTCATACATGCATTCCTCAGATGACCCTCTATCATGCTGTAGCAAATCCATGACCCACCAACAAGCCCTTACCCCAACGTCAAGGTTACAAACTTGGCACATTCATAAACTTAACGTTGGGTAAATGTCTTATAACTTCTGTTTCCTTTCATGGAACACCTTGTTATTTCATACATGCATTCCTCAGATGACCCTCTATCATGTTGTAGCAAATTCATGACCCACCACCCAGCCCTTACCCCAAGGTCAAGGTCACAAACTTGGCACATTCATAAACTTAACGTTGGGTAAATGTCTTATAACTTCTGTTTCCTTTCATGGAACACCTTGATATTTCATACATGCATTCCTCAGATGACCCTCTATCATGCTGTAGCAAATCCATGACCCACCACCCAGCCCTTACCTCAAGGTCAAGGTCACAAACTTGGCACATTCATAAACTTAACATTGGGGTAAATGTCTTATAACTTTTGTTTCCTTTCATGGAACACCTTGTTATTTCATACATACATTCCTCAGATGACCCTGTATCATGCTGTAGCAAATTCATGACCCACCACCCAGCCCTTACCCCAAGGTCAAGGTCACAAACTTGGCACATTCATAAACTTAACGTTGGGTAAATGTCTTATAACTTCTGTTTCCTTTCATGGAACACCTTGATATTTCATACATGCATTCCTCAGATGACCCTCTATCATGCTGTAGCAAATCCATGACCCACCACCCAGCCCTTACCTCAAGGTCAAGGTCACAAACTTGGCACATTCATAAACTTAACATTGGGGTAAATGTCTTATAACTTTTGTTTCCTTTCATGGAACACCTTGTTATTTCATACATACATTCCTCAGATGACCCTGTATCATGCTGTAGCAAATCCATGACCCACCACCCAGCCCTTACCCCAAGGTCAAGGTCACAAACTTAGCACATTCATAAACTTAACGTTGGGGTAAATGTTTTATAACATCTGTTTCCTTTCATGGAACACCTTGACATTTCATACATGCATTCATCTGATGATAACCTATCATGCTATAGCAAATCCATGACCCAGCGGCCATCCCTTACCTCAAGGTCAAGGTCACAAACTTAGCACATTCATAAACTTAACATTGGGGTAAATATCTTATAACTTCTGTTTCCTTTCATGGAACGCCTTGTTATTTCATACATGCATTCCTCTGATGACCCTCTATCATGCTGTAGCAAATCCATGACCCACCACCCAGCCCTTATCCCAAGGTCAAGGTCACAAACTTGGCACATTCATAAACTTAACGTTGGGTAAATGTCTGATAACTTCTATTTCCTTTCATGGAACATCTTGTTATTTCATACATGCATTCCTCAGATGACCCTCTATCATGCTGTAGCAAATCCATGACCCACCACCCAGCCCTTACCCCAAGGTCAAGGTTACAAACTTGGCACATTCATAAACTTAATGTTGGGGTAAATGTCTTATAACTTCTGTTTCCTTTCATGGAACACCTTGTTACTTCATACATGCATTCCTCAGATGACCCTGTATCATGCTGTAACAAATCCATGACCCACCACCCAGCCCTTACCGCAAGGTCAAGGTCACAAACTTAGCACATTTATAATCTTAACGTTGGGGTAAATGTCTTATAACATCTGTTTCCTTTCATGGAACGCCTTGATATTTCATACATGCATTCATCTGATGATACTCTATCGTGCTATAGCAAATCCATGACCCACCGCCCACCCAATCATTACCTCAAGGTCAAGGTCAACTCTTAGCATGTTCATAAACTTAACGTTGGGGTAAATGTTGTGTAACTTCTGTTTATTTACAGGGAACGCCTTCATATTTCATACATGCATTCATCTGATAATACTCTATTCTGCTACACCCCTTTTGCCAAGGCCAAGGTCACAAACTCAAATTCATGACTCACCGCCCACCCCTTTCCCCAAGGTCAAGGTCACAATCTTAGCACATTCATAAACTTAATGTTGGGGTAAATGTATTATAACATCTGTTTCCTTTCATGGAACGCCTTGATATTTCAAATATGCATTCATCTGATGATACTCTATCATGCTATGGCAAATCCATGACCCACCGCCCATCCCTTACCCCAAGGTCAAGGTCACAAACTTAGTACATTCATAAACTTAACTTTGGGGTAAATGTCTGTTTCCTTTCATGGAACGCCTTGCTATTTCATACATTCCTCAGATGACCCTCTATCATGCTGTAGCAAATCCACAACCCACCACCCAACCCTTACCCCAAGGTCAAGGTCACAAACTTAGCATGTTCATAAACTTTACATTGGGGTAAATGTTGTGTAACGTCTGTTTCTTTACACTTTGAACGCTTTGATATTTCATACATGCATTCATCCGATGATCCTCTATTGTGCTACAGCAAATCCATGACCCACCCCATCCCTTTCCCCAAGATCAACGTCATAAATTAACGTTGGAGTAAATGTCTTTTTATAACTTCTGTTTCTTTACAGGGAACACCTTCATATTTCATACATGCATTCATCTGATAATACTCTATTGTGCTAGACCCCTTTTGCCAAGGCCAAGGTCACAAACTTAGCACATTTATACATGCATTCCTCATGTGAATAGCTATCATGCTGTAGAAAATCACCAACTTAGTGTGTTCATAAACGTAATGCTGGGTTAAATTTTGTTTTCCTTCTCATTTCAGGGAGCGCATTGATATTTCATACATGCATTCATCTTAATATGCTATATCATGCTATATCAAATCCACGATCCACCTTCCACCACTGACCTCAATGTTAAGGTCCACCGCACACCCCTTATCCCAAGGTCAAGTTATGTAATATTCATGTTTTTTATACAACTGTGACAAGTTTGAATGAAGGCTGCCAATAGGCGAGCTTCGTTGTCTTCTGACAACTCTTGTTTTTAAACCCCGTACACGAAAAGCCGTTTGCAAGGGAGCCCACTTCGATGACGTCAGCAGTCAATAATGCTACTGTCGGTATGCCAGGTGCTATGTTTGAACAAAGGTAAAGTGTATGACTAGGCCGCTGTCGGAAGTACATATACATGTAGTACCGTTGTATTTTCAAAACTAATAATTAACTCATTGTGTGAGCACGAAATAAAATAATATGCATGTTTTCCTTCTATTGAACGATAAGGAGCATAATATTTACATAACGTCATTTTGACGTTCGGCCGCATATCGCGTGATGACTTTGCATTGGTAACGATAACCATGTCCATACTACATGTATTATGAGTTCTGAATATGAAATCGATGCAGCATTTATCGCATCATGTATGCGAATTTTCAGACAGTTAACCCAACAAACATGAATTTTACAGAACTTTTCCGGGTATTTTATTATCACCGCTCGTGTATGGCAGAACTAATGCTGCAGAACGTATGGCTGTAAGTACAATACATGTGAACATAAAAGACAGTGATGGTTATTCAACCAACTCTGGAACTCGAAAAACTCTTACAAACAACATATCTGCGATCATCGGAGGCTGGACATGTGATGTCCTGGCAATTTCAAGTTTAGCCACACGATTGACTTTACAAATGTATGTTGCTATCGTGCTTGCAAATTTCGAAAATTATCCTGAGGTATCGTAACCCAAACCGCGAAATGTTAATACATAATTAGAAGTTGCAGGGTAGGCATATGGAGTGCCGGGTCCCCCTCCCCCATATAAATCCGCCAGTGGTGGAAGCTCATTTTAAATATGGGTGACGAATGACTTTTATATGCGAGAATGAAGTTGCATTATTTTAATTACACCGATTGGCATATAGGGATGAACTATGTTCCCCGAGGGCACTTGTCCTTGAATCCACAATCCTCAGTCCCCACCCTTCATCGCCAGGTCATATGATTGTGTCCACACATAATGTTCACTCTAGTTGCGCCACTTAACACCGTAAGGTAATAGTTGCACAAATATTGATTTAAAAAGAAATCAAATAAAAAATATATGTTCTTCTTCCATCTGGCAAGTGTTACTACCGGTAATCACATATATAACAAATTCACACCGTGAACAGGGAAGAATCTTTATGAGGGTCAGTCAACCTAAGTGAGAAATATGTAATAGGTCATTAATAAGTTGAACAATCGCTACTATGAAAATAGTTTATCTAGCTATAATGATCGCTAGGCAGATAATTCCAATGGTCGAATTGTATGTGTGGTTTCTCAGCAACTGTCGAAAACATTATGTTCAAGTGCCGTTTGTAATATTGCTATAACCCCGTCGGTCGGGTTTTTTTTTTTCTATTCCAATATTATAGCTTACTTATGTGTATGAAACAGTTGCAAATGTAGTATTTTGTTTGTAGACATTGCACGTGTACATCTACAGTAGGCCGCTTATAACATTAACATTGTGACAAAACACGACGTCGGGCAGATTTGATAGCGTGATACCTTATATGTGTCGCCATGTGTCTTTCTTGAGGGTCACACTACATTCGCCGGATATACAGTATTATGCAGTCAATTGATGAACTGATGATTTGATACTAACTTTTGTGCGACAAGCAAGTTTATAACCATCAAATTACCAATTAATGTCAAGACTTCTAAAAATTCACCGACCTCACTGTGTGTCTTGTGCATTATGTATTGCTTACACACAAACAATCAATAACCTGCGTTAAAGTCACTGATTCTGAATCTTTTAGAGAAATGTTGATGCATTTGTTTCGCCAAATTATATACAAACAAGGGATATATATGTCATAATAGCTGCATTTCTACCTCCGTTTATGATAAAATGAGTGACACCCGGTATACTAAATGGCATATAATTGTATCCCCCGGACTCCGTCGGGGGATACTATGGATTTGACAGCGCGCCGCGTCCGCGTCCGCGGTCCGCGTCCGCGTACGTGTCCGCCGCAGACACTTCTTGTCCGGAGCATAACTCGAACACCCTTTGGAATATTTTCATGAAACTTCACACATGCATAGACCACGACCCGAAGGTGTGTCGCGCACAAGATTGACAACTCTTGCATAGCTAATTTTTTAGTTATCTCCCTTTTTTGTTTCTCGCACTGATTTCGTGTCCGGAGCATAACTCCACCACCCTTTCGAATATTTTCATGAAACTTCACACATGCATAGACACGACCCGAAGGTGTGTCGCGCACAAGAATGACAACTCTTGCATAGCTAATTTTTTTGAGTTATCTCCCTTTTTGTTTCGCGCACTGATTGACCATAACTCGACCACCCTTTGGAATATTTTTATGAAACTTAACACATTCAATTAGACCACGAACCGAAGGTGTGTCGTGCACAAGAATGACAACTCTTGCATAGCTAATTTTTTAGTTATCTCCCTTTTTTGTTTTCGCTCACTGATTTCCTGTCCGGAGCATAACTCGACCACCCTTTGGAATATTTTCATGAAACTTCACACATGCATAGACCACGACCCGGAGGTGTGTCGCGCACAAGAATGACAACTCTTGCATAGCTAATTTTTCAGTTATCTCCCTTTTTTGTTTTGCATACTCTACAAACTGGACAATAATGCATGAAGACCTGTTTTCTCGTCTGCTCTGTACACCTTTTCTCGTGTGCTCTGTACACCTTACCTGTAGAGAGAACAATAGAAACTGGGAGAACCAAGTGCTAGCATGGGCTATCATGTGCAGATGTCCAGTGCTTGACCACTGTTGACCAGGTAATTTATACAGGTAAATTACTACATTGGGTACTGTGTTGAAAATATTGTGGCATTATGTGGACCTGTGCAGATATATGTAGATAAATATAGGACTATTAAAAAAAAATCTGGTCTCCAATAGCAAGCATTATTATTTATTTTTTTTTTAAATTCATTTTTTTTTTCTTTTTTTTTTTCAAATTATTTTTCAATTTGACTGGAAAAAAAATCTGGGCTCCAGTAGCAAGCATTATTATTTTTAAACTTTTTTTCCATTTTTGTTTTTTCATTTTTTTTTCATTTTTTTTTTCAAATTATTTTTCAATTTTTGTCCAGTAGCATAAGGTCGTAAGTGCTATATATAGACTATTCACCTGTGCATGTGCTAGCATGTGCAACTGACCACTGACCACTTACAGGTAATTTATACAGGTAAATGATTATATTACATTTCCGTAAACTGTGTTGAAAATATTGTGGCATTATGTGGACCTGTGCAGATATATGTAGATAAATATAGGACTATTAAAAAAAATTCTGGGCTCCAGTAGCAAGCATTATTATTTTTAATTTTTAAACTTTTTTTCATTTTTTTTTTTCATTTTTTTTTTCAAATTCTTTTTCAATTTTTGTCTAGTAGCATAAGGTCGTAAGTGCTATATACAGACTATTATCATATAACAATTATTGACTAGTGAGCCATAGAATATAATCTGATATTCTATGGTTCACTAGTCAATAATTGTATAATATGTTCGGGCCAGTGAAAATTGCTTTCGGGCCCAGGCAAGTATTCATTCGTAAGAACGTGCGTGCCGTCCCGTCCTCCCGTCCGTCCATACCGTCGTCCTGTCCGTCCGTCCGTCCGTCACAAAACTTTAACACTCGGGTAAATGTCTCATAATTTCTTCATCCTTCGACCGATCTGCTTCATATTTCATATACACATTGCTCTGATGGTTCACTACCGCCCTGTGCCAAATCCACGTTCGTCCTGCCCCCGCCAAGCCCAGGGTCAAGGTCACATACTTGGTGCTTCAAAAACTTTAACGCTCGGGTTAATATCTTATAATTTCTGTTTTCTTTCACGGATCAGCTTCATATTTCATATACACATTGCTCTATGGTCCTCTACCGCCCTGTGCCAAATCCACGTTCGTCCTGCCCCCGCCAAAGCCCAGGGTCAAGGTTACATACTTGGTGCTTCAAAAACTTTAACGCTCGGTAAATATCTTAAAATAATTTCTGTTTTCTTTCACGGATCAGCTTCATATTTCATATACGCATTGCTCTAATGGTCCTCTACCGCCCTGTGACCAAATCCACGTTCGTCCTGCCCCACCAATCCCAGGTCAAGGTCACATACTTGTGCTTCAAAACTTTAACGCTCAGGTAAATATCTTATAATTTTTATTTCCATTCACGGATCAACTTCATATTTCATATACGCTTGTTCGCTCTAATGGTCCTCTACCGCCCTGTGCCAAATCCACGTTCGTCCTGCCCCGCCAAGCCCAGGGTCAAGGTCACATACTTAGTGCTTCAAAAACTTTAACGCTCGGGGTAAATATCTTATAATTTCTGTTTTCTTTCACGGATCAGCTTCATATTTCATATACGCATTGCTCTAATGGTCCTCTACCGCCCTGTGCCAAATCAACGTTCGTTCTGCCCCCGCCAAGCCCAGGGTCAAGGTCACATACTTAGTGCTTCAAAAACTTTAACGCTCGGGTAAATATCTTATACTTTCTGTTTTCTTTCATGGATCATCTTCATATTTCATATACGCTTTGCTCTAATGGTCCTCTACCGCCCTGTGCCAAATCCACATTCGTCCTGCCCCGCCAATCCAAGGGTCAAGGTCACATACTTGGTGCTTCTTTCAAAAACTTTAAACGCTCAGGTAAATAAATCTTATAATTTTTCTTTCCATTCACGGATCAACTTCATATTTCATATACGCGTTGCTCTAATGGTCCTCTACCGCCCTGTGCCAAATCCACGTTCGTCCTGCCCCCGCCAAGCCCAGGGTCAAGGTCACATAATTAGTGCTTCAAAAACTTTAACGCTCGGGTAAATATCTTATAATTTTTCTTTCCATTCACGGATCAACTTCATATTTCATATATGCGTTGCTCTAATGGTCCTCTACCGCCCTGTGCTAAATCCACGTTCGTCCTGCCCCCCGCCAATCCCAGGGTCAAGGTCACATACTTGGTGCTTCAAAAAATTTAATGCTCAGGTAAATATCTTATAATTTTTCTTTCCATTCACGGATCAACTTCATATTTCATATATGCGTTGCTCTAATGGTCCTCTACCACCCTGTGCCAAATCCACGTTCGTCCCGCCCCCGCCAAGCCCAGGGTTAACATCACATACTTAGTGCTTTAACGCTCCGTTAAATATCTTATAATTTCTGTTTTCTTTCACGGATCAGCTTCATATTTCATATATGCATTGCTCTAATGGTCCTCTGCCGCCCTGTGCCAAATCCACGTTTCTCCTGCCCCCGCCAAGCCCAGGGTCAAGGTCACATACTTGGTGCTTCAAAAACTTTAACGCTCGGGTAAAAGAAAATGTTGACTTGCAATTTGGCCTCATTTATTATCAAAGCGATATGTGGGACATCCGTGTTCTATGAACACATTTTCTAGTTTATTAAACTTCACACATGCATAGAAGACGACCCAAAGGTGTGTCGCACGTAAGAATGACAACTCTTGCGTCGTTAATTTCTTAGTTATCTCCCTTTGTTGTTTCGTGCACTGATTTCGGGTCTGGAGCATAACTCGAACACCCTTTGGAATATTTTCATGAAACTTCACACACATGCATAGACCACAACCCTAAAGGTGTGTCACGCAAGAATGACAACTCTTGCATCACTAATTTTTTAGTTATCTCCCTTTGTTTTTTCTGTCACTGATTTTGTCTCCGGAGCATAACTCGAACACCCTTTTTTCAAACTACTTGTGTATCTGGGGAGGGGGATACACATGCGCTTGTCGACAAGCGTCCATTTCTAGTTATGAAATTAAAAATATGAAAAGAACTATTTATATTTCATACAAAAACAGGTTTTGACAAAATTATCATCTTTGGAGACGAAGTGAGACGATTATCATGTGCACAGTGCAGTCAAAACCTGTTTTGTTAAGAATAAGTCGTTTGGCGCTCTCGTGACCGCGCATCGCGTTTTCGCTATCTCAACCAATGCCGAAAACGCGAGATTCTAACATGTCCCTAACAGGACACATACATATCGTCTAAGGAGACGATTCTCATGTGCTGCTAAACACGTTTTCTGTTTGAAACCGTTACACTGATTAGTTGAATCACATCCAAATCCAGCCAATACTTAAAACATACAAACACATATTTCGTGGAAATAGAGACGATTCTCATCAGCTACCAAAACTGTTTTAATAAGGGAATAAAATGAATATTAAAGCATCAATATTTCTTCTATCAACATATATTTTGACAACACACAATACTCGTCTTAGGAGACGATTCTCGTGCGCTGCCCAAATATATTTTTTATCAAGAAATTAAAAACAGGAAAAACATCTGCCGGTTCAACAAAAAATTCCTGCAAAAAAACATATTTTGACAAAACTTGAAAATCGTCTAAGGAGACGATTATCATATGCACAGTAAATGTCAAAACATGTTTTGTTGAGAATATGTTACATTTTCGTTTCAGCTCTCGCGTACATGTTTTGTTGAGAATATGTTACATTTTCGTTTCAGCTCTCGCGATCGCGTTTTCGCCATCTCGACCTATGCACAAGATCGCGAAAGGAGACGATTATCATATGCACAGTACTGTCAAAACATGTTTAGTTGTGAATATGTTAAATTTTCGTTTCGCGTTTTCGCGATCCATCACCCTTCGCGTTTTCGCGATCTCTGCGTATGCAGGGGTAAAAAAAAATAGTTTTTTTTTGTTTTCATTTATTGATGCTTTTAGGCATATTTAATGTATTTATACACGTCGGTCCGTTACGTCAACCTGTGCATACCATGGTTTTGATATGTTTGTTTCCGCCGAACACTAAATGTCTGTCACACTTTGCACGTGAAACTGGATTACCGACTGATGATTGTAAACACCATCAGGTGTGCAGCTAGACCGAAAATGATATGTCACAAATGTGCTAGTTGGGGATGGGTGAGTATGGGCATATTTTTAGCTCACCTGAGCGAAGCTCATGTGAGATATTGTTACCGCAATGTGTCCGTCGTCGTCCATCGTTGTCCGTCGTCCGTCGTCCGCGAACATTTTCAAACGTCTTCTCCTCGGTAACCATTGGGTCTATAGTCACCAAACTTCATGGTCATGGTCCTTAGGTAGGGGGATTACAAAATTGTTAAAATGACGTCATTACGTAATCCAAAATTCTTCTTCACATGAACCGCTTGGCCCATGGTAGCCAAACTTTAAAGTTATGGTCCATGGGTGAAGCCTTTTCAGATTTGTTAAAATGGAGGTCATCGCTAATCCAAGATGGCCGCCGTCTAAAAATAGCATACATTCTTAAAAAATCTTCTTCTCATGAACCGCTAGCCTGATTTCGACGAAACTTGGTAGGAATGATCGATGTACAATGCTCTTTCAAAGTTGTTAAAATGGTGACCCCGGGGTCAAAAATGGGCGTGGCCCGTGGGGTCAAATTTTATTTTTGACCGAATATGGTCATGTTATATATCAAATCGAAGGTATCAATGAGGCGATCACTCTGGTACATTTTTTGTAGAAATCGAATTGTTATGTCATCCAAGATGGCCGCCGAAATGTCAAAAGGTCGTTCTTTTATTAGAGATTTCAAAATTCTTCTTCACATGAACCGCTTGGCCCATGGTAGCCAAACTTAAAAGTTATGGTCCATGGGTGAACCCTTTTCAGATTTGTTAAAATGGAGGTCATCACTAATCCAAGATGGCCGCCGTCTAAAAATAGCATAAATTCTTAAAAAAATCTTCTTCTCATGAACCGCTGGCCGGATTTCGACTAACCTTGTTAGGAATGATCGATTTACAATGGTCTTTCAAAGTTGTGAAAATGGTGACCCCTGGGTCAAAAATGGCATGGCCCGTGGGGTCAAATTTATTTTTTGACCGAATATGCTCATGCCATATATCAAATTGAAGGTATCGATGAGGCGATTGCTCTGGTGCAATATTTGTCGGAATCGGATGATTATGTCATCCATGATGGCCACCAAAAGGTCCATTTATTCAAGAATTTTGAACGTCTTTTTCTCAGGAACCACATGGCCGATGCTGGCCAAACTTCATAGGAAGTTAAGATCCTTGGGTGAAGCATTTTCAGATTTGGTAAAATGACAGTCATCGCTTAATCCAAGATCCAACACCTCTGGTGTTCATGGAGTCAGGTGAGCGAATTAGGGCCATCATGGCCCTCTTGTTTATACTCCCTTTTGAAAACGGGAGTATTATGTATCCACGCTGTATGGGCGGCGGACGACTATCACAGGGTAGGCATTGACACACCCAATCTTCTACCCTCCACTACGGTGTTCCATTTAGGCCATCGTAATATCGCTATGGAGTCGATACTACGATATTACATGTACGATACTACGATATGGCCATAGCACATCGTGAAAAAGCCGAGGCAAAAGCGCCGACATTGCAGTCGCGAAAACGCGAGATCGCGAGGCGAAAACGCGATATTGAATACAATAGAATATCACGTTTTCGCCTCGAGATTTCGCAGTCAAGCGATTTGGTATCGCGTTTTCCCGATCTTGTGTATAATATCGACGATGCGATGCAGTAACCAATAACGTATCAAAATATGTTTTTTTTATCCAATAAAGATGTAGAATCGTCTCCTAAGACGATTATCATGTTTTGTCAAATTATGTTTTTTGTTGTCCACATTTGTTATATTTCTTAATAAAAACAAGTTTTCGCAGCACACGAGAATCGTCTCCTAAGACAATGTGTATGGTGTCCTGTTAGGGACATGTGACAACCTCGCGTTTTCGCGATTTCTCGCATAGGTTGAGATCGCGAAAACGCGAGATTCTATCATACATGTATTCAATCTCGCATTTTCGCAACCTCGCCGCGTTTTTGCTTTGCGATCTCGCATGTGTGTTGGAAGTACAGTCTACCCACACGCATGCGCAAAGTGCAATTTCAACATGCATGCTTTCGACACATGCATGAGCAAAACAAACCCGAGATAGTCACCCAAAGTTACAGACAGAAAAATCGAGTTAGAGCAAAACGTATTTTCAAAAGCGGAATGCACCCTCCAAAATTCTTCTTCACATGAACCGCTTGGCCCATGGTAGCCAAACTTTAAAGTTATGGTCCATGGGTGAAGCCTTTTCAGATTTGTTAAAATGGAGGTCATCGCTAATCCAAGATGGCCGCCGTCTAAAAATAGCATACATTCTTAAAAAATCTTCTTCTCATGAACCGCTAGCCTGATTTCGACGAAACTTGGTAGGAATGATCGATGTACAATGCTCTTTCAAAGTTGTTAAAATGGTGACCCCGGGGTCAAAAATGGGCGTGGCCCGTGGGGTCAAATTTTATTTTTGGACCGAATATGGTCAGGTGTTATATATCAAATCGAAGGTATCAATGAGGCGATCACTCTGGTACATTTTTTGTCGAAATCGAATTGTTATGTCATCCAAGATGGCCGCCGAAATGTCAAACGGTCGTTCTTTTATTAGAGATTTCAAAATTCTTCTTCACATGAACCGCTTGGCCCATGGTAGCCAAACTTAAAAGTTATGGTCCATGGGTGAACCCTTTTCAGATTTGTTAAAATGGAGGTCATCACTAATCCAAGATGGCCGCCGTCTAAAAATAGCATAAATTCTTAAAAAAATCTTCTTCTCATGAACCGCTGGCCGGATTTCGACTAACCTTGTTAGGAATGATCGATTTACAATGGTCTTTCAAAGTTGTGAAAATGGTGACCCCTGGGTCAAAAATGGGCATGGCCCGTGGGGTCAAATTTTATTTTTGACCGAATATGCTCATGCCATATATCAAATTGAAGGTATCGATGAGGCGATTGCTCTGGTGCAATATTTGTCGGAATCGGATGATTATGTCATCCATGATGGCCACCAAAAGGTCCATTTATTCAAGATTTTGAACGTCTTTTTCTCAGGAACCACATGGCCGATGCTGGCCAAACTTCATAGGAAGTTAAGATCCTTGGGTGAAGCATTTTCAGATTTGGTAAAATGACAGTCATCGCTTAATCCAAGATCCAACACCTCTGGTGTTCATGGAGTCAGGTGAGCGAATTAGGGCCATCATGGCCCTCTTGTTATACTCCCTTTTGAAAACGGGAGTATTATGTATCCACGCTGTATGGGCGGCGGTAACGACTATCACAGGGTAGGCATTGACACACCCAATCTTCTACCCTCCACTACGGTGTTCCATTTAGGCCATCGTAATATCGCTATGGAGTCGATACTACGATATTACATGTACGATACTACGATATGGCCATAGCACATCGTGAAAAAGCCGAGGCAAAAGCGCCGACATTGCAGTCGCGAAAACGCGAGATCGCGAGGCGAAAACAGCGATATTGAATACAATAGAATATCACGTTTTCGCCTCGAGATTTTCGCAGTCAAGCGATTTGGTATCGCGTTTTACCGATGCTGTGTATAAATATCGACGATGCGAGTGCAGTAACCAATAACGTATCAAAATATGTTTTTTTTATCCAATAAAGATGTAGAATCGTCTCCTAAGACGATTATCATGTTTTGTCAAATTATGTTTTTTGTTGTCCACATTTGTTATATTTCTTAATAAAAACAAGTTTTCGCAGCACACGAGAATCGTCTCCTAAGACAATGTGTATGGTGTCCTGTTAGGGACATGTGACAACCTCGCGTTTTCGCGATTTCTCGCATAGGTTGAGATCGCGAAAACGCGAGATTCTATCATACATGTATTCAATCTCGCATTTTCGCAACCTCGCCGCGTTTTTGCTTCGCGATCTCGCATGTGTGTTGGAAGTACAGTCTACCCACACGCATGCGCAAAGTGCAATTTCAACATGCATGCTTTCGACACATGCATGAGCAAAACAAACCCGAGATAGTCACCCAAAGTTACAGACAGAAAAATCGGGTTAGAGCAAAACGTATTTTCAAAAGCGGAATGCACCCTCCAAAATTCTTCTTCACATGAACCGCTTGGCCCATGGTAGCCAAACTTTAAAGTTATGGTCCATGGGTGAAGCCTTTTCAGATTTGTTAAAATGGAGGTCATCGCTAATCCAAGATGGCCGCCGTCTAAAAATAGCATACATTCTTAAAAAATCTTCTTCTCATGAACCGCTAGCCTGATTTCGACGAAACTTGGTAGGAATGATCGATGTACAATGCTCTTTCAAAGTTGTTAAAATGGTGACCCCGGGGTCAAAAATGGGCGTGGCCCGTGGGGTCAAATTTTATTTTTGACCGAATATGGTCATGTTATATATCAAATCGAAGGTATCAATGAGGCGATCACTCTGGTACATTTTTTGTCGAAATCGAATTGTTATGTCATCCAAGATGGCCGCCGAAATGTCAAAAGGTCGTTCTTTTATTAGAGATTTCAAAATTCTTCTTTCACATGAACCGCTTGGCCATGGTAGCCAAACTTAAAAGTTATGGTCCATGGGGTGTGAACCCTTTTCAGATTTGTTAAATGGAGGTCATCACTAATCCAAGATGGCCGCCGTCTAAAAATAGCATAAATTCTTAAAAAAATCTTCTTTCTCATGAACCGCTGGCCGGATTTCGACTAACCTTGTTAGGAATGATCGATTTACAATGGTCTTTCATAAAGTTGTGAAAATGGTGACCCCTGGGTCAAAAAATGGGCATGGCCCGTGGGGTCAAATTTTATTTTTGACCGAATATGCTCATGCCATTATCAAATTGAAGGTATCGATGAGGCGATTGCTCTGGTGCAATATTTGTCGGAATCGGATGATTATGTCATCCATGATGGCCACCAAAAGGTCCATTTATTCAAGATTTTGAACGTCTTTTTCTCAGGAACCACATGGCCGATGCTGGCCAAACTTCATAGGAAGTTAAGATCCTTGGGTGAAGCATTTTCAGATTTGGTAAAATGACAGTCATCGCTTAATCCAAGATCCAACACCTCTGGTGTTCATGGAGTCAGGTGAGCGAATTAGGGCCATCATGGCCCTCTTGTTTATACTCCCTTTTGAAAACGGGAGTATTATGTATCCACGCTGTATGGGCGGCGGACGACTATCACAGGGTAGGCATTGACACACCCAATCTTCTACCCTCCACTACGGTGTTCCATTTAGGCCATCGTAATATCGCTATGGAGTCGATACTACGATATTACATGTACGATTACTACGATATGGCCATAGCATCGTGAAAAATGCCGAGGCAAAAGCGCCGACATTGCAGTCGCGAAAACGCGAGATCGCGAGGCGAAAACGCGATATTGAATACAATAGAATATCACGTTTTCGCCTCGAGATTTCGCAGTCAAGCGATTTGGTATCGCGTTTTCCCGATCTTGTGTATAATATCGACGATGCGATGCAGTAACCAATAACGTATCAAAATATGTTTTTTTTATCCTAAGACGATTATCATGTTTTGTCAAATTATGTTTTTTGTTGTCCACATTTGTTATATTTCTTAATAAAAACAAGTTTTCGCAGCACACGAGAATCGTCTCCTAAGACAATGTGTATGGTGTCCTGTTAGGGACATGTGACAACCTCGCGTTTTCGCGATTTCTCGCATAGGTTGAGATCGCGAAAACGCGAGATTCTATCATACATGTATTTATTTCTCGCATTTTCGCAACCTCGCCGCGTTTTTGCTTCGCGATCTCGCATGTGTGTTGGAAGTACAGTCTACCCACACGCATGCGCAAAGTGCAATTTCAACATGCATGCTTTCGACACATGCATGAGCAAAACAAACCCGAGATAGTCACCCAAAGTTACAGAACAGAAAAATCGGGTAGAGCAAAACGTATTTTCAAAAGCGGAATGCACCCTCCCACCACCTCCAGCTCCCCCCCCCCCCCCCCCCCCCCCCCCCCCCATATTTTTCAAAATAGCGGAATGCGAGATCGCGAAAACGCGAGACGATTATCATGTTTCGTTGTTGAGAAATATGTGTTTGAGTACACACCCTCCCACCACCCCCCCCCCCACTACATACCCCCACCCCCCTCCCCCCCCCCCTCCCTGCTACATACGGGCCTGCCATAACCTGTCTACTGTCAGCTGATGGGCATTGAACATGTCGCTATTGTGTATTATTTTGAGTTGGCTGACGGACGAGTTGGTCGAAGGGCGAAACGGAGGTCGGTCGTAAAATCAACGAATAATATGGGACCCATACGATTTCTAACTACCTCTAAAGTCATAATCGCACTTTATAATTATACCGTATTTACGATGTCTGCAAATTTCGATCGGAAAAATATAATATTATATAGATATAAACGTGACGTGATCATGTGTATAGGCCGATATTACGATACAGATGTAAAAGATAAATCCACTTTAGACAACAGGTATCCTCTCGAATATTCTCCAGTCGGCACGGATCGCCACAAACATTAAACTATCGGGCGCGTAAGACCGCCTGCTGAGCTGCAGGGGTACTTTGCCCCAGGCATGTAAGTAATTCCGCCTTTGTCCGTTTTCCTCAATCTCTGTCCGTTTTCATTCGTCAATGACATTCGTGCCGAATAAAAACGGAATTCCGCTAGCGGCAAACGACATTTGCTCTTTCCGCCTGAGCTGTACTGTATGCTCAGATCAGAAAGATGTTTGTTAGATGGTTTCATTTATTTTTTGATTGGCATGTGAGATTAAGACTCACTCTTGCTATATAACATCGTGTAAATTTTAGTAAAATCAGTTTTCTTTACCCCGGCATACAGTCAGGCGGTGGTACTACAAGAACTCAGGAGCAAAACGGATCTTGTGTTTGGATTATTTGGCTTATTTGGATTATTTTAATGTTGGAGTTTTAACGTAACATGGAAGTTGCAATTATTTATTAACATTACAATTTACAGAAAGTACACATGCAACTATATATGTAGAACATTATTATCAGTGAAATATTACTATCAGCATACGAGCCATTATTCACAAACTGGAACTGTATTCACTATACCTACATGAAATAATAGATTATCAATACTTGGAACAGTTTAACCTGTTTGTATGTTCTGGACATCAATATCATTGAATTAGTGTGCTAATGTTTCAATCCGACTTCTACCTGCAACTTGATTATACAATTTTATATTGTATACACACATCTGTTGGCACTATTGATTTATTAATACGCCAACTGATCAGCCCCCTGTGCCTCCTGATGAATAGTGTGGTTAGGCTTGGAATCTGTAAGCTGGGGTGCTACCGCTTGATGCTGAATTCCCTGTTTAACATTCAACCCAGTAATAGACATTCCAGCTATAGGGTGAGTACTACAATATATCTCACCCACGGATCCAAGCCGACGTAGACCACACCCGACCACGCGGGACGGACACAGATAGAACAAGACATAAAAAAGTATCTGTGCCTCATATTTTCATGAAAACAATTCCGACAAATTCAGTCGTGTTGAAATTTCTGGCCAAAAATAGGTGGGTGGGGTAACTTTGTAAAATAATTAATTGAACACATCTGATGCGGTTACTGCATTTTTAGCTCGACTATTCGAAGAATAGTTAGAGCTTATGTAGTCACCCGGCGTCGGCATCACCGTCACGCCTTGGTTAAGGTTTTTAGTCAACCTTGTATATTTAATACTACTGGCCCTACACCCACCATACTTGGACAACCTTTTCTCATAGTGATGTACATCAATAACCCCTGATCTATATTTGACCTTGACCTACATTTCCTCTTGAATAATTTAGTTAATTCCCCTTGGTTAAGGTTTTTAGTCAAGCTTATAGGTGGAATACTCCTGGCCCTACACCAACCATACTTGGACAACTTCATCTCCTAGTGATGTACATCAATGACCCCTGACCTATATTTGAACTTGACCTACATTTAACCTTGAATTACTTAGTTAATTCCCCTTGGTTAAGGTTTTTGGCTCGACTATTCAAAGAATAGTTAGAGCTTATGTTGTCACCCCGGCGTTGGCGTCGGTGTCACCGTCATGCCTTGGTTTTTAGTGAAGCTTGTATATGCAATACTACTGACCCTACACCTACCATACTTGGACAACTTCATCTCCTAATGATGTACATCAATAACCCCTGATCTCTAGTTGACCGTGACCTACATTTCCTCTTGAATTACTTAGTTAATTCCCCTTGGTTAAGGTTTTTAGTCAACCTTGGTTAAGGTTTTTAGTCAAGCTTGTACATGGAATACTACTGGCCCTACACCCACCATACTTGGACAACTTCATCTCCTAGTGATGTACATCAATAACCCCTGATCTATATTTGACCTTGACCTACATTTCCTCTTGAATTACTTAGTTAATTCCCCTTGGTTAAGGTTTTTAGTCAAGCTTGTACATGGAATACTATTGTGCATACAGACACCATACTTGGACAACCTTTTCTCATATCAATAACAATATCTCTTTAACCCCTTGCCAGACTTTGATAATATTTCACATCAATGTTCGGCTATGGATGATGCTTCATTATACACACCCCCACATCCAAATTCTGAAGGTCAAGGTCATTTATTTACTTGTAATGTTCACCGGTTTTCTAACAGGAATGCGTTAAAAAGTTATTTTTCACAATATCTCTAACCCCTTGCCACACTTTGATTTTATTTCACATCAATGTTTGTCTAGGGATGATGCTTCATTATGCACACCCCCACATCCAAATTCTGAAGGTCAGGGTCATTTATTTACTTGTAATGTTCACCGGTTTTGTAACAGGAATGCGTTAAAGTTATTTTTCACAATAATTCTTTAACCCCTTGCCAGACTTTGATAATATTTCACATCAATGTTCGTCTAGGCATGATGCTTCAGTATGCACACCCCCACATCCAAATTCTGAAGGTCAAGGTCATTTATTTACTTTTAATGTTCACCGGTTTTGTAACAGAAATGCTTTAAAAGTTATTGTTTTTTCACAATGTTTGTCTAGGGATGATGCTTCATTACGCACACCCCCACATCCAAATTCTCAAGGTCAAGGTCATTTATTTACTTGTAATGTTCACCGGTTTTGTAACAGAAATGCGTTAAAGTTATTGTTTTTTCACAATATCTCTTTAACCCCTTGACACACTTTGATAATATTTCACATCAATGTTTGTCTAGGGATGATGCTTCATTACGTACACCCCCACATCCAAATTCTCAAGGTCAAGGTCATTTATTTACTTGTAATGTTCACGGTCAAATGCCTCGGCAGGCGCGACACCGCTTCCGTGGCGGAATTCTTGTTAGTCAAGCTTGTACATGGAATACTAGTGTGCATACAGACACCATACTTGGACAACCTTTTCTCATAGGGATGTACATCAACAACCCCTGACCTATATTTGACCTTGACCTACATTTAACCTTGAATTACTTAGTTAATTCCCCTTGGTTAAGGTTTTTAGTCAACCTTGGTTAAGTTTTTTAGTCAAGCTTGTACATCGAATACTATTGTGCATACTGACACCATACTTGGACAACCTTTTCTCATAGGGATGTACATCAATAACCCCTGATCTATATTTGACCTTGACCTACATTTTCCTCTTGAATTACTTACTTAATTCTCCTTGTTAAGTTTTTTTAGTCAGCTTTATGATACTCCTGCCACCAACATTTTAACTTGACATTCCTTGGTTTGCAACTTAATACTGGGCACCAATAACTTGGACTTCATCTCCTAGTGATGTACATCAATAATCCCTGACCTATATTTGACCTTCACCTACTTTTATCCTTGGATTACTTACTTATTTCCCCTTGGTTAAGGTTTTTAGTCAAGCATGTATATGGAATACTCCTGGGCCTACAGCAACCATACTTGGAAAACTTCATCTCCTAGTGATGTACATCAATAACCCCTGACCTATATCTGACATTGACCTACATTTAACCTTGAATTACTTACTTAATTTCCCTTGGTTAAGGTTTTTAGTCAACCTTGGTTAAGGTTTTTATGCGGGCTGCGGCCACCTTCTTTGTCAAGCTATGTGTATATCGACAACCCTCGTAGTCGAGCTATGCTGTTTTCCTACAGCTCTTGTTGAATACATTGTGACATACGTGAAAATGTATATGTCATATGCGGCTATCAAAGTTACATAATTTGACAGTTATTATATTGTTATATTTGAATAATTAACCCATTAGACGCAGAAACATTTGTGTATATTTGTAGTAATAAAGAGTTACATTTTGAAATCGCATTTGGAGGTGACATGCACATGGGCTTCGGTAAAAGATATTCAGGTAACTTTGTGTCAAAGACAAAGATCGGTGTTCTGGCAGACAAGTGAGCTACAAGAAACCGCACTGTGTTATGATAGAAGAGCTTCTGGTATAATTATATATTTATTGTTGATCAATGAATGTGGGTGGATAGTATAACAGCAAACCATACATGTTATTGGTGGTCGTTAAGTATATGTTTATGATATTGCTAATATTTTTTTAACTTATTCGATATAAAAAAAATCATTGGTGATGCATATAGGTCGTTAAACACGTGTACATATAGTTGTGCATTGCTCAAAACAATATCAGTTTATGCCACATATGCAATAGAAATAATATTATATGAATATGATTTGTAAATTAAGCAATAATTATTGCATGACAGATAACTGATATACATATATAGCCCGCACAATTGGGTTAGAAAACAAGTTTTCACGCTTATGTGAATTGTGCTCCAGGAAAATTTCATTTTTTGCGAAGTGTCTAAGGAACAAACAGTGGACTATACCAGAATATTTCTCTGTGGCCCATGTGTACCAGCTATATAGTTGGACACATATGTCATGTCAGGTGGTCCTACAAAATGGTGTCATAGCAGCACGTACACCTACATTTATTGAAGTTCTAGATATTTTATCGAAAACATGATTATATATTTGAACATATATTACTACTATTACTACATCTGATGAGCTTAATAGTTTTGTTCTTGAACTGAATGTTTGCACAAGAATCAGATGTACAGCGTAGTATTTTACATATGAAAATATTAATTGACACGTAGTCTGTAAGACACATTAATATACATTACTGATTGAGTCGGTGTAATAATGAACAGTTATTGATGCATGGCATGTTAAGCATATATATTGTTTGTAGACAAATGTTTTAGAAAACACATTTAGTGACATTAAATATAATAATAGTGTGTAAGTTATGCTAACATTATAAGTGGCATGTAACAGGTACATAGTTTAATGCAGGTTGTTTTGATAAATTTGAGTGTTCTGATGAGCTACATGGAGATGTGTGGCTCCTAATCCTCCCGTACACATACATTGATTAAGCCGCGATTACAGGATTTGCAGCTGTTGTTACTCTTTTATTTGTATGTTCATTATCTAATATGGTACTGTCCACAGGTGATGGGAACAACTAATCTGATAGTCTGTTGTTACTTGTAATATCTATATGTATATACACCGTCATGTGATTTTTTTCCCGTCACCTGTGGTACTGTCGACTAAAAGTCATAAATGATATTAGATTTATGATGACATTTCATACGAGTGTACGTTATTAATGAAAGTGAATCTCATTCTCCTTGGCATATAGATGCATATTATATTCGCCGCCAGGCTAACGCAATAACTGCGCTTTTCTCATAGCCGTTAGAATTCACAGTTTACCTTGTATATAAAATAAATTTAATGTATTGTGCATGAGAAATGAATATTAACACTATGCAGGCAAAACGTGTACACAGTTCCACACTGGTACACGCGCGAAATAATTTTAAATAAACGTCAATGTATATTATGTGTCAGTTTACTCCATGCTGACATTATTTGTTTGTAAATGCATATGTATTCTGTTTATTGTGGATCAAAATCCGTTATACACCATGTACTTTTATATAGGAAACATACGAGATTGATAATATATTAAACTTATAACAAATAGTATTTCATTGTAAACATTTGTAAATGAACAAATTAATTTGCATAATTGCGTAATTACGTGTCGATGACTGTTAAATAATGTAATATTGATAATATGTATATATTTATTCTCAAAATATGGGAGCCATTTTGAATCTCTCTCTACATATAACAATAACGATACATGATAAATACGATGAATCTATGATAGGTAATATACTATAATAACACAAGGTACATATACACAGTCAGATGTTTAGCTCGGATATTGATAACACAAACAACATAGTGTTACCCCATTATTTAAGATAGGCAAACGTTTCAGACTTACAAATGCAGATGTGATGATGTGTCTTGTATTATTATATACAAATATCAATTCAGAGAGGAGTAACTCACTTCTATGTGCTCATTTTAAACATTGTCAGATTCTGAACGCCAACAGCATACACAATCTTATTTTAAATACTGGTATTTTATGTAGAAACGTATTCTAAATTAATAAGAATATGTTAATTAGCGAATTGTTTCTGTTTGGTTAGAATATCGGTTGCTATGGTTACGCAAGATTTTGTGTAATTTTTGTATAAGCCCCGAGTCAAATATATGTGCTTCCTATTAATGAAATCATATTTCACAAGTTTATTAACAGTAATCAACGCAACAACTGTTCACATTTTGTCTGTATTTTTTCCACAGAGAATTCACGGTTACCATGGAAATATCCAAAATTACAGCATTCGGCCGCAGTATAAGAAATTTTAACACGCGGATTCGGTTCCTACGATGAATTTTATATATATATAGATGCATTTCTTAAAGGCCTACTCTGGGTGTGGGGTAAATCGCAAAATGAATGTCATACAGAATACTGCCCAAGGAAATTGTTGCTGATTTGTTAGAATATCGGTTGCTATGGCTACCATAATATTTTGTTTAATTTCTGAAATTTACATATAAATATATTCCCGAGTGAAGATACAATGTACGTGTATTCTATTAACAAAATCATATTGCCACAAGTTTATTGACAGTAATCACTGCAACAACTGTTAACATGTTGTCTGTACTTTTTCCACAGAGAATTTATTTACGGCTACCATGGAACTGTCGAAAATTACGACATTCGGCCGCTGTTTACGTAATTTTAACACGCGAATCCGGTTTCTACGATGAATTTCACATACAGATAGATGTATTTCATAAAGTTCTACTCTGGTTAGGGCTAACTCGAAAAATAAGCGTCGTACAGAAGGCTGTCCAACAGGGTATAAGTAATGACGACATATTCCACTTTATGCTACAATGTCGTAGTGGTGAACCGATAGTATCGATGCATCGGTAGATCGAGGTACATATCTTCACGATACATGTATCGTGATACACTGCCAACTATCGATAGTTGACGATAGCTACATTTTAATTATTAACACATTTTCAATGACCGTCCTTCGCGACAGAGCGTCAAAAAGTTAACGCGGACATTACGAAGCAACGACAACAACAACAAAAATGGCGGCCCCCATGGACACGGGTGTTGTTGAAATTGTTTCGGCATCTAAAGCGTTCAAATCGAACATTTGGAAATTGTTCGTGTTGTGAAGGGTGACAAATCCAAAGTAGCATGCCGGAAATGCAGCTGCGTGTTGAAATATAGTGGTAATACCACGAATATGACATTCCATGTTAAGAGGCACCACCCTGATGTTACCGGAAGTGTTGTTAGACGAGCCATGCTAAAGCCGAAGCATGTTGACCACATAATATTTTTAAATAAAAACAATATTTAATTAGTCTTTCACTAATTAGTTCACCAGTCACCAGCACTTATTGCCGTGTGGAATCAGATGCAATTCTGTCACAGGATAAATGATGCTTATGGGCTATACGACCAGTGCACATTTGCACAGACTTATCAAGTTATCAGGGTCTACAGTGTTCGCCAGTCAATGGATTATTCATCATGCCTGTAGCAAACTGTACAGATCCTTATGAAATATCAAGTAGCTATTATCAAGCTACATGATTGTGCAATTACGATCTACAAATTGTAGACTGGTCACAAACCCATAAGCCCCATTTCACCAGTCAGAGACAGACAGTGTAGATCCTGATCACCGTGTTTGTTCTTAATCTGTTGAAGTTATTGTTAATCACATAATCATGTTATAATCTAGTCACTAGGGCCAGTATGGAACTCTTGATACAGCACTTTACTGTTAGTGTTGAATTTTGAACAGTGGTTGTGAGTTAGAATACCACAGGGAGGTTCAACACTATGGAAGGTCATATCCGCCATAATTGTATTTGTCTTGATGCTTGCTGGCTGATGACATTTTAAGTTCTATCCGTCTTATTACAATTATATGTGGCTTGATGCTTGCTGGCTAATGACATTTTAAGTTCTATCCGTCTTATTACAATTATATGTGGCTTGATGCTTGCTGGCTGATGACATTTTAAGTTCTATCCGTCTTATTACAATTATATGTGGCTTGATGCTTGCTGGCTGATGACATTCTAAGTTCTGTCCGTCTTATTACATTTCTATGTACGTGGCGTGATGCTTTATGCATTCGTACTGTTTCAATGCATTGTGTGTTGATTACATTCTAAGTAGCTTGATGTTTCACTGGTAGTGACATCCTTGATTATTGCATCGCTGTTTTGCTATGCTCGCTAAGCCACGCCCCTTGACAACAACAATTGCAACAGTAATTTGGGAACAACCATTATGACGCTAGTTGCGCTGCTAAAACTTAAAATAGTTCTCCCTAAAAGTATGTAATATGCTGGTACCTGTCCTACAATGCATTGCTCTCTAAATTGGTTCCATGTCCCTAACGGTGTTGATATAGATTGATGCCGCCTTTTCTGTTTGCGCTATGTTTATGCATCACGGGACGGTTGAAAATAGCCAAAATTGACTGCTTTTCTGAGGGCGGCGGGTGACTTATAAAAATCACCGCCTCTCACAATCAGTTAAGGAGGCTCTTGCGACAAGTATTGAAAAATACTCGCAAATGAAGTGCAAATCGCGCGCCACAATAAAAATTTAGTACCCGTATCAGATGTGTTCAATTAATTTTTTTCAAAGTTACCCCACCCACCTATTTTTGGCCAAAAGTTTCAACACGACTGAATTTATCGGAATTGTTTTCATGAACATATGAGGCACAGATACTTTGTTATGTCTTGTTCTATCACTTGTAACACCACACCATTTTCTGAAAATGATTTCAAAGCGGGGTCATAACCAGCTCAAATTTTCGCTACAAATGCCCGAAAAATACCTTAAATTCTGACGCGAAACCGTACCGGCGAGACAGCATAGCAGGCGACATTTTCCAAGATGTCAAAATCAACTGGAGCTAACATTCAGTTTCGTAGAATTATGAAATACTCTAAAAAATACACCTTGTCAAGCCTCCCAAAGTCAAGAAATATTCATAAACCTATTTTTCTAGACACACTGGTGTAACTTACAGGGTCGGTAGTGAAGTATTTAGAAAATCGTCCACCCCCTTTTTAAAGCTAGCTGCCCACTGTCCCGTGAGACCTTTGGTTAAAAGACACCAAATAGTTTTACTGTATAATTTAACCGAATCCCAGCCAGTCTTTCCTACTTTCACTATTCGTATGGATGTTGCGAGACCAACCTCGTCATGTCAGGCGCGGATCCAGGATTTCGGGTTTGGGGGGGGGGGGCGTAACTAGTTTGCAATACTTGACTATATTATCGAACGAGCGTAGGATTGTAGTTCAGGTTGTTGTTGTTGTGGATGTTGTCAGATGATGCTGCTGCTGCCCCGCGTTTATTGCGCGTTGGCTGCACCCTCCAATAAACAATAAATTCACAATGCGAACATAGAAACGTGCCTTGTAAAATTATTAAAATTGTAAAAAATCTTTACTCGGCGAATTTAGGGAGGGGGGGGGGGGGGGGGGGGGGGCGGGGGGGGGGGGTCGCGCGGGTGGGGGGGGTTCGCATCCCCCGCCACCCCCCCCCTTAATCCGCCCATGCATGTCCCCCAATATTGTTTACATTATTTGGCCACGGAAACTCTGTTTACATCTCGTGACCAACAGGCTCATGATATGTTTTCTTTTAAATGCTTCAAATATGCTGAAACTGGTGTCAATTTCTCTAACCTTAAACCTAGAGTGCTTCATGCCAGGTTATAATATAGGGAGACATGTTTTTCTTTATTCTTTCAATCTGACATTTTTCTGGCAAAATGAACATGATTTACCATTACCAGGCGTACTAATTGACACTTATTATACTTTTTATATCAAACGCGAAATGCCAGTTTGATATCAGGGGCGATAACCGTGTTTCCTTAACATGATAACGGAAGCAACTATTTATTCCATTTATTGATTTTTTGATGTGCAATATCATACTTTATGATATGTCGATAAAAATATTTATTCAGCATTTAGTTGATATAAATAATTTAAAAATACTGCATCATTTGCATATGGAACTAGCTTGATACCACCGCGAATCTCTATGAGTACATTAAAGATTACTAAATAAGTATATCTGTGTAGCTGGCACTCGTAATTTTTAAAAGTGGTGGGCTAGTTGCAATTATACACTTATTTAATTTCCATAAAGAAAAAGTTGTACCTACTAGATAGGACCCCAGCTTCAACAATAATTAAATCTATATTTTAATTAGTCAAGATCCAGAGCAGAATAAGTGCAGGTTATTGGAAAATAGGTCCCACAACATACATAAGAAAAATGAAAGTAGCAAAGAATAGCAAAATGTGTGGTAACGGGTTAGTGTTTTAGAGAAATTCAATGGTGGTGTGCCACCTTAGTCTAATCCGTGACAGTTATTGGTTTGCATCGGTAATGGGCCAGTTTGACAGTCAACCTGTGTAAGTTACCATATGTGTAACTTACTATAAAAATGTGATTGTTTTCAATTACGTACATATGTAATTGAATTATGAGGATACGTGTATGTATAAAACACATTAGTAAGTCAAACATCATACATACGTATACAATTTAGTTAATATAGATTAGAGAATAATAAATGGTGCAACATCGTCAAGGGGATAATAGTAGTCCAGTATGAACAAAATCGTGCAGGTGTTTTGAGGTCACTGACACAGTTTGCTTGCAAATCTTGATCCATTACTACCCAGTTTCACTTGAGGTACATGTGGGGGTGTTGGTCATGTGATGTAAACAGACTTTCCATGGCCAATACAAAATGTAAACAATATTGGAGGACATGACGAGGTTGGACTTTTCTTTCTTAGGAATAAGTGAACCTATTGTTTAATTCATTCAGAACCAATACAGACCGGCTGCAGGTCATGTACAAGTAGGTCCCACAACATCCATACGAATAGTGAAAGTAGGAGAGACTGGCCTTATTGGATGGGATTTGGTTAAAGTATATAGTAAAACTATTTGGTGTCTTCTAACCTATGCTGTGATAATTTGTGGGTGAAATCTTGCATCAAAACCGGCATTGGAGGTGTGACTTGAACAGCCAATCAGATGTCGGACTATAATTTATTAGAGGGAGAATTACTTGAGCGGACAGCAATGCCATCTGACGTCATAATGACGCATTACTAACCCATATATTGCTTGCATCATTCTGCTTGTAGCTTGATGCTTTCTGCTTGCGGCCTTCCGCTTTCGGACTGTAGCTTGATGCTAACTTCCTGCGGCTTTGTCATTACTGCTTTCGGCCTTATTCAAAGTGCTTGGTGCTTTGTTCTTACTTTCTATTGCAAATGTGTAGTGCAATAAAACAGGGACACGAATAAGGACGTATCAATAATTGTAATGTAAATAAGACGAATTAACAAAGCAATCAGCAGAATGGACATGTAAGAAAGACAAATACAATTGCAACAAGCAGATTTCAAATGTAATAAATACAAATGACGAATGAAATAACATGAATATAAGTTGTAATGTCATCAGCACGCAAGCATCAAGTCACATAGAATTATATACCTTCCATACAACACAAGACAACATTTATTAAAACAGAAAATTATTTCATCATGACAGATATTTATTGTTTCAGCACAAATTTACGAGTAGAACATGCATACAACTAATTATAAACAGTGTTAAACACCACACATCAACTATGTATGGTACACAACTTTGGCTGCACAGTACAAAAGCAGTGTAACTGGTTATCAGAGTAATCCGCGATACTATCGAGATACATATCGTGATACGTCCCGACTATCATGATACGTATCGCGATATGTTTTTTCTGGCGATACCCAACACTACAATGTCGATTATACTACGGAAACATGCCTATACGTTAAATGAGTTATGACTGACCAAATGACAATTCTGAGAACAACTCGTGAATATGGTGGTTTCACCACAGGCGATTGAAGTTCCCTCTCCACAATCAGAGCACCCCCCTCCCCCCCCCCCCAACCTATACTCTTGTAAATGTCTATATACATAGTATAGTCGGACCAGCTTGATTTATTAAGTATGGTTGAGTTCAATCGCCTGTGGTTTCACCATATCTGTGTCTTATGTTTTCATTAAATCCATCAACCTTGTCTGGAGTAGAAATCTAGTTGAAGTTATATAGTCTGTCCGATCTGGGTTTCTCCTCAGATCAGCAACCAACTGCGATTGATCTGTATTAATAATGACTGCAAGTAGTGAGCCCTCTTGTTGAATGAAGGCCAGAACGCTGACCTGTATTGAGTTTCACACTTTACTTATTCAGCGCCTAGTCTTTGTTCCAAAAGTGCATAGAGGCCCTTGTGGGATCACAATTGTGTCATCGATTTGTTAACAAATATAAATCCAGTAATTTGCTGTTTGGAAATAACTTGTACTCATATATCTAATGCTAATTATAATTATTATTATGTATATACAGTAATGTTTCTTATCCCATACAGACAGTGTCCACAAGAAGGCTCTGACAAAATGTCATACGGAATTGCTGAATGACCTGGATATTAAGAATGTCCTAGACTGTCTCTGGAGGGAGGACGTAATTTTACGCAGATCTCTACGAGACATAAAGGTGAGTTTCTTAATACATTTATATAGAGGATATTCATATATTCTATATCAGATAATTTATTTTATACCCCACCGAAGAAAGTTTGTATAGGGTAAGAAAGATGACTTGGCATTGCAACATACGTCAGCTGGGCAGGTGCACATTTATAGAATACTAAATGGCGCGAAATCGCCCAGTGGGTATGCAGAAGTATAAAAAAAAATAGTGCGGGCGTTTTGAGGTCACAGCCACAGATTGCTTGCAAATCTTCATTCATTACTACCCAGTTTCACTTAAGGAACATGTTGGGGTGCTTTTAACACCAATTTTCAGCATATTTGTAGCATTTAAAAGAAAACACCCAACCTGTTGGTCATGTGATGTAAACAGAGTTTCCGTGGCCAAAAAATGTAAACAATATTGGGGCACATGACGGGGTTGGATTTTCCTTTCTTAAGAGTAAGTGAACCTATTGTTTAATTCATGCAGAACCAGTACAGACTGGCTGCAGGTCATGTACAAGTTGGCCCCACAGTGTCCATTCGAATACATGTAGTGAAAGTAGGAGAGACTGGCTTCGGTTAAATTATATAGTAAAACTATTTGGTGTGTTCTAATCTATAGTGTTGATATTTCACCGTGACATTGCAGTTTTGGCAGGTGCGCATATGAATATAGATACCGGAAGTACTGATATCTCACCGGAAAGTGCTTCAGATAAAGTAAATCTTCAGATATTCATGCGCGGTGTAGTACGTTAAAAATAAAAACAAGCCAGATCTGTTATGCCATAGACGCTCTTTGCTTGCAGAAACCAGTCCAGTGATGCACTAATCTGCTTCACAGGCATGTTAATGTATTATTTACATCAGTTTCAAGCATATGCTTTGGGATTATTTGGTAATTCAGATCACGTTTGTGATGTGAGGCGGTTTCAATTCCAGCCGCTGACTTTTTGTGCCATCACCAGGGTGGTCACAGGAGATTGAATTCATCTTTCTTTTAACAATAATTAAAGCTATAAACCTATATTTTAATTAATGGATATCCACTGCAGAATGGCTGTAGGTTATGGGAAAATAGGTCCCATAACATCCATACGAAAAATGAAAGTAGCAGAGAATAGCAAACTGTGTGGTCATTGGTTAATTTATATAGGAAAAATCTTTGGTAGTGGTGGACCTTTACATCGATGAGAGCTTATTAGCCCAGTAGTATTAGGTGTAAAAAACACCAAACCCCAAAAAAATTGTTAACAAGCTGAATTTTTCAGGAAAGTTGTATAAATGTATGTAGAATAACATACTAAAAGTCCCCGCAAATCCAGCTGGTGCCAACTTGGGAATTCAAGATGGCGTCCAAGATGGCCGCCATTTTTTCATTATCTTTTAATGTTCAGCTATATGGGCAAATAGGCATAAAAAAGTGTTGATTTTGTATACTGTTACCTGGATTATCTCAGATATACATTTTTAAAGCAGTTTTGTTATTTCTGAATTGAGACAATTCAAGATGGCCGCCAATATGGCCGCCAAAACTGCCAAATTGATGGATTTTAGGATATTTTGTAGGAAAAAACGCGAGGTAGATAGCAATATTTTAAATTGAATGCATATTATAAATGCAAGAGTATTATACAATATATGGCAAGCAGTACTTAATACATAATACATTGGACATTGGAAATGCATTCATTATCACTATTCATTGTATATACAGATTGATATGCACTCGTGTCGCGTATAATTATGAATAGTGACAGTCCTGTAAGTAAACATACATGTAAATCCATTCCACTTTACCACTACAGCATCATCAATATGGCAATAACATTGTATGATCATACATAACATGTGACTTGTGGATTAAGAATTATGGCATTCGATACCATGGTAGACACTTCTATGTACTTTTTTATGAATGTTATGTCATTCACTCTGGCTAGATAAGTGTATTAGACTCGCCACAACTTAAATAAGTCATGTTTATCTTTCACATCACTTTCTTGTATTTATATGCATCATTGGTGATACACATTTTAATGTTTGACAGTGCTCACACAGTTATGTCATTTGTATTTAATGAATAAAACCCCGGGCTATTGCATTTACTGGGGTATGAATTACATTTGGTCTGTTTAAAGTGTGTGGAGTCCGAAGCGCAGTAAACGCAACACCCCGGGGTTTTATTACTTATATTTACACTTCATTTTTCGATAGTTTCAAAATGTTAGTAACCAATTATGGCATTATATTCAAGTTTCGTATTGCTTTACGTCATGTTCTCGTACTTCTTGGAACAGCAACGTTGCTGGTCAAACGCGTGACGTTAATGACGTCGTGGAGATTAATGACGTCAAACAAACTTTAACCAACCAACAACATCACGCGACGTCATGTGAGGCTAATGCATTTATTGGAGTATGAACGCAATAGGTTGGATGGGCGTTTACATTTTGAAATATATTGATGTAAACGGTTGGATAATTTTGTAAAGATAGACATGCTTTGGTAACAAATGTCTTCACATGAGTTACTCATCAGACAATGTATATAAATGTAGAAATTTATTATAGATGGGCCTTGCAAACAACAATACTGCTTCAACAGTACCCAAGCGATACCACTGTCTAATCTTAAGTCCCATACATTGGTTGCACATCTCAGTGCAAAATAACCTAAGCTTCCTGCACCCACCTGACTTTCCACATCCAGTCTTACAGCCAAATGAAACCATTTTCATTAGCTTATCTGGTGCAACTGGGAGGTCAGTCTCCATGGTTAACAGAACATCATCTTGCAATCTGCATCCCCATTCTATTGGAGGCATTGAGTTACCCATCCATTGCTGAACAGTCAAATATGTACGATATGAATGGTATTTGGCCGCAGCACTTGTTGGTGGGAGACTCGCAAGCTGAAATGTGAGCTAAGGGAGGGCATACCAATTGCCTTTTTGTAGGCATGTGTCTGTTTTTAGCATGTGTCTTTACTTGTCCAGCTCCATACAATTTGAGTAAGAACTGTTCACCGGCAAGTTCTTTATCGCTATGTGTGCTTTCCATATTTCAGAACGTTTCTAGCATATGATTACCTGATGATGGTGTACTGTAGGTGAAAGCCTTGTGTTTTCCACTGTCTATAAGGTGCAAGATAATGTATCACAACAGCTTAAGCATGCATAAATAAAAACAAGTGTTTTGGTGTCTCTCTATAGCATGATGAAGATCCTGTATGTTGTAAAGGGTCACTGGTTTACTACGGCAAATCATATATATTGCACTGGAAGTAACGCTAGTGGCAACAAGCCTCACCAGTAAGTCAGTGTCAGTTCCAACAACACAATGGCTTTTTCGCATCATCAGCCAGTGTTAAGGCTGTTGAAAACTATCAGGAAATCTGATTGCTCGACTTGTTTCACTCTTATGCCTGTGGCTTGCATCTATTGACTCAAGCATACATAATCTCGTTTTTTGATGCTGTTTGGCAAGATGCTGATTGTGCAGTCGTGATTTTTCATATTTTCATCAAATATGATGGAACGTGATATTACCTTGCTAGCCCTTCTGTTCTGCCTCCAAGGCTTTGGTTCAGGTGACATTATAGCCATCAATTACAACAACTGTCCAACACCAAACTATTTTAGTGTGTATGCGATATATGATGGAACACGTCAATGATATGCAGATGCCTTTGGCCATACAACGTGTGTAGTAGGTTGCCTCCGTCCACAGCAAATAGTGCATTGTCTGGGACAGTTGGTTGTTGTGAATCAAATGACTTCAACAATATACAGTGTACTTTTCTGGGCTTCCGCATTAGACCATCATTTGAATAGTGCTGGGGTTGCGATGACAGTTTGTGTGTCAGGAATGTTTACATTCAGTACTATCATTGTGAACCACGTGATCCTACTCAACCAACAGAGTGGGGTTAACTGCCGTATTCATGTTCCTCGGACTTGACAGTTTTGTGCTTCTACTGATTGTCTGTTAACCTTTCTTTTCTGTGAGAGTGATCTCTGTGAAACACTTACCTTGGTACAATTCACTGACGAGTCGGCAAATAGTACAGTGGATATAGATACAACTTGAGATGGGATTCTATTCACAGAATGGAGAATATGTGTGCATCCAATCCACAAGAGACCAATATCTTTGGTACTCTTGATTGGGTGCTTACCCTCAGGTCTTTGTTGCTGATAAGAGGTAGATGCGTGTACTGATGCGAATTTCTCAGTTGGCTACAATTATGCAATCAACCGGGCATGGCACACACCCTCTTTTTCCAATGTACTGTATGTGATTGGCCCCTAAAATGTGTTCATGCCACCAGGATGTTTTTAAACATTCACATTATGCACCTGTTCTATCGTATGGTCAGAAAAGTTGCCAATCCGTTAATCGTCAGTACGAGGATAGTGAAATAGCACTGATTCCGTGAATTTGGCATATTCTGGCTGCTGCCCCATATGCTGAAGATACAATCGGGCAGATTTGGTATAATGGACATGCCCTGCAGCATGAAAGATATGGATCATTTTTTCAACACAGTGGAGAATAAGATCCAAATTGCCCATTCTCTCAGAATGTATGAACAGGACGAAGGAGGGGAACTGGTAAGGTACTGTACACACAACTTGCCAGTTCTGTTTTGTTTGCCACAGCTATAAGGAGTTGTGATATTATGCATTTAATTATGTTACTTCAATCGGCAACATCAGCAGGATGAACACCTTGCAGCTCATCTGTTGGAGGGTTTCAAATGTATTTGTCAATGTCATCCAGACAGTTGGATTATCATTTAACTGCACAAGATAAGGGACGCTGACGTCAAGCATGTGCGCTCGGTGTGCACTGTGAGTATGCATGACATGTTCAGCATATGCACAACAGACCTTTGGCAGTACACCGTTTCCCACAGTTCTGCCAGTCACTATCAGTCATGATGTACCCAATTGCGGCCTATGTAAGACAGAGTAGGATGGAAGCCACCAAGTCGAACAATGACTTTGTTTAGATTCATTTGTTTGCAATCACTATTTATACCGCCTTTATGTACAACGGTTGGTCAAAGTAACTTGGAAATATGCCAAGACCTTGTTTCTGGACTAATGGTCTTGGGCAAACGATAATGTTGTATAGATTGTGCTCAGATTTCCCGGGTCCAGTTGATGAAGTACTTCAATTCTATTTTTTTGTCAAAAATTGATTCATTCTTTGATGCGATACTTTCATGTAAGCCACTCCATGATGGTCAGGGGGAAAGTTAAGCCATAAACATGCAACCAGAGTGTGTCTAAAGCCTTGGCAGAGATTGATATATGTAGGTTTCCTTTTCAGGTGCTTTCATTGTCCGATTTGAGAGAAAAAATTGCTGGAAGAAAATCAATTTTCGAACGGCCATCTTATCAATATTCATGAGACTCCATTAATATTTAATGAGTCTGTTGACTGATTTAATCAATGACATGGTCTAAAACTATGTTGGGCGGGACTTTTTACGCGACGGGGGCCGTTAAGAGCAAACAACCAAAAACACTCAATGTTAGACGTTTTCCGTGACGTCTTATGTTCAAAGATCACGTCTCTACGCAAATTCACGAACTTTTCACATGAATTTTAGGATAAAATCACCATTTAATGTCTATATTCTATTGTATCAATCCAAATGCTGTAGTTATTCTGGACTGACTTTCTACATGAACAGCGACTATGCTCTGAAATATTTTATACGGATTTTCAATAAATCGAGGGCGTGGCTAGTAATGTTTCGTTGTCACGGAAGGGTTTTGAAGCTATTTTAGATTTAGATTTATCATATTTAGCATGTCACTAACTTATTCTGTTGGTCTTGTTACATGAAAAAATCTATCAACATTCTGGAAAGCCATCAGGCGTGTCATAAATAAATTTTGACCTTCAAACATTTTAATGCTAAGATACTTTGGTGCCAATTTGGGGATATATTTTGGCGGACCATTTTTAAATGGTGATTATCTATTGATCTTTATATTTACCTTTTTTTATTTAATATGCGTTTGTATATTTTTTTTTTTTATATACTATGTATGTTATGATGGTTTTTGTCGCGCCCGCTTGCGGGAAAGCGCGATATAGGTCGGCCGTATGGCGTACGTACGTAGTAGTAGTACGTACGTACGTGTGTCCGGTAAGTGTTTGGTTAATGTTGTTTGTGAAGTTTTTGGTTTCAATGTTTTTGGTTAAGTTCTTTGGTTAAAGTTTTTGGTAAGTTTTTTGGTTAAAGTTTTTGGTTAGTTTTTTTGGTTAAGTTGTTTGGTTAAGTTTTTTTTGGTTAAAGTTTTTGGTTAAGTTCTTTGGTTAAAGTTTTTGGTTAAGTTTTTTTGTTAAGTATTTTCGTTAAGTTTTTCGTTAAGTTTTTCGATATACTATATATTGCAATGCTTTGCCCATTACCTTGGATATTCACAAGGGTGTTTATAATCATCTATATTTTTCATTTTTCTACCCCCATGACCCGTTGCGGCACCTGTGCCCAATGTCAAGGTTCAAATTACTTTGAAGTTTTTGGTTAAGTTTTTTGGTTAATGTTTTTTGGTTAAGTTTTTTGATTAGTTTATTCGTTAAAGTTTTTCGTTATACTACATTCTCTGCAACTGCTTTGCCCATTACCTTGAAATTCGTATGGGTGTTTAATCATCATCTAGATTTCATTCTACCCCTCCTGTGCGGCCCCTGTGCCCAATGTCAAGGTCATATTACTTTGAAGTTTTTTGGTTAAGTTTCTTTGGTTAAAGTTTTTGTTTAAGTTTTTTGGTTAAGTTTTTTGGTTAAAAGTTTTTGGTTAAGGTTTTTGGTTAGTTTTTTAGTTAAAGTTTTTTGTTAAAGTATTTGGTTATGTTTTCGTAAAGTTTTTCGTTAATTACTATATTCTCTGCAACTGCTTTGCCCTTTACCTTTGAAAACTTCACATGGGTGTTTATCATCATCTATTTTTTCATTTTCTACCCAACCCTTCCGTGCGGCCCCTGTGCCCATTGTTCAAGGTTCAATTACTTTGAAGTTTTTTGGTTAAGTTTTTTGGTTAAAGTTTTGGTTAAGGTTTTTGGTTAAGTTTTTTGGTTAAGTTTTTTGGTTAAAGTTTTTGGTTAAATTTTTTTGTTATACAATATCTCTGCAACTGCTTGCCCCATTACCTTGAAAAACTTCACATGGGTGTTTATCATCATCTATATTTTCATTTTACCCCCCCCCCCTTCCGTGCGGACCCTGTGCCCAATGTAAGGTCAAATTACTTTGAAGTTTTTGTTAAGTTTTTTGGTTACAAGTTTTTGGTTAAGTTTTTTGCTTAAAGTTTTTCGTTAAAGTTTTTCGTTATACTACATCTCTGCAAATGCTTTTGCCCATATACCTTGAATCTTACATATGGGTGTTTATCATTTCTAGATTTTCACTTATACCCCTCCTGTGCGGCCCCTGTGACCAATGTCAAGGTCAAAGTAACTTTGAAGTTTTTGGTTAAGTTCTTTGGTTAAGTTTTTGGTTAAGTTTTTGGTTAGTTTTTTGTTAAAAAGATTTTGGTTAAGGTTTATGGTTAAGTTTTTTGGTTAAGTTTTTCGTTAAGTTTTTTGTAAAAGTTTTCGTAAGTTTTTCGTTTTACTATATTCTGCAACTGCTTTGCCCATTACCTTGAAAGCATTCCACATGGGTGTTATCATCATCTATTTTTTCATTCTACACACCTTCCGTGCGGCCCCTGTGCCCATGTCAAGGTCAATTACTTTGAAGTTTTTGGTTAAGTTTTTTGGTTTAAAGTTTTTGGTTAAGGTTTTTGTTAAGTTTTTGGTTAAGTTTTTTGGTAAAGTTTTTGTTAAATTTTTTTATTTTCGTTATACAATATCTCTGCAACTGCTTTGCCCTATTACCTTGAAACTTCACATGGGTGTTTATCATCATCTATATTTTCATTCTACCTTACCCCCCACTTCCGTGCGGCCTGTGCCACAATTGTCAAGGTTTTTTTAATTTGAAGTTTTTGGTTAAGTTTTTTGGTTAAGTTTTTGGTTAAGTTTTTTGCTAAGTTTTTTGTTTAAGTTTTTCGTTATACTACATGTCTGCATAATGCTTTGCCATTACCTTGAAACTTCATATGGGTGTTTATCATCATCTAGATTTTCATTCTACCCCTCCTGGTGCGCCCCTGTGCCCAATGGTCAAGGTCAAAGTACTTTGAAGTTTTTGGTTATGTTCTTGTTAAAGTTTTTGGTTAAGTTTTTTGGTTAAGTTTTTTTTGGTTAAAAGGTTGGTTAAGGTTTTTGGTTAAAGTTTTTCGTTAATGTTTTTTGGTTAAGTTTTTTGTTAAAGTTTTTGTTATACTATATCTCTGCAACTGCTTTGCCCATTACCTTGAAACTTCACATGGGTGTTTTTCATAATCTTTTATTTTCATCTACCAACCTTCCGTGCGGCCCTGTGCCCAAAGTCAAGGTCAATTACTTATGAGTTTTTGGTTTAAGTTTTTTGGGTTAAAGTTTTTGGTTAAAGTTTTTGGTTAAGTTTTTTGGTTAAGAGTTTTTTTTGGTTAAAGTTTTTGGTTAAATTTTTTGTTATACAAGATCTCTGCCAACTGCTTTGCCATTACCTTGGAAACTTCACTTGGGTGTTTATCATCATTATATTTTCATTTTCTACCCCCCCCCCCCCCTTCCGGTGCGGCCCCTATTGCCAATGTCAAGATCAAATTACTTTGAAGTGTTGGTTAAGTTTGTTTGGTTAAAGTTTGTTGGTTTAAAGTTTTGTTAAGTTTTTTGGTTAAGTTTTTTGGTTAAAGTTTTTCGTTATGCTATATCTCTGCAAAATGCTGTTGCATTACCTTAAAACTCATATGGGTGTTTACTCATCATCTATATTTTCATTCTACCCCCCTCCCGTGCGGCCCTGCTGCCAAATGTCAAGGTCAAATTACTTTGAAGTTTTTGGTTAAGTTCTTTGGTAAAGTTTTTGGTTAAGTTTTTTGGTTAAGTTTTGTGGTTAAAGTTTTTGGTTAAGTTTTTGGTAAAGTTTTTTGTTATACTATATTCTCTGCAAGCTTTTGACCATTACCTGATACTTCACATGGGAGTTTTTCACCATCTATATTTTCTTTCTACCCCCCTCCTGTGCGGCCCCTGTGGCCCAATTGTCAGTTCAATTTCTTTGAAGTTTTGGTTAAGTTTTTTTGGTTAAAAAAACAAGCTTTTTGTTATACTATATCTTCATGCAACTGCTTTGCCCATTACCTTGAAACTTCACATGGGTGTTTATCATCATCTATATTTTCATTCTACCCCCCTCCCGTGCGGCCCCTGTGCCCAATGTCAAGGTCAAATTACTTTGAAGTTTTTGGTTAAGTTTTTTGGTTAAAGTTTTTGGTTAAGTTTTTTGGTTAAGTTTTTTGGTTAAAGTTTTTCGTTATACTATATCTTTTAGTATCCATGCCTCGCCACAAGGCGCGACATGCAGGCCGCGGCCATCTAGTTATGTATATTTATCATAGCTGAATACAACGATATAAGCAAAAACCAAAAATGGCGGCCATCTTGGACGCCATCTTGAATTGCCAAGTTAGCACAAGGTTGATTTACGGCGACTTTTTTTCTGATAATGTAGACATGATTCTGAACATATCCTGAAATTTTCAGCTTGTTATCAATTTTTTGGACCTTAAACCCTATTGCTCCTGGGCTATATGGCTTTCAGAGCATATGGCTTGTAGGAAATCGGCAGACAATTGATTGCCCATAGACCCACATTTTCACAAACGTGACAATCACAAACTACATGCGGCAAAATCAATTTTGTTAATTCCATTCCTAGAGTCGGTGAACTAAACAGGTTCTAGATCCATGCCAAACACGGGGTCATGCAGATTGATTTCCATGACTGAGTTATTTCCCTTTTTTTTGGCGGAACCGTCTACTTTCACTTTCAAAATCTCTATCTCACCCCCACATCAATTTAACCTGCGTGTGTAGAGGAATGGCCAATAATATAGATTATATAATACGATACTTTCATGCAGAATCTATTTTATTTAAATCTCTCTGTCGTACTATAACAATCAATGCCGTTGTCCTGATAATTTACTCCTTGTTGCTAAGCTGCACCAGGACTGGTTTACAGTTGCAGTATTCATTGGACGGCTGGTTCCTTCAGGTGGGCCACCGTCATTGACTTTTCCTATTATAACTATCAATTTTACCAAAATCCTAATTATTTGCTGTTATCTATGCAAAAAACTTTCTTTATTCGTATGGATGGTGTGGGATCTATTTTCCCATAACCTGCACCCATTCTGCACTGGATATTCACTAATTGTATCACCCGGACTCCGTCGGGGGATACTATGGATTTGACAGCGGGCCGCGTCCGCCGCAGACACTTCTTGTCCGGAGCATAACTCGAACACCCTTTGGAATATTTTCATGAAACTTCACACATGCATAGACCACGACCCGAAGGTGTATCGCGCACAAGAATGACACTCTAGGCATATCTAATTTTTAGTTATCTCCCTTTTTTTGTTTCGCGCACTGATTTCGTGGTCGGGCATAAATCGACCACCCTTTTGGACTTTTTTCATGAAACTTCACACATGCATAGACCACGACCCGAAGGTGTATCGCGCACAAGAATGACAACTCTTGCATAGCTAATTTTTTAGTTATCCCCTTTTGTTTCGCGCATGATTGACCATAACTCGACCACCCTTTGGAATATTTTATTGAAAAACTTCACACATAATAGACACGAACGAAGGTGTTCATGACACAGAATGGACAACTCTTGCATAGCTTAATTTTTTAGTTATCTCCTTTTTGTTTTCGCGCACTAATTCCTGTCCGGAGCATAACTCGACTACCCTTTGATATTTTTCATGAAACTTCACACATGCATAGGACCACGCCCGGAGGTGTGTCGCGCACAAGAATGTCAAGTCTTGCGTAGGTAAGTATTTTAGTTATCTCCCCTTTTTTGTTTTGCGTACTCTTCAAACTGGCAATAATGCATGAAGACCGTTTTCTCGTGTGCTTGTACACCTTGCATGTAGAGAGACCAATAGAGAATGGGAGAACAGTCAACCTGTGCATGTGCTAGCATGTGCAATGTCCAGTCTTGACCACTCGTTGACCATAGGTATTTATACAGGTAAATTTTACTTACATTGGATATTACATTTCCGTAAAACTGTGTGAAAATATTGTGGATTTTGTGGTACTGTGCAGGATATATGTAGATAAATTTAGGACTATTACAATGAAAATTCTGGGATCCAGTAGCAAGCATTATTATTTTTAATTTTTAAACTTTTTTTTTCCATTTTTTTTTTCAATGTCTTTTTCAATGTCTTTTTCAATTTTTGTCTAGTAGCATAAGGTCGTAAATGCTATATACAAACTATTCACCTGTGCATGTGCTAGCATGTGCACCTGACCACTGACCACTTACAGGTAATTTATACAGGTGAATGATTATATTACATTTCCGTAAACTGTGTTGAAAATATTGTGGCAATATGTGGACCTGTGCATATATGATATGTAGATGAATATAGGACTATTAAAAAACATTCTGGGCTCCAGTAGGGAGCATTATTTTTTATTTATTTATTTTTTTTTCCATTTTTTTTTTTACATTCTTTTTCAATTTTTTAGCTGACCACTAACTTATTACAGGTAATTTATACAGGTACATTATTATATTTCCGTAATGTGTTGACTATATTGTGGCAGTATGTGAGACCTGTGCAGATATAGTAGATATATATTTGGAATATTAACAAACATTCTGGGCTCCAGTAGCGAGCATTTTATTATTTTTTTTTTTTTGTATATTACTTATTTCCGTAAAATGTGTTGAAAATATTATGGCATTTATGTGGACTGTGCTGATTATGTAGATAAGTATAGGACTATTCAAAAAAATTCTGGGTGTGCCTTCCAGTAGCAAGCATTATTATTCTTTAATTTTTAAACTCTTTTTTTCCATTTTTTTTCAAATCTTTTTCAATTTTTGTCTAGTAGCATAAGGTCCGTAAGTGCTATATACAGACTATTATCATATAATAAAATCAAATTATTGATAGTGAGGCATAGAATATAATCTGATATTCTATGTTCTATGGGCCCAGGCTCGAAGTACTAGGCGGGACAAGGCGAGGCATTTGATTCCGCGGAATTCTTTGATTTACTTATCTACTTTGTTGTTTCGTGCTCTGATTTTGTATCCGAGCATTTATACTGAACACCCTTTGGAATATTTTTTTGCCCCACACGTTAGTGGAGGGGGATTTTAGTGTTACTTGTCCGTCGTCCGTCCGTCCGTCCGTCCGTCGTCGTCCGTCGTCGTCGTCCGTCCGTCCGCCACACGAATGGGTACTTGGGGTCTTATTGGGTAGGGATGGATAGTGTTGGTTTATTTTTTAGAGTAATAAACCCAACAATATTGATTCGTAGGAACGTGGTCCCTTCCTCCGTCGTCCTGGTCCGTTCCGTCTTTCCGTCACAAAACTTTTAACAATCGGAAGTAAATGTCTAAAAAATTTCTTCATCCTGGCGACCGATTCATTCATATTTCTTATACACATTGCTCTAATGGTCCTCTACGCCCTGTGCCAAATCCACGTTCGTCCTGCCCCGCCAAGCCCAGGTTAGATCACATTCTTAGTGACTTCAAAAAACTTTATCGCTAGGTAATATGCTTATAATTTCTGTTTTTTCTTTCACGGTTAAGCTCATATTTTTCATGATATGTCATTGCTCTAATGGTCTCTATCGACCCTGTGCCAAATCCACGTTCGTCCTTGCCCCCCGCCAAGCCAAGGATCAAGGTCAATTCTTTTTTTTGGTGCTTCAAACTTTAACGCTCAGGGTAAAAGAAAATTTTGTCTTGGAATTTGGCCTCAGTTATTATCAAAGCGATATGTGGGACATCCGTGTTCTATAAACACATTTTCTAGTTTATTAATCTTCACCCATGGCATAGAAGACGGGACCAAAGGTGTGTCGCACGTAAGAATGACAAACTCTTGCGTCGTTAATTATTTAGTTATCTCCCTTTGTTGTTTTGGCATGTATTTCGTGTCGGAGAATACTCGAACACCCTTTGGAATATTTTCATGAATCTTCACACATGCATAGACCATGACCCTAAAGGTGGTGTCACTCAAGAATGACAACTCTTCCATCACTAATTTTGTTTGTTATCCCCTTTGTTTTTCCGTCACTGAATTTTGTCTCAAGATCATTAACTCGAACACCTTTTTTCAAACTACTTTGTGTTTCTGGGGAGGGGGATACACCATGCGGGAGGGGGGGGGGGGGATGGGGTGGGGGGGGGTGGAGCGCTTGTCGACAAGCGTCCATTTCTAAAAAAAAAAACTTAAAATAGTTATAAAGAAAAACTACATTATTAGAAAGTCACAGTCTTGTTGGTAGTAGATTTTTATTGATATTAAGTGCATCAGGATCGGCTCGGAATAACAATGGGGATTCCTCGGCTCGGCTCGGAATCCTGCGTTTTCTTAGCCTTGTCTGATGAACTTGATGTCAGAAGACACTATCTGGTATATCTACTGTCGAACCTATTCTAAACCGGTCACCAAGCGAAAACACATGTGATATTATTTTTAGTTCACCTAAGTGAAAGCATTGTGAGATATTGTTACCGGCATGTGTCCTGTCCGTCGTTCCTCGTCTGTGAACATTTTCAAACGTCTTCTCCTCGGTAAACATTGGGCGTATAGTCACAACTTCATGGTCATGGTCCTTAGGTATGGAGAGTAACAAAATTGTTAAAATGACGTCATTACATAATCCAAGATGGCTCCGTCTAAAAAAAGCAGACATTCTTCAAAATCTGTCGCAAGAACCGTCAACCGGATTTCGACCAAATTTGGTAGGAATGTTCGATGTACATGCTTTTCAAATGTTGTTAAAATGGTGAACCGGGGTCAAAAAGGGGGCATGGCTCGTGGGGTCATATTGGGTCATTTTATTTTGGAACGAATTTTGGTAATGTCATATATCAAATCGAAGGTATCAACGAGAAATCGGATGGTTACGTCATCCAAGATGGCCGCCGAAAGGTCAGAAGGTCGTTCTTTTATTAGAGATTTCAAAATTGTTCTTCCATAGCCTTCACATGAAGAAGAATTCTCAAGAACTGCCAACCGGATTTCGACAAAACTTGGTAGGAATGATCGATGTACAATGCTCTTTCAAAGTTGTTAAAATGGTGACCCCGGGGTAACAAATGAGCATGGCCCGTGGGGTAAAATTTTATTTTTGACCGAAAAGGGTCATGTCATATATCAAATCGAAGGTATCAACAAGAAATCGGATGGTTATGTCACCCAAGATGGCCGCCGAAAGGTCAAAATGTCGTTCTTTTATTAGAGATTTCAAAATTCTTCTTCACATGAACCGCTTGGCCCATGGTAGCCAAACTTAAAAGTTATGGTCCATTGGTGAAGCCTTTTCAGATTTGTTAAAATGGAGGTCTTCGCTAATCCAAGATGGCCGTCGTCTAAAAATATCAAATTATTAAAAAATCTTCTTCTCATGAACCGCTAGCCGGATTTCGACGAAACTTGGTAGGAATGATCGATGTGCAATGCTATTTCAAAGATGTTAAAATGGTGACCCCGGGGTCAAAAATGGGCGTGGCCGTTGGGTCAAATTTGGGTCAAATTTTATTTTTGACCGAATATGGTCATGTCATATATTAAATCGAAGGTATCAATGAGGCGATCACTCTAGTGCATTTTTTGTCGAAATCGGATGGTCATGTCTTCGAAGATGGCCACCGAAATGTCAAAAGGAGGGGTCAAGCAGGGATCAGATTTCACATTTGTCCGAATATGGTCATGTCGTATATCAATTTCAAGGTATGGACGAAACGATCACTTAGGAGCATTTTTTGTCGATATCAGATGATTACATAATCCAAGATGGCCGCTGAAAGGTCAAAAGGTCGTTCTTTTATTAGAGACTTCAAACGTTTTCTTCATACAAACCGCTTGGCCATTGGTAGCAAACTTCGCAGTTGTGGTGGTAAAGCCTTTTCAGTTTTGTTAAAATGGCGGTCATCGTTAATCCAAGATGGCGGCCATCTAAAAATAGCACACAATTTAAAAAAAAATTCTCACAAACCACCAGACCGATTTCTACGAAACTTGGCAGAAATGATCGATGTACAATGCTTTTTCAAATTTGTTAAAACGGTGAAAAATGGGGTCAAATAGGGGTCAAATTTCATTTTTGACGGAATATGGTCTTATAATATATCAAATCAAAGGTATTGATGTGGGGATCGCTGTGATGCTGTTTTCATCGAATCGGATGATTACATCCTCCAAGATGGCCGCTAAAAGGTCATTCTTTTATTAGAGATTTCAAATGTCTTCTTCATACAAACCGCTTGGCCTTTGGTGGCCAAACTTCGCAGTTATGGTTCAATGGTAAAGCCTTTTCGGTTTTGTTAAAATGGTGGTCGTCGTTAATCCAAGATGGCCGCCGTCTAAAAATCGCATAGCTTCTTAAAAAATCTTCTCAAGAACCACCAGACCGATTTCGACGAAACTTGACAAGAATGATTGATGTAGAATGCTTTTTTCAAAGCTGTTAAATGGTGCATTCTGGGTCAAAATGGGCATACCCGGGGGAGTCAAATAGGGGGCAACTTTTTACGGATATGGATTATATGTAATTACATAAAATTAAGGATTGCAATAAAAAAGTAGGCTGGAAGCATTCTGTTGTGGTCTCAAACATCTCAAACGTTGATTAGATATATCTGTACATATCGCGAGACAATCTACCTACCCTGGTGACTTATTCAAGTTTGTCGCATTGACATTTTGTGCCTGTCATGGACTTATTTTGATGTATATGTGTGACTGCTTTACATACCATTATTACTTAGATATCAATTTTGCCTAGAAATTGCCTGTATTTACCTACAGCAATAACATACACAGTCCAGGCTGATACGGCGTGTTTTCCAGTCTGATACTGAAACTTCTAGTCTGATACAGTCAGAATTCGTTACAACGGCATAGTTCGTTTGAGATGGATCTGCCGTTATAACGAATCTGCCGGTATAACGAATCGGGGATTTTTTCCGTCCGATTCCGGTAATTGTTATCTGTCGGGAATTGGTATCTGTCGGGAATTGGCTACCACGCATTGTAGCGATGTTATTTGTTGTCAATTTTATGCTAGAGTATTCGGCATTATCGGCGACGATATGTGCTGAATAAATAACTGTATTTGTCACCTCGTTGATATTCAATGGCATATGTATACAAATTTATATCAATGAAAGACAACAACCACTCAATAATAATCCGATGTTTGACAAGTCAAGGTTGATGAGAACCTCGTGTGATAATTGGTATTACGTAGAAAAGTGACTACCGGATTATATTGGAACGTTGTTTTCTTTTGTGTTAGAAATTCGCAAACAAGTGCATAAGTAAAAAGAAATAAAAAAACACATTTAAATGAACGTTTGTTTTTATTTACATGCTTACTTTATGAAAATACGAAAAAACAATAACAACAGTGTTGGTATCCTTTTCAGTATTTTCATTTCGCCCCAACGTGAACTCGGCCCAGAGACTATGTTGCTAACTGTTAATTTATAGTTTCCTAATTTTGTTTGGACAAAATATTCCATCACGCATAGTCCTTAATTATATGTGGACAAGGCACGCGGTCGAGTATTTGTGGACATTATACAGACCGGACACGTTGTTTAATTGACGCGTGCGTTATGATTTATGACATGTGTCAGGTTAATCAGCCGTGAAATTGTTTAGCGACTGGTCCGAACCATCCGGTGATCGACGGATAACTGAAGCTGTGGTCACGTCATGGTACAGCTACACAGGTTACGGCGCCGTTATAGCTATCATTTAAATAAGACCATAAATTGTGTATTCGTTTGCGGGATTTCTCTGCCGGTGCCGGAAGCGAATTTGCCGTTTATCGAACAGATTAAAGAGCGTTGCCGGATTGTTTGCGGCGTATCGTGCCGGAAGGCGGAATTATGCCGTTGTTTAACGTTGATTGCCGTTGTAACGAATTCTGACTGTACTGCCATTTCTAGTCTGATACCGCCATTTCTAGTCTGATACCGCCATTTCTAGTCCAATACTATGTCTCGCGCGCGTATTAAACCAGTTCCTTTGGGCATGCGGATTGCGTAATTTACTTGATTGGCTGCGTAAATTTTGACAGATGCTGGGAATTTAAATTTGTAGGCTCTTCAATCATGGATAACTGTATAGATTTTAATATAGGGATTATCACAACTGCCGGATGATTGATATCTAAGTAATCTAAGTAATCCTGTGCAATGTCACAAAAATCAAACAAATACTTAGAAGAGGTTAATACGTGGCTTGTTTGATATCGGCCTAGGTATTGTCCCTCGGTAACTTGGTATCAGCTTTCGACCTTCGGCTTCGACCTTCGGTCTCAGGCTGATACCAAATTATATCGGGCCGATACCTAGGCCGTTATCAAACTAGCCACGTATTAACCTCTTCTAAGTATTTGCTTGATTTTTGTGACATTGCACAGGTGAGCGATATAGGGCCATCATGGCCCTCTTGTTTATTTTATTGGTCATTTATCTCAGGTGATAATGTCTGTTCATGATCGCATAGCCACATTTGATAAACAAATTCATCATTCATCGACAGGAACAAGCGACTACCACGGAAAAAATCCAGAAACTACTTGAAAAGCTTGGATCAGCATCCAGAGATGTATATGAAAAGTTTTTAAATTGTCTTGAAGAGGTCGGTCAGCGAGACCTTATCCAGCTACTGAAAGAAGAAGAACAAAAGATGATAAAGGAAATGGAAGCGACATGTACCAGAACAAGCACAACTGCCAACAACGGTATTTATTTACACGGGTTGGGAACCTATCAATATGCAGATTACAAATGTGGCACGGTAATACATGTACCGGTAGCTACAATAAACTTGGCCACATCATCTGCTAGTGGTGCACACCAGAAAATGCAGTATGACTATGACCCTATTTGACATAGACTACGTTTTCCCGTTCAGTAAACTTAGGTCAAAATTGAGAACATTATTGTCTGGGGCAGTACGTTTGCCATGGATGAAAAGGATTTTGAAATAACTCAAATGTGCACCATTATGAAACGGTGTATCACACGCAAGACCCAGGTTTGTGGCTCCAAATCCAAGGTCACATTTAGAGGCCAAAGGTTAAAAATACAAACAATAGAGTTGGTTCGACATGTAATTTTGCCATTCAGTAAGGTATTTTAAAATTACTTTGCACAAATGTTCACCATAGTGAGACAGCGTGTCGCTCGCATGAATCAGGTCCATAGGCATCACGGGACGTTTGAAAATAGCCAAAATTTACTGCTTTTCTGGGGGCGGCGGGCGACTTATAAAAATCACCGCCTCTCACAATCAGTTAAGGAGGCTCTTGCGACAAATATTGAAAAATACTCGCAAATGAAGTACAAATCGCGCGCCACAATAAAAATGCAGTGACCACATCAGATGTGTTTTTGTCTGAATTTGTCGGAATTGTTTTCATGAAAACAACAGATACTTTGTTATGTCTTGTTCTATCACTTGTAACACCACACCATTTCCTGAAAATGATTCCAAAGCGGGGTCATAACCACCTCAAATGTTTGCTACAAATGCCCGAAAAATACCTTAAATTCTGACGCGAAACCGTACCGGCGAGACAGCATAGCATGCGCCATTTTCCAAGATGTCAAAATCAACCGGAGCTAACTAATGAAATACTCTAAAAAATACACCTAGTCAAGGCTCCCAAAGTCAAGAAAGATTCATAAACCTATTTTTCTAGACACACCGGTGTAACTTGCATGGTTCGGTAGTGAAGTATATACAAAATAGTCCCAACCCTTTTTAGGCTCTCCTGAGCGAAGTCATGTGAGCTATTGTTACCGCAATGTGTCGTCGTCCGTCGTCGTCCGTGAACATTTCAAACGTCTTAATCGGTAACCATTGGGCATATGTCACCAAACTTCATGGTCATGGTCCTTAGGTAGGGGGATTACAAAAGTGTTAAAGGAGTCATTACGTAATCCAAGATGTCCGCCGTCTAAAATAGCACATATTCTTCATAATTCTTCTTCTCAAGAACCGCAACGGTTTTCGACAAAACTTGGTAGGAATGATCGATGTACAATGCTTTCAAAGTGTTAAAATGATGACCCCGGTGTCAAAAATGGGCGTGGCCCGTGGGGTTCCATTTATTTTTAAACAAAATCATGGTCTGTCATGTTTCAATCGAAGGTATCAACGAGGCGATCGCATCTGTAACATTTTTTGTCAAAATGGGATGGTCATTTCATCCAAGGGAATCGCATATGTAGTACTATGAAACTAGCAAGGCAGTAATTTGGAACTAGTATATGAGTACTATGGAACTCTTATTTATATAGTACTATGGAATTCGTAAATGTAGTACTTTGGAACTAGCTTAGGTGTACTATGAAACTAGCATAGGCTGTAAAATGGAATCGTATAGGTTGTACTAGGGAATCGCGTATGTAGTACTATGAAACTCGTTTATGTAGTACTTTTTTTTTTTTTTTAGGGTTAACCCGCGTTTGTAATACTATGGAATCATATTTGTAGTACTTGGACCTCGTGTATGTAGTACTATTGGAACTAAGCATATGTAGTACTATGGAACTCGTTATGTGTAGTACTGTGGATACTCTCGTATGTTGTATATTGAAACTGGTATATGGTAGTTACAATGGACCTGTATATGTATGTTACTATGGAACTAGCGTATGTAGTGCTATGGAAGGCGCATATTGAGTACTATGGAACTAGCATATGTAGTACTATGGAACTGTATATGTAGTACTATGGAACTAGTTATGCAAGTACTATGGAAATAGTATATGTAGTTCTATGAACTCGAGTATGTCGTTACTATGGAACTCGTATATGTTTAGGTCTATCGGATCTGATATGTAGTACTATGGAAATCGCGTATGATAGTACTATGGAACTCGTTTATGTAGTAATATGGACCTCGTATATGTAGTCTATTGAACTCGCGTATGTAGTATATGGAAAGAGCATATGTAGTTACTTGGAATCGTATATTGTAGTTATATGGATGTCGCATATGTAGTACTATGGAACTAGCATATGGTAGTACTATGAATAATTGATATATGTAGTTACTATGGAACTCGCGTATGTAGTACTATGGAAGTCCGTTATGTAGTAATATGGAACTTGTATATGTAGTACTATGGATCTGCATATGTAGTACTATGGACGCGTATATGTAGTACATGTACTTTTGAATTGTATATGTAGTCTTTGGGAAACTCGTTTATATAGTACTATGGACCTAGCATATGTAGTACTATGGTACTCGTATAAAATGTAGTATATGGATAAATAAAAACTGGCGAATGTAGTACTATGGTACTCGTATATGTAGTACTATGGACCTAGCATATGTTAGTACTATGGAAGTCGCATATGTAGTGTAATATGGAACTAGCATATGTAGTACTATGGTAATTCGTAATTGTAGTACTATGGACTCGCGATGTAGTACTATGGAACTAGACATATGTAGTATTATGGTACATCGCTATATGTTGTTTAATATGGAACTCGTATAAGTAGTACTATTAAAACTCCACGTATATAGTATCTGGATCTAATATTGTAGTACTATGGAACTCGTAATGTGTACTATGGAACTCGCGTATTGTAGTACTATGAAGTCGGCATATGTAGTTACGTTGGAACCTTCGTAAATGTAAGTACTATGGAACTCGCGTATGTAGTTACTAAGGAATCGTAAATGTAGTACTATGGAACACGAGTATGTAGTATAGGACGTTCGCATATGTAGTACTATGGAATCGTAAATGTAGTACTTTGGAACTCGCATTTGTAGTACTATGAAAACTGAGCATAGGCAGTATATATGGACTCGTATATGTAGTACTATGAACTCGCGTATGTAGTTCTACTGGAAGAGCATATGTAGTACTATTGGAAACTTGTATATGTAGTACTATGGATCTAAGCATATGTAGTACTATGGATACTCGTTATGTAGTACTATAGGTACTTGTATATGTAGTACTTATGGAAACTTGTATTTATAGTACTATGGACCCTTGAATATGTAGTACTATGGTAACTCGTATTAAAATGTGAGTACTATGGAACGGCGAATGTTAGTACTATGGTACTCGTATAATGTGTACTTATGGAAATTAGCATTTGTAGGGGTACTATGGGGGCAATTCGTAAATGTAGTACTATGGTGGGGAACTCGCGTATGTAGTACTATTGGAACTCGGCATATGTAGTATTATGGTTCTGTTTATGTTGTATTAGGAACTGTTTTTGTTGTACTTAATTAAACATCACGTATTTAGTTATCTGGTTACTAGCATATGTAGTACTTGGAACTCGTAATGTTGTACGCGTATGTAGTACTATGGAAGTCGCATATGTGTACGAGTGGAAATAGTAAATGTAGTACTATGGAACTGCGTATGTAGTACTTGGAAATCGTAAATGTAGTAATATGGAACTCGCGATGTAGTTACTATGGAAGTCGACATATGTAGTACTAATGGAACTAGTAAATGTAGTACTATGGAACTCGCATATGTATTACTAATGAAATAGCATAGGCTGTATATGGAACTCGATAGTAGTACTATGGAACTAGCTTAGGCAGTAATATGGAACTAGTTTATGTACGTACTATGGAAAAATCGTTAAGATTATTAGTACTATGGACTCGCATATGTAGTACTATGAACTAGCATAGGCAGTAATATGGAACTTGTTTATGTAGTACTATGAAACTCTACTATATAGTACTATGGAACTCGTAAATGTCGATAATATGGAACTGCATATGTAGTACTATGAATTAGGCATAGGCCGTTAATATGGGACTATATATGTAGTACTATGGAACTCGTGTATGTGTACTTGGAAACTAGCATATTAAGTACTATGGAACTCGTATATGTTAGTACTATGGAACTCGCGTATGTCGTACTATAGGAACTCGTATATGTTAGTACTATGTCCTCGTATATGTAGTATATGGAACTAGCGTATGTAGTTCTATGGAAGTTAGCATATGTAGTTACTATGGAACTGTATATTGGTAGTTCTTTTATGGAAGCCGCATATGTTGTACTATGGAACTAGCATATGTAAGTACTTTGGAACCTCGTATTTGTAGTAACTATGGAACTAAGCATATGCAGTACTTTGTAATTAGTATATATTTAGTACTATGGAACTCGCGTATGTAGTTCTATGGAACTCGTGTATGTAGTACTATGGAACTCGTATATGTAGTACTATGGAACTCGCGTATGTAGTACTATGGAACTCGTATATATAGTAATATGGACCTCGTATATGTAGTACTATTGAACTCGCGTATGTAGTACTATGGAAGACGCATATGTAGTACTATGGAACTCGTATATGTAGTTCTATGGAAGTCGCATATGTAGTACTATGGGAACTAGCATAGAGTGTACTATGAATTCGTATATGGAAGTACTATGGAACTCGCGATGTAGTACTATGGAGTCGCCATATGTAGTACTATGGAATTTGTTATATGTAGTTACTATGGAATAGAAATATGTAGTACTATGGACTCGTATATGTAGTACTATCTGAACTTGTATTTGTAGTATATGGAACTCGTTTTATAGTACTATGGACCTAGATATGTAGTACTTATGGTATCGTTTAAAAGGTAGTACTATGGAACTGGCGAATGTAGTACTATGGTACTGCGCTATAATGTAGTACTATGGACCTAGCATATGTAGTACTAGGAGTGCATATGTCAGTACTAGGAACTAGCATATGTAGTATATGGAATTCGTAATGTAGTACTATGGAAACTCGCGTTTATGTAGTACTATGGGAAACAAACCTCCGCATATGTAGTACTATGGATCTAGCATGGTTAGTATATGGAACCGTATATGTAGTACTTGGAAGTCGATTATGTAGTACTTTGGAACTCGCATATGTAGTACTATGGAACTCCGCATATGGAGATTTTGGCACTCGTATATGTAGTTAATATGGGACATAGCATATGTAGTATTATGGAACTGGTATTTGTAGTACTATGGAACTAGCATAGTAGTTTACTATGGGAACTCGTAAATGTAGTACTTTGGAACTCGAATATGTAGTACTATGGATCTTGTATA
>CM055271.1:70441868-70490875 GCA_029237695.1 Conchocele bisecta | reverse complement strand
GGTATCATACATGTCTGGACATAATAAGTTCCATTAGCACCTCAATGAGCTAAGACTATCCTATGATAAGCAACATTTGCGTCGCCAAAGAGGGTCCAATGGGTGCGAAGAACAACCCCTTTTCATTCTTCAGTCTATTCAATTACTGTATATAGTGACCCGTGTAGACCCTGATCAGACTGCGTGGATGCGCATGCTGGTCTGGGTCTACACTGGTCACACAGGCCAATACATATTTCGAACCCCCTTTTGTGGATGCTGGCGAAGCCCATGATAATATATGCTTATCAAACTATGACTACCCCAGCCCACACATTAAATTTTCAACTTTGTGCATGTTTTACACTGACTTAAGTTATTTCCTAGACCCATGGACACATTTCGGACTACGATGCTTGAATCGCTTTTGGAGGTGTGCCCAAAAAGCTAATGGAGGGAAAGGTACCAGTATTAACAACAACAACAGAACTACAACAACAACAGAACTAACAACAACAGTTATGAGAAGTTTTTTCTCAATCAAATTCAAATTCAGGTCCACATGTCCCCAAAATGGTAAGATTTGTTTCCATTTGCCTGTAATAATATACATCATGTCACTATTTAATTATTGTATTCCCAGAAGTCACAATAAATGAGCATTTTCAATAAATAAAGGTCATGTCGCTTTGAGCCATCATGCAGGTGCGGCTCTTGGGGACAGCTCAAGGGCGCTGGATCTATAATATAGTTATATTCAATCAATATACCTATATTAGTATGTACGGCTACATGTTCCAACATATGTGTTATTAGATACTCTACTGAGATATGATTGATTGAGTATTGTGTTTAACAGCCTATCAACAGCCAGAGTCAGTAAGGCCAATGCCAACGGGATGGACTATCCGCATTCAACCTGTAAAAATCGAGGGACATGCCCAAAATCAGAGCTCAATATTTGCATATATATATTCCTACCTAAGTTAGAATATCATGACCTGGTGCCAGGTGCATGCCGCACCAGAGTCAAATTCAATACTATATGTACAGAACATATTCCTGTTTAAAAATGCATAACCACACATTACGCAAAATTATATTTTTACGGAATTTAAACGGATACTAGTACCTTATTTTGTAATCATTCCACACATTTCCAACGTAAAAAGCGTCCGTTTTTACACAATATTACCTAGTTACTTCTCACTACTGTGCATTGTCACTGATAATTATGAATGATCAGCTCTTGAAATTATAATGTAGTTAATTTCTTTTTTCCAGGCTAACCAGAAGACGCCACACACGCTGAGTGGCCTGCAACTGTGTCGGTCTACATCCACAGTTGATATCAAGAAATGTATTATTTGCCAGGCAGGAATGTACTGTCTCTTCCAAATCATGTACTATCAGAAACACCATGGCGCAAAGAAAACACCTCTACACGTCATGCTCCCATTCGTCCGTTACAATTTTTTGTAAGGAAGAAATCGTAAGCACAATTTTTTTGTAAGAAATAATCCGTACGTTTATTATCAAAGTCGTAAGTGGGGCATCCATGCTGTATGAACACATTTTCTAATTATTTATGTTTTCGTTGGTACGTCCGCTTAGTTATAATTTGGAGAATTATGATCAGTTGTTTAATCCTTAATAACTATGCTCTCATACACTAGTAACTGTTTTGTACAATTATAGCACAAGTCTCAACATTAGTTGTGTTCAATATTTCAGTTCTAAGCGGAAGCCACTACTACAGGTCCATGCAAGGTATGCTGATGATTGTCGAGGTGATCGATGCACTGAGTTGGGATGCATTCTTCGTCGCCAATGCCACTGACCACAGTGACGCTCTTAGTGAATTGCGGATGCTTCTATCGGAGAAAAATGCCCAAGATGCACGAACTCAAGTTCCCAGATCCTACACTTGTACAGCCACTGCTTACGAAGTACAACAAATTCCTCACTGAGTGCAGTGAGAAGTCTGAGATGGCGTCATTCTACCTGAATATCAAGAGGATGGTTGACCTCCTCAAATGTTTCACCACCGCCGACCAGCGAAGGGACAGTGGCCACTACCATCTCCATGCGTGCAATCTACAATGTCTATTTTCCAGGAGTTTGATGCGGTCAATTATCTGACGATATGGTTCATATTATCTGGAAAAGATCAATGGTGCTGGAAGCTGAACACCCACAGCTGTATCGGCGGTTCACAATGTCAGAGTTTGCTGTACGAGACCATCAGGGTATAGCTTTAACTCAGTCGCACCAGACATGAAGCTGGAGCAATCCATCCAGCGGGCATCAAAAAGTCAGGGAGGTATCGTAGGCCAGACTAGAAACTCAGCAGTGGTTGTGGAGTGGCAATTGATCTACCATGAGATTTTGGTTATACAGAACAATTTCCGAGAACTCACAAATGAGCGGGTAATGGATCATCATGAGACATATGTACACCATGACCTGCGGGGCAAGAAAGGCGTGATCTTCGATGCAAATGTCTCAAAACTTCTTGACTTTGTGCGATCCAGGCTGAATCCATTCGTCATTCCAGCTCCTGGTATCAGCCTGCACAACTTTGTCACGGGACAAGTTGTCAATTCCGAGATAAAGGACAGGCTACTCAAGGTGTTTGAGAATGGAGAGAAGGTGTACAACCAGTACCGTAAGGAGAGATTTATACTCAAGACCAAGAAACTCTCAGTCACTATTCCAAGGCGGAATCTACCAAGGTTTGACACTGTGGTTGCCACTAAACCCAGTTCGTTGTCACCAGCTGCTGCACATAAGGTTATTGCAGCTGCGCAGCGCGACATCGAGATGGGAGCGTGGAATGAGTCTCGAGGATGTATTCTCACACGATCATCTACCCACCAGTCCTCTGTATGATGGCGACTTCACTTCTGCCACACCAGACAAGAGCAAACTTATGGTTCAGTTGGAAACATATCTGAAGGATGACATTGGTATCAACATATCTGACCGTGAGCTAAGAACTGTTACACTGCTCGATGTCATGTCAAAGGTTCGACAGTATCCAAACTTGTCATACTTCGAAACGTTTGGCGGAGTTGTGAAAAAGGTCCTATTCAGCTGGATTGCAGTATCACCATGCGAGTCCATCCATTTAATATGTGATAGCTATGTTGAAGAGTCCATAAAAGAAGGCGAGAGGATTCGTCGAGCTGGCAACGTAGGCGCAGTAGAAGTATCTGTTTTGAATGAATCCACTCCATCCCACAACAGATGGAGAAATTTTGGGTATCATCAGAGAACAAGCGGAAATTGTTACAACTTGTCAGAACAGTAGTGGCGGCTCGCACTCTTCCTGTACCAGCAATATTAAGCGGCATGGTAGTAAATCAGGAACAGGTTCCTGCTCTCCTTTACGACACTGATACGTCTGATGCAGTTGTGATCCAGGAACTCGCAGGCTGGTTAGAAGAAGCAGACGACCGAATCGTTCCCCACGCCATCTGGGCCGTCCAGCGCGGCTCTGAGCGCATCGTTGTGGTGTCAAATGACACAGACACAGTCACACGCATTTTATACCATATCCACTTGCTAATGCGTAATGGCCTGAAGGAACTCTGGATTGAGTTTGGTACTGGCGAGAAAAGACGACTTCTTCCCCTGCATCGGATGGCGGAACGCATGGGCGAGCCTCTTTGTCGCGTTGTGGTAAAGGCTCACGTACTCACCGGCGATGATGTCACAAGCAAAATTGGCACCAAGCTTGCGGCGATGCAGTGCGATCCAACATATTACCTGACCGAGTTTGCAGAGACAACAGATATTCGGGAACATACTATTGATCAAGTGGAAGAATACCTTGTTCGGGTTTGGGCTGGTGCGAGGTCAAAGCCATCTGCAAAAACATTTGATCGTATGCGTCTCGATGTCCACATCAATGCCTCCTCTGCTACTGCCATGTCCAACATGCCACCTACATCAAGTGCCATACGTGGACACATCAAACGGGCATTCTTCGTTCTTCGCGGGGTTGTTGCCACTGAAGGAAGTGGTCTTGACTGCTGTCAGTGTGGTTGGGAGAGTATCTGTGGCACTCTTAAACCATCTAAGTGCATGAAGCCCCTGTCCACCAACATACTGTCTGTGTGCAAGTGTAATGGAATGTGCGATACCATGAGGTGTTGTTGCAGAAAGGCTGGGGTGGTGTGTGTCATCTATTGCCACAAGTCACATGAGGGGAATTGTCAGAATCGAGATTAGAAATAAGTAGACCGATATGCTCCCATAATTATTTGGTGTGGCTGCAATACGAGATTCTGGGTCCATGCCTATTAGAGTTCGCTTTAACACCTGCGTGTGCTTATTCTGTAATCGATATCCGCAACGTCTAGGTATTAACCAATATGACTTAATAATTTCTAGCATCGACTACCACGTACATGCTTATAATGTTTTATAATCATGGGCTGGATCATTGGCTGGCACATTGTACAGTCTGGTAATGCTTTAAAACGTCTGATGTGATGAATCATGATGTGCTTCAAACATGTGGCAGATATTATTGACACAAGCTCGGATTTTATGGTTATACAATCTTATTTTGATATTAAGTTCAGTACACCACATTATCAACACAGTGATCCAGACACAGTGTTCAGACACAGTGGAGGAAATACTAGTGTGCAGTTACTTGTAGGGTGAATTGTTGGATATATTGGTATTTTGACATGGATGTGGCCAGTAAACGTTACAAATAGTATTAAACAGTTTACTCATTTATTGACTATACCTCGTCAGCATAGTATTCAGCCAATAATCAGACTATCAGTACATATGTCCAATTGGAAAAGGCCTACAAGCATGCTAAGGATCATCTCGGTAGTAGAGAGGGATACCAGGTCCGTTTTACTTCATCCTTCTCACACATTTGCCAATCATGTTCCCAAGGTGGACGATTTTCCCATATTTGGCGGCCATTTTGAATTTCTAGCCTAAGGAATACAGATAATACAAAAACAATTATCCTATTCGGACTAGAACATCAATTCCATGATAAATCGATACCAAATATATTAGTATAGCCCTTCTATATGGAATGTAGTATTGTTTTTGCATTTTATGGCGGCCATCTTGGATTTCATGCTCCTGTGACTTCGTGCCACGGATTTGCAAAAATTACCTTCTGAGGTGTCGATGTGGAGTATGTCTAGATTACAAATCAAAAGAGAAACTGAGCTTACACCAATTTTTTGACGGGCCTATAGGGCAGGTCCTGGACTACTAGTAGAAACAAAATTGCTACCTCACTGCGATATTCTCCCGTAGCGAATTAATGTAGCTAACATAGGTGAATTATTGTAGCTAGGGTCCTAAGTGCATCGACAGACCACATTTTCTAGTTATTCTTGTTATTTCAAAAGACTGTTATAATATTATCCTCCGCCAACAGTAGTAGCTGTAGTAGTGGCAGCAGCACCAGTAACAGCAGATGTAGTACCGTAGTAGGAGGATAGGGAGCAGCAGCAGCAACAACAACAGCAGTCAATCATTACAAAAACGTCTTTATTGCTACATGTATGTAAATTATACTTTTTCAGACATTCAGACATCGATTTGCTTTCTTTCAATATTAAATGAACTATGATTAGAATTTAAACAGAATATATAGATATTTTAAACAAAGTTAGCATTATGCGAGAACAAGTCACATGTTTGCCGCATATAGCTAACGTGCGCTGTCGTATATAGCTCATCGTGTGCTTTATGCATAACTCTCACATATAGCGCGCGCTATATACGGCGTTACAGTGCATTGAGGGATAAACTGAAGCAATGTCCTGTATTTAATGAGCCACAATATAGGTCACATCATAAAAATATCTACTTATCACCTCCGCTCAAGTTTGCGGAACAACTAACCATATTAGTACCAAATGTCGCACATATACGATTTGGTTTTGCATTGTAATGTATGCCAACTGAAAAATACAGGCGAAATTGCATCTACATGCTGGATATTGGCATTAAATGTGCGCTCCTTTGGACATAAAAACTGTTCTGGAAAACGATACACAGGCAAGCGATCCTTGAAACAGGTGAATACCACTACCAGATAAATATTATATGTCGCGATCATGGTTTGATTATATTTGTTCACCTGTGTACTGCGGCAAATCATATAATTTAATAACACAAATGCCAACTGGAGCTCGATATTCTACGTACAAACATATAAAAAGGGACATAAATGATAGACACAGAAATACCAGAAGATTTAACATTCGGTTTTTTATTGCCGGGAGCAGAGGTGGGTCTGGTCTGGATCCCCGGTTGGACCCACCCCCCCCCTGGATCCGCACCTGGGACACACGGACAGACACACAGTCCAAACACTATATGCCCCCCAGAGGTTTATGTCCATAATGGAACATAGCCCCCTTCATTACGAAAATGTGCCCACCTTGGCTCCATCAGCTGTCTCGGCTACTGGTGTTGAATCCTTGCTAGACTTGTTCCCCATGTTGTTCCCCTTGTCTGAAATGAAAGTGAAAGTGAGTAGCCCATTCAGAAAATTATTTTCAGACTAGTCCATTTATGAAAAAAGGGCGTGTTTTTGTTCTCAAAAATTATGAAAATTACTTACAACAAAATGACCTGTCAGCACACGAAGGTCCCCAGTGCCAGATTGGAGAAACTGTGACAAAATTAATTAACCAAAGTGATAAGTATTCACAAGCACATTTATGAAGGTCAAAAGGTCAAGGTCATATTAAGGGCAGTGGTGGTATATGGCATTTGTCCACAAGTATGATGTATTGAAATATTAAAGTAATCCATCAAGTGATATAGAAGTTATGACAGAAATGAGATGGTCTGGCGAACTTATTAATGTGTGAAAAAGTTCAAACTTGTCAAGGTCAAAAGGTCAATGTCATATTAAGGGCAGCATGGATGTGTGACATTTGTCCACAAGTATGCTGTGTTGAAATATTTAAGTAATCCTTCAAGGAATATAGAAGTTATGACAGAATTGAGAAACTCCGGCGAACTTCTTATTGTGGGAAAAAGTTCAAAGATGTCAAGGTCATAAGGTCAATGTCATATTAAGGGCAGCATGGATGTGTGGCATTTGTTCACAGGTATACTGTGTTGAAATATTTAAGTAATCGTTCAAGGGATATAGAAGTTATAACAGAATTTTGAAACTCCGGCAAACTTCTTAATGTGCCGGACGGACGGACGGACGAACGAACGGACGGACACAGTCCAAACACTATATGCCTCCGTCTCTACCGAGACCGGGTGGGGGGTGGGGGACAAAAAGTGCAGATCGTTATGAGCCGGCTCATCTGGATCTACAATGTTTGCCAATACCATTATATAGGTCTGTAGTGTTGAAAGGGTTAACGTCATGATCAAATCGTACACTCCTGTACCTTGATAACAATCTATATTTCTTGTGAGGAACATGACGGGTGTTTCTTTGATGGAATGGCGAACGGTGCAGATCCTGATCAGACTGTGCTTATGCACAGGCTGATCTGGATCTATGCGATTATGCGATGCATGGATATTCAAACTTCTGATCGTCTAGCGTACTCCTGAGGCCTGATAAGGGTCAAAACCATATGTTAAAAACATGATGTGACAGTGTGTTTCATTGACTGAATGGTGAACAGTGCCGACTGATCTGACACTACACAGGTCACAAAACCCATCAGCCCAATTCCATTTATCCAGTCAGAGTCACATATACAATGTAGAGACGAGCCCATCGTTTAAAGTCTCATCCGACAGTTTGGGTGTTTGTTTGTTTGTTGGGGTTTAACGCCCTATCAACAGCTAAGTTCATTGAAGGCCGGGCCAATGGGTTTGGTACTAAATCTCATATATTACCTGTACAAATACATGTACATGTTCAAGTACATGTACAAATGGCGGGAAAATCCCAAAATCAGAAATGAATATCTACAATAAACAAGAATTCCGCGGAATCAAATGTCTCGCCTTGTCCCGCCGCCTTGACCTCGAGCCTGGGCCAGAAAGCAATTTTCACTGGCCCGAACATATTATACAATTATTGAATAGTGAGCCATAGAATATCAGATTATATTCTATGGCTCACTAGTCAATAATTATTTTAGTACATGATAATAGTCGGTATATAGCACTTACGACCTTATGCTACTAGACAACAAGAAACGAGGCAAAGCCACGAAGGCCAGGTTTTTTCCAAGCATAGACACTTGGATAACATAATTATACCCACTTTTTGTAGACTAGATGGCTGTGGCCTGCATGTCGCGCCTTGGGGCGAGGCATGGACACTAAAAAAATAGATATAGTAGATGGAAAAACTTTAACCAAAAAACTTTAACCGGACACACGGAAGGACGGACAGACGGACGGACGGACGCCAAAATGCCGACGATATCGCGCTTTCCGCAAGCGGGCGCAACAATGATGATAAACACCCATGTGAAGTATCAAGGTAATGGGTGAAGCAGTTGCAGAGATATAGTACACGAAAAAACTTTAACAAAACAATTCAAAGTAATTTGACCTTGACATTGGGCATAGGGGCCGCACGGTTGGGGGGTAGAATGAAAATATGGATGATGATAAACACCCATGTGAAGTTTCAAGGTAATGGGCGAAGCAGTTGCAGAGATATAGTATAACGAAAAACTTTTAACCAAAAAACTTTAACCAGACATACGTTAAAAAGTTAACGTTGAAAATTGCTAAGTCAATTACGTAGAAATAATAGGTGAAGGTAAAAAAAATGGTCACATGTTGGATAGTTGTATGTGGTAGGCACCCCTTGGTTATGAAGCTGTGAAAGTTTGGTGGTCCTATGTGGTACAGTACCAAAGAAATGGACTTAAACACGAAAACTAAACATTGTAAACACTAAAACTTAACATTGACAAGAAACGAGGCAAAGCCATGAAGGCCAGGTTTTTTCCAAGCATAGACACTTGGATAACATAATTATACCCACTTTCTGTAGACTAGATGGCTGTGGCCTGCATGTCACGCCTTGGGGCGAGGCATGGACACTAAAAAAATAGATATAGTAGACGGAAAAACTTTAACCAAAATACTTTAACCGGACACACGGACGGACGGACAGACGTATGCCAAAAAGCCGACGATATCGCGCTTTCCGCAAGCGGGCGCGACAATGATGATAAACACCCATGTGAACTATCAAGGTAATGGGTGAAGCATTTGCAGAGATATAGTACACAACAAAACTTTAACAAAACAAGAAACGAGGCAAAGCCATGAAGGCCAGGTTTTTTCCAAGCATAGACACTTGGAAACATAATTATACCCACTTTTTGTAGACTAGATGGCCGGCCACCTGCATGTCGCGCCTTGGGGCGAGGCATGGACACTAAAAAAATAGATATAGTAGATGGAAAAACTTTAACGAAAAAACTTTAACAAGACACACGGACGTACGGACGGACGTATGCCAAAATGCCGACGATATCGCGCTTTCCGCAAGCGGGTGCGACAATGATGATAAACACCCATGTGAAGTATCAAGGTAATGGGCAAAGCAGTTGCAGAGATATAGTATAACGAAAAACTTTTAACCAAAAAACTTTAACCAGACATACGTTAAAAAGTTAACGTTGAAAATGGCTAAGTCAATTATGTAGAAATAATAGGTGAAGGTAAAAAAAATGGTCACATGTTGGATAGTTGTATGTGGTAGGCACCCCTTGGTTATGAAGCTGTGAAAGTTTGGTGGTCCTAGGTGGTACAGTACCAAAGAAATGGACTTAAACACGAAAACTGAACATTGTAAACGCGAAAACTTAACATTGAAAATGGCTAAGTCGACTGCGCGGAAAAAATGGGTCAAGATAAAAAAAGTAAACATGTTGGATAGTGATAATGTGGTGGGCACCCCTTGATTATGAAGCTGTGAAAGTTTGGTGGTCCTAGGTGGTACAGTACCAAAGAAATGGACTTAAACACGAAAACTTAACATTGTAAACGCGAAAACTTTACATTGAAAATGGCTAAGTCGATTGCGCGGAAAAAATGGGTCAAGTTAAAAACAAGAAACGAGGCAAAGCCACGAAGGCCAGGTTTTTTCCAAGCATAGACACTTGGATAACATAATTATACCCACTTTTTGTAGACTAGATGGCCGTGGCCTGCATGTCGCGCCTTGGGGCGAGGCATGGACACTAAAAAAATAGATATAGTAGATGGAAAAACTTTAACCAAAAAACTTTAACCGGACACACGGAACGATATAGTATAACGAAAAAGTTTTAACCTAAAAACTCTAACCAGACGTACGTTAAAAAGTTAACGTTGAAAATGGCTAAGTCAATTACGTAGAAATAATAGGTGAAGGTAAAAAAGTGGTCACATGTTGGATAGTTGTATGTGGTAGGCACCCCTTGGTTATGAAGCTGTGAAAGTTTGGTGGTCCTAGGTGGTACAGTACCAAAGAAATGGACTTAAACACGAAAACTTAACATTGTAAACGCGAAAACTTAACATTGAAAATGGCTAAGTCGACTGCATGGAAAAAATGGGTGAAGTTAAAAAAAAAGAGTAACATGTTGGATAGTGATATGTGGTGGGTACCCCTTGATTATGAAGCTGTGAAAGTTTGGTGGTCCTAGGTGGTACAGTACCAAAGAAATGGACTTAAACACGAAAACTTAACATTGTAAACGCGAAAACTTAACATTGAAAATGACTAAGTCGACTACACGGAAAAAATGGGTGAAGTTAAAAACAAGAAACGAGGCAAAGCCACGAAGGCCAGGTTTTTTCCAAGCATAGACACTTGGATAACATAATTATACCCACTTTTTGTAGACTAGATGGCCGTGGCCTGCATGTCGCGCCTTGGGGCGAGGCATGGACACTAAACAAATAGATATAGTAGATGGGAAAAGTTTAAAGAAAAAAAAACTTTAACCGGACACACGGACGTACGGACGGACGGACGGACGGACGGACGGACGGACGCATATGCCAAAATGCCGACGATATCGCGCTTTCCGCAAGCGGTTGCGACAATGATGATAAACACCCATGTGAAGTATCAAGGTAATGGATGAAGCAGTTGCAGAGATATAGTACACAAAAAAACTTTAACAAAAAAATTCAACGTAATTTGACCTTGACATTGGGCACAGGGGCCGCACGGTTGGGGGTTAGAATGAAAATATGGATGATGATAAACACCCATGTGAAGTTTCAAGGTAATGGGCGAAGCAGTTGCAGAGATATAGTATAACGAAAAACTTTTAACCAAAAAACTTTAACCAGACGTACGTTAAAAAGTTAACCTTGAAAATGGCTAAGTCAATTACGTAGAAATAATAGGTGAAGGTAAACAAACAAATGGTCACATGTTGGATAGTTTGTATGTGGTAGGCACACCCCTTGGTTATGAAGCTGTGAAAGTTTGGTGGTCCTAGGTGGTACAGTAACAAAGAAATGGACTCAAACACGAAAACTTAACATTGATTGTGGACGCCGCCCGCCCGCCCGGCTTTCGCCAATCCCATAGCCTGGATTTTTTTTCAAAAAACCTGGCTAAAAATTCAAAGTAATTTGACCTTGACATTGGGCACAGGGGCCGCACGGTTGGGGGGTAGAATGAAAATATGGATGATGATAAACACCCATGTGAAGTTTCAAGGTAATGGGCGAAGCAGTTGCAGAGATATAGTATAACGATAAACCTTTAACCAAAAAACTTTAACCAGATCGTACGTTAAAAATTTAACGTTGAAAATGGCTAAGTCAATTAAGTAGAAATAATAGGTGAAGGTAAAAACTAGATGGCCGCGGCCTGCATGTCGCGCCTTGTGGCGAGACATGGACACTAAAAAAAAAGATATAGTATAACGAAAAACTTTAACGAAAAACTTTAACGAAAAACTTCAAAGTAATTTGACCTTGACATTGGGCACAGGGGCCGCACGGGAGGGGGGTAGAATGAAAATATAGATGATGATAAACACCCATGTGAAGTTTCAAGGTAATGGGCAAAGCAGTTGCAGAGATATAGTATAACGAAAAACTTTAACCAAAAAACTTAACCAAAAACTTTAACCAAAAAACTTAACCAAAAACTTCAACGTAATTTGACCTTGACATTGGGCACATGGGCCGCACGGAAGGGGGGTAGAATGAAAATATAGATGATGATAAACACCCATGTCAAGTGTCAAGGTAATGGGAAAAGCAGTTGCAGAGATATAGTATAACGAAAAACTTTAACCAAAAACATTAACCAAAAAACTTAACCAAAAAACTTAACCAAAAACTTTAACCAAAAAACTTAACCAAAAACTTCAAAGTAATTTGACCTTGACAATGGGCACAGGGGCAGTACGGGAGGGGGGTACAATGAAAATATAGATGATGATAAACACCCATGTGAAGTTTCAAGGTAATGGGCAAAGCAGTTGCAGAGATATAGTATAACGAAAAACTTTAACCAAAAAACTTTAACCAAAAAACTTAACCAAAATACTTAACCAAAAACTTTAACCACAAAACTTAACCAAAAAACTTTAACCAAAAACTTTAACCAAAAAACTTAACCAAAAACTTCAAAGTAATTTGACCTTGACATTGGGCACAGGGGCCGCACAGGAGGGGGTAGAATGAAAATATAGATGATGATAAACACCCATATGAAGTTTCAAGGTAATGGGCAAAGCAGTTGCAGAGATGTAGTATAACGAAAAACTTTAACCAAAAAAACTTAAGCAAAAAACTTAAGCAAAAACTTAACCAAAAACTTTAACCAAAAAACTTAACCAAAAACTTCAAAGTAATTTGACCTTGACATTGGGCACAGGGGCCGCACGGGAGGGGGGTAGAATGACAATATAGATGATGATAAACACCCATGTGAAGTTTCAAGGTAATGGGCAGAGCAGTTGCAGAGATATAGTATAACGAAAAACTTTAAACTTTAACAAAAACCTTTAACTTTAACCAAAAAACTTAACCAAACAAGAGGGCCATGATGGCCCTAATTCGCTTACCTGACTCCATGAACACTAGAGGAGAATGTGACAGTGAGTTCATGTGTTTTAAAAAAATTGTGCTATTTTTTGATGGCGGTCATCTTGGATTAAGCAATGACTCATTTTACCAAATCTGAAAATGCTTCACACAAGGATCTTAACTTAGCATCGGCCATGTGGTTCCTGAGAAAAAGAAGTTCAAAATCTTGAATAAATGGACCTTTTGGTGGCCATTATGGATGACATAATCATCCGATTCCGACAAATATTGCACCAGAGCAATCGCCTCATCGATACCTTCAATTTGATATATGACATGAGCATATTTGGTCAAAAATAAAATTTGACCCTAATTTGACCCCACGGGCCACGCCCATTTTTTACCCCGGGGTCACCATTTTCACAACTTTGAAAGATAATTGTAAATCGATCATTCCTACCAAGTTTAGTCGAAATCCGGCCAGGGGTTCATGAGAAGAAGATTTTTTAAGAATTTATGCTATTTTTAGACGGCGGCCATCTTAGATTAGCGATGACCTCCATTTTAACAAATCTGAAAAGGCTTCACCCATGGACCATAACTTTTAAGTTTGGCTACCATGGGCCAAGCGGTTCATGTGAAGAAGAATTTTGAAATCACTAATAAAAGAACAACCTTTTGACATTTTGGCGGCCATCTTGGATGACTTACCAATCAGATTTCAACAAAAAATGTACCAGAGTGATCGCCTCATTGATACCTTCGATTTGATACATAACATGACAATATTCGGTCAAAAATAAAATTTGACCCCCATTTGACCCCACGGGCCACGCCCATCTTTGACCCCGGGGTCACCATTTTAACAACTTTGAAAGAGCATTGTACATCGATCATTCCTACCAAGTTTCGTCATAATCCGGTAAGCGGTTTATGAGAAGAAGATTTTTTAAGAATTTATGCTATTTTTAGACGGCGGCCATCTTGGATGAGCGATGACCTCCATTTTAACAAATCTGAAAAGGCTTCACCCATGGACCATAACTTTTAAGTTTGGCTACCATGGGCTAAGCGGTTCATGTGAAGAAGAATTTTGAAATCTCTAATAAAAGAACGACCTTTTGACCTTTCGGCGGCCATCTTCAATGACATAACCATCCGATTTCGACAAAAAATGCACCAGAGTGATCGCCTCATTGATACCTTCAAATTTTATATATGACATGACCATATTCAGTCAAAAATAAAATTTGACCCCAATTTGACCCCACGGGCCACGCCCATTTTTGACCCCGGGGTCACCATTTTAACAACTTTGAAAGAGCATTGTACATCGATCATTCCTACAAAGTTTTGTCGAAATCCGGCTGGCGGTTCTTGAGAAGAGTGAGTGAGTGAGTGAATAGGGTTTAACGTCCGCTTTTCTGACATAGAGGTACAAGCCTCAGGGAGTCTACACGCAGACGGGTCAACAGGGTCGTGTCCCGTATCCACCTGTCCAAGGGGGGTAAATCCCAACTTCAGAACTCAATATTTACAATCAAAATATATATTCAGTCCTGAAATTAGAACAACCTGATCTGGTGCCAGGCCCTCGCCACACCAGCATCATTTATCCCATCCCCTAAAAGTAATAGGATTAGCGCTAATCTTACTTTTATATATGGGGCATAGCCTGACTCAACTCTCACATACAAGAAAGCCAAAAATGTACCTGAGGGCCAAATCCGGTATAGTGGGTTCCGGAAAGTATGAACACAATCGTTAAGCCAGTTTAGTCGCCTTTTACGACAAGCAATGGCTACTGCAGCACTATTCTCAGGATCAGTTGATCCCGCCCCGGTGCCTGCACGGGGCCGTTCTTGAGAAGAAGATTTTTGAAGAATTGGTGCTATTTTTAGACAGCGGCCATCTTGGATTACATAATGACGTCATTTTAACAATTTTGTAGTCCCCCTACCTAAGGACCATGACCATGAAGTTTGGTGACTATAGGCCCAATGCTTACCGAGGAGAAGACGTTTGAAAATGTTCACGGACGACGGACGGACGACGGACGGACGGACACATTGCGGTAACAATAGCTCACATGAGCTTCGCTCAGGTGAGCTAAAAACTTAACCAAAAACTTTAACCAAAGAACTTAACCAAAAACTTTAACCAAAGAACTTAACCAAAAACTTTAACCAAAAAACTTAACCAAACAACTTAACCAAACAAGAATTCCGCCACGGAAGCGGTGTCGCGCCTGCCGAGGCATTTGACCGTGAACATTACAAGTAAATAAATGACCTTGACCTTAAGAATTTGGATGTGGGGGTGTGCATAATGAAGCATCATCCATAGACAAACATTGATGTGAAATATTATCAAAGTCTGAAAAGGGGTTAAAGAGATATTGTGAAAAAAACAATAACTTTAACGCATTTCTGTTACAAAACCGGTGAACATTACAAGTAAATAATTGACCTTGACCTTCAGAATTTGGATGTGGGGGTGTGCGTAATGAAGCATCATCCCATGACAAACATGAATGTGATATATTATCAAAGTGTGGCAAGGGGTTAAAGAAATATTGTGAAAAAATAACAACTTTAATGCATTTCTGTTACAAAACCGGTGAACATTAAAAGTAAATAAATGACCTTGACCTTGAGAATTTGGATGTGGGGGTGTGCATAATGAAGCATCATCCCTAGACAAACATTGATGTGAAATATTATCAAAGTCTGAGAAGGGGTTAGAGATATTGTGAAAAAACAATAACTTTAACGCATTTCTGTTACAAAACCGGTGAACATTACAAGTAAATAATTGACCTTGACCTTCAGAATTTGAATGTGGGGGTGTGCGTAATGAAGCATCATCCCATGACAAACATGAATGTGATATATTATCAAAGTGTGGCAAGGGGTTAAAGAAATATTGTGAAAAAATAACAACTTTAATGCATTTCTGTTACAAAACCGGTGAACATTAAAAGTAAATAAATGACCTTGACCTTCAGAATTTGAATGTGGGGGTGTGCGTAATGAAGCATCATCCCTAGACAAACATTGATGTGAAATATTATCGAAGTCTGGCAAGGGGTTAAAGAGATATTGTGAAAAAACAATAACTTTAACGTATTTGCCTTACAAAAAAACCGGACGACGCGGACGACGCGGACGACGCGGACGACGCGGACGACGCGGACGACGCGGACGACGCGGACGACGCGGACGACGCGGACGACGCAGACGACGCGGACGACGACGAAGCGGACAACGAGGACGGAAAAAGCGCCGACTATAGTCGGGCCTCTGCTAAAGCAGGCGCGACAAAAACAATAACTTTAATGCATTCCTGTTACAAAACCGGTGAACATTACAAGTAAACAAATGACCTTGACCTTCAGAATTTGGATGTGGGGGTGTGCGTAATGAAGCATCATCCCTAGACGAACATTGATGTGAAATATTATCAAAGTCTGGCAAGGGGTTAAAGAGATATCGTGAAAAAACAATAGCTTTAACGCATTCCTGTTACAAAACCGGTGAACATTACAAGTAAATAAATGACCTTGACCTTGAGAATTTGGATGTGGGGGTGTGCATAATGAAGCATCATCCCTAGACAAACATTGATGTGAAATATTATCAAAGTCTGAGAAGGGGTTAAAGAGATATTGTGAAAAAACAATAACTTTAACGCATTTCTGTTACAAAACCGGTGAACATTAAAAGTAAATAAATGACCTTGACCTTCAGAATTTGGAAAAAACACTAACTTTAACGCATTCCTGTTACAAAACCGGTGAACATTACAAGTAAAAAATAAATGACCTTGACCTTCAGAATTTGGATGTGGGGGTGTGCGTAATGAAGCATCATCCCTAGATAAACATTGATGTGAAATATTATCAAAGTCTGGCAATGGGTTAAAGAGATGTTGTCAAAAAACAATAACTTTAACGCATTTGCCTTACAAAAACCTTAACCAAGGTTGACCAGTTACAAAACTGGTGAACATTACAAGTCAATAAATGACCTTGAACTTCAGAATTTGGATGTTCATTACACATCATCCCTAGACAAACATTGATGTGAACTATTATCAAAGTGTGGCAAGGGGTTAAAGAGATATCGTGAAAAAACAATAACTTTAACGCAATTCTGTTACAAAACCGGTGAACATTAAAAGTAAATAAACGACCTTGACCTTGAGAATTTGGATGTGGGGGTGTGCGTAATGAAGCATCATCCCTAGACAAACATTGATGTGAAATATTATCAAAGTGTGGCAAGGGGTTAAAGAGATATTGTGAAAAAACAATAACTTTAACGCATTTCTGTTACAAAACCGGTGAACATTAAAAGCAAATAAATGACCTTGACCTTGAGAATTTGGATGTGGGGGTGTGCGTAATGAAGCATCATCCCTAGACAAACATTGATGTGAAATATTATCAAAGTCTGGCAAGGGGTTAAAGAGATATTGTGAAAAAACAATAACTTTAACGCATTTCTGTTACAAAACCGATGAACATTACAAGTAAATAAATGACCTTGACCTTGAGAATTTGGATGTGAGGGTGTGCGTAATGAAGCATCATCCCTAGACAAACATTGATGTGAAATATTATCAATGTCTGGTAAGGGGTTAAAGAGATATTGTAAAAAAACAATAAGTTTAACGCATTTCTGTTACAAAACCGGTGAAGATTACAAGTAAATAAATTACCTTGACCTTGATAATTTGGATGTGGGGGTGTGCGTAATGAAGCATCATCCCTAGACAAACATTGATGTGAAATATTATCAAAGTCTGACAAGGGGTTAAAGAGATATTGTGGAAAAAACAATAACTTTTAACGCATTTCTGTTACAAAACCATTGAACAATTACAAGGAAATAAATGACCTTGACCTTAAGAATTTGGATGTGGGGGTGTGCGTAATGAAGCATCATCCCTAGACAAACATTGATGTGAAATGTTATCAATGTCTGGCAAGGGGTTAAAGAGATATTGTGAAAAAACAATAACTTTAACGCATTTGCCTTACAAAAAAACTGGACGACGCGGACGACGCGGACGACGCGGACGACGCGGACGACGCGGACGACGCGGACGACGCGGACGACGCGGACGACGCGGACGACGCGGACGACGCGGACGACGCGGACGACGCGGACGACGCGGACGACGCGGACGACGCGGACGACGCGGACGACGCGGACGACGCGGACGACGCGGACGACGCGGACGACGACGACGGAAAAAGCGCCGACTATAGTCGCGCCTCTGCTAAAGCAGGCACGACAAAAACTTAACCAAAAACTTTAACCAAAGAACTTAACCAAAAACTTTAACCAAAAAACTTAACCAAACAACTTAACCAAACAACTGAACCAAACAACTTACCAAAAACTTTAACCGGACACACGTACGTATGTAGTAGTACTAACGTCGAGTATGTACGTACGTAAGCCAAACGGCCGACTATATCGCGCTTTCCGCAAGCGGGCGCGACAAAAATGGTCACATGTTGGATAGTTGTATGTGGTAGGCACCCCTTGGTTATGAAGCTGTGAAAGTTTGGTGGTCCTAGGTAGTACAGTACCAAAGAAATGGACTTAAACACGAAAACTTAACATTGTAAACGTGAAAACTTAACATTGAAAATGGCTAAGTCGACTGCGCGGAAAAAATGGGTCAAGTTAAAAAAAAAGTAACATGTTGGATAGTGATATGTGGTGGGGACCCCTTGATTATGAAGCTGTGAAAGTTTGGTGGTCCTAGGTGGTACAGTACCAAAGAAATGGACTTAAACACGAAAACTTAACATTGTAAACGCGAAAACTTAACATTGAAAATGGCTAAGTCGACTGCGCGGAAAAAATGGGTCAAGTTAAAAAAAAAGTAACATGTTGGATAGTGATATGTGGTGGGCACCCCTTGATTATGAAGCTGTGAATGTTTGGTGGTCCTAGGTGGTACAGTAACAAAGAAATGGACTCAAACACGAAAACTTAACATTGATTGTGGACGCCGCCCGCCCCCGCCGCCCGCCGCCCGCCGCGCCGCCGCCCGACCGCCCGCTTTCGTTTCGCCAATCCAATAGCCTGGATTTTTTTTCAAAAAACCTGGCTAAAAAGGTAACATGTTGGATAGTGATATGTGGTGGGCACCCCTTGATTATGAAGTTGTGAAAGTTTGGTTGTACTAGGTGGTACAGTAACAAAGAAATGGATTCGCGCATTGGGGCAAGGCATGGACACTAAAAAAAGAGATATAGTAGATGGAAAAACTTTAAAAGGACACACGGACGTACGGACGTATGCCAAAATGCCAACTATATCGCGCTTTCCGCAAGCGGGCGCAACAATGATGATAAACACCCATGTGAAGTATCAAGGTAATGGGTGAAGCAGTTGCAGAGATATAGTACACAAAAAAATCAAAGTAATTTGACCTTGACATTGGGCACAGGGGCCGCACGGTTGGGGGGTAGAATGAAAATATGGATGATGATAAACACCCATGTAAAGTTTCAAGGTAATGGGCGAAGCAGTTGCAGAGATATAGTATAACAAAAAACTTTAACCAAAACACTTTAACCAAAACACTTTAACCAGACGTACGTTAAAAAGTTAACGTTGAAAATGGCTAAGTCAATTACGTAGAAATAATAGGTCAAGGTAAAAAAAATGGTCACATGTTGGATAGTTCTATGTGGTGGGCACCCCTTGGTTATGAAGCTGTGAAAGTATGGTGGTCCTAGGTGGTACAGTACCAAAGAAATGGACTTAAACACGAAAACTTAACATTGTAAACGCGAAAAGTTAACATTGACTGCGGAAAAAATGGGTCAAGTTCAAAACGAGGCAAAGCCACGAAGGCCAGGTTTTTTCCAAGCATAGACACTTGGATAACATAATTATACCCACTTTTTGTAGACTAGATGGCCGTGGTCTGCATGTCGTGCCTTGGGGCGAGGCATGGACACTAAACAAATAGATATAGTAGATGGGAAAAGTTTAAAGAAAAAAAAACTTTAACCGGACACACGGACGTACGGACGGACGGACGGACGGACATATGCCAAAATGCCGACGATATCGCGCTTTCCGCAAGCGGTTGCGACAATGATGATAAACACCCATGTGAAGTATCAAGGTAATGGATGAAGCAGTTGCAGAGATATAGTACACAAAAAAACTTTAACAAAAAAATTCAACGTAATTTGACCTTGACATTGGGCACAGGGGCCGCACGGTTGGGGGTTAGAATGAAAATATGGATGATGATAAACACCCAGTGAAGTTTCAAGGTAATGGGCGAAGCAGTTGCAGAGATATAGTATAACGAAAAACTTTTAACCAAAAAACTTTAACCAGACGTACGTTAAAAAGTTAACCTTGAAAATGGCTAAGTCAATTACGTAGAAATAATAGGTGAAGGTAAACAAATGGTCACATGTTGGATAGTTGTATGTGGTAGGCACCCCTTGGTTATGAAGCTGTGAAAGTTTGGTGGTCCTAGGTGGTACAGTAACAAAGAAATGGACTCAAACACGAAAACTTAAAATTGATTGTGGACGCCGCCCGCCCGCCCGCCCGAGCCCGCCCGCCCGCCGCCCGCCCGCCCGGCTTTCGCCAATCCAATAGCCTGGATTTTTTTCCAAAAAACCTGGCTAAAAAGGTAACATGTTGGATAGTGATATGTGGTGGGCACCCCTTGATTATGAAGCTGTGAATGTTTGTTGGTCCTATGTGTTACAGTAACAAAGAAATGGACTCAAACACGAAAACTTAACATTGATTGTGGACGCCGCCCGCCCGCCCGCTTATTTGATGTAATTCCATCAAATATTGATTTCACTGAGAGAAAAAATTCCTACGAAGGCCGGGTTTTCGTAAAGATTTAACCCTTAGAATGCGAGAAACAAAAATAGTCGTCTGCTGTTGTGTTACATTTGATCTTCTTTCTCAATAAAAGCATGGTTTGACTCTAAATGATTCTAAAGTGTTGTCAAAACATGTTTTTATAAGAAAAATGGAATATAAAAAACAATAAATGTGGCCTGTCGGCACACGAGAGATTAGAGAAACTGTGACAAAGTTAATTAACCAAAGTTATAAGTACTCACAAGGACATTTATGAAAGTTATGACAGAAATGAGAAACTCCAGCGAACGTCTTAATGTGTGAAAAAGTTCAAAGTTGTGAAGGTCGAAAGGTCAAGGTCATATTAAGGGCAGCATGGATGTGTGGCATTTGTCCTCAAGTAATGCATTGAAATATTGAAGTAATCCACCAAGGGATATAGAAGTTACGACAGAATTGAGAAACTCCGGCAAACCTCTTAATGTAAATGAACAGTTCAAAGTTGAAATGGTCAAAAGGTCAAGGTCATATTAACAGCAGCATGGATGTGTGACATTTGTCCACAGGTATGATGTATCGAAATATTGAAGTAATCTATCAAGGGATATAGAAGTAATGATAGAACTGAGAAACTCAGGCAAACTTCTTAATGTGTGAAAAAGTTCAAAGTTGTGAAGGTCAAAAGGTCAAGGTAAAAAAGTCAAGGTCATATTAATGACAGTATGGGTGTGTGGCATTTGTCCACAGGTATGCTGTGTTGAAATATTTAAGCAATCCTTCAAGGGATATAGAAGTTATGACATAATTGAGAAACTCTGGCGAACTTCTAAATGTGAATTACCAGTTCAAAGTTGTGTTGAAATGGTCAAAAGGTCAAGGTCATATTAAGGGCAGCATGGATGTGTGGCATTTGTCCACAGGTATGATGTATTGAAATATTGAAGTAATCTATCAAGGGATATAGAAGTAATGATAGAATTGAGAAACTCTGGCAAACTTTTTAATTTGTGAAAAAGTTCAAAGTTGTGAAGGTCATATTAAGGGCAGCATGGATGTGTGGCATTTGTCCTCAAGTATGACAGAATTGAGAAACTCCAGCGAACTTCTTAATGTCAATTAAAAGTTCAAAGTTGTGAAGGTCAAAAGGTCTGGTCATATTTAAGGCAGACCAGAAATGATGTGTGGCATTTGTCCACGGGTATGGTGTATTGAAATATTGAAGTAATCTATCAAGGAATATGGACAGAATTGAGAAACTCATGCGAACTTGTGTGAAAAAGTACAAAGTTGTGTAGGTCAAAAGCTGAAGGTCATATTAATGACAGCATGGATGTGTGGGATATAAAAGTTATGATATAATTGAGAAACTCCGGCGAACTTCTTAATGTGCAGTACACAGACACACAGACACACAGTCCCAGCACTATATGCCTCCGGCTCTACCGAGACAAGGGGCAAAAAAAGCATTTAACATGGGTGGGCTATAGCACAAGATGGCCATTGTGGCCCTATATCGCTCACCTGACTGTTATATATACATGTATGTGCAAGTTTCGTTTTGTTTCTGCTTATATTTAAGGGTGGGAATTGGCTCGAACACCTTCCATACCCAGTTATATATTATATATGCAAGTAAATCTGAGAAAGCTTTATACATTCATTATTCCTATGAAGTTGTCTGGTGAGTGTCGAAATTTATACGGCGGACATCTTGGACTATGTGACGATCTCCAATTTGACAAATCTGTTAACGTTTCACAAAAAGACAATAGCTATGAAATTTGTCCATGACCATATTCGGTCAAATGTGAAAATTGACCCCTAGTTGAATACCCTCCGCACCCCCCTCCCCCACTAAATCCAATTGGACTTATAGTAGAGGAAATACAGGTCATTTTTGAGGTGTATGTTGCCATCCGGTATCACAAGACACATCATAATACGAAAATGTTTAGGAAATGTTGAATTTGTTCTAAAACATAGCATTCCTTTTTCCCGCTGATAGTCTCACGCTTAATAGCCACATGCTTTGCTTTGACTAGATACTTTATCATCGACTATGTCACTGATAGACAGCATTCAGTTCTCGCATTTTTAAATTAGGTAATCTTTTATGAACATGCACGTTTATTGTGTGTTATGGTATTGCAGTGTTCACTGTGATAATATAGAAGTGTGCAGTGCTGAACATATCTTGTAATAACGCTTATGAAGCGTGTGTTTCAAATAAGTTTGTCTTTATGTCTTATCTGCAGCAAAGCAGTAGTCAGTGGTAATATGAATACATGTAATGGAAAGGAATTATGTCACTGTTCACGGGTTTTTCGACAGATTGGTGTAAGGATTGATCACTACTAGTGTGCTTGTGGGGTTTTCCCGATACAGCCATGTTAAATTTAGCATAGAATTTCTTTGACTTAAAGGAAGATGCCCACTCAGTAGGCACAAACTGTTCTCTGTAGGAATTAACTCATTCCACCCTAGCGCCCCGATAACGCATCGCTCTAGCAGTGCTCCGATTCCCGCGTGCCACGATATGGGGTCGGTATTTATCTTATTCCAGTCCCGCGAGCCACGAATTTGAGGCTCGATAAAACTAGCTTTCGCGCACGCCACGATATGTCGTCGCATTTGATAGGTTGTTTCGAGCCGCCATATCTGGCGATGTATACCGTATGTACAAAATCATTTATCAAGTAAGTCAATCTTAATTATCCGCATGCAAAATCAGTGCTCAAGATGCACAGCGTATTTGGATAGTGTGTAAAAACATGGTAAAATGGTACAAGAACTGCGTCTGTCGAACGCGGATGCCACCTGCAGCATATTTGAGAAACTGTGACAAAGTGGTTAAGTCATTTAAGTAACCTGGTGAAGGTCAAGAGGCGAAGGTCATATAAATTATGAAAAGGCAGGTGTGGCACACGTACCAATGAATGAAGTGTTGAAGTATTGAAGCGATTAAGCAACTTATGTAGATGATATGGCCAGTTTGAGAAACTGTGAGGAACTGGTTAACCAAAATTGTTAAGTCATTTAAGTAACCGGGTGAAGGTGAAAAGGCGAAGGTCATATAAATTATGAAAAGGCAGGTGTGGCACACATACCAATGAATGAAATGTTGAAGTATTGAAGCGATTAAGCAACTTATGTAGATGATATGGCAATTTTGAGAAACTGTGACGAACTGGTTAACCAAAATTGTTAAGTCATTTAAGCCAAATTCCAAGTCAAAATTTTCTGTTACCTGACTGTTAAAGTTTTTGAAGCACCAAGTATGTGACCTTGACCATGGGCTTGGCGGGGGCAGGACGAACGTGGATTTGGCACAGGGCTGTAGAGGACCATTAGAGCAATGCATATATGAAATATGAAGCTGATCCGGTGAAAGACGAAATTATAAGATATTTACCTGAGCTTAAGTGAAGCACTAAGTATGAAACTTAACCCTGGGCTTGGCGCAGGTCAACGTGATGGCAGGGCGGTAGAGAAACCATTAGAGCAAACGCTTATATGAAAATATGAAGTTGTTTACCGTGAAATAGAAAGAAAAAATTATAAGATATTTACCTGAGCACTAAGTTTTTGAAGACCAAGTATGTGATCCTTGAACCCTGGGCTTGGCGGGGGCAGGACGAACGTGGATTTGGCACAGGGCGGTAGAGGACCATTAGAGCAACGCGTATATGAAATATGAAGTTGATCCTGTGAATTTGGAAATGAAGTTCCGATTCGTGATGGATGGCCCAGAATATAAAAGATATTTACCTGAGCGTTAAAGTTTTTGAAGCAAAGACCAAGTATGTGACCTTGACCCAGGGATTGGCGGGGCAGGACGAACGTGGATTTGGCACAGGCCGGTAGAGGACCATTAGAGCAATGCGTATATGAAATATGAAGCTGATCCGTGAAAGAAAACAGAAATTATAAGATATTAACCCGAGCGTTAAAGTTTTTGAAGCACCAAGTATGTGACCTTGACCCTGGGCTTGGCGGGGGCAGGACGAACGTGGATTCGGCACAGGGCGGTAGTGAACCATCAGAGCAATGTGTATATGAAATATGAAGCAGATCGGTCGAAGGATGAAGAAATTACGAGACATTTACCTGAGTGTTAAGACGGACGGACGGACGGACGGACGGACGGGACGGGACGGGACGGACGGACGGACAGACGGACAGACGGACATATGCGGACGGACGGACGGACGGACGGGAGGACGGAACGCACGTTCCTACGAATGAATACTTGTTGGGTTTTTATTGTATAAAAATACCCAACAAGAGTACCCAACACTATCCTAACCCTACCCAATAAGATCCCCGTACGCTTACAACAAGTACCCATTCGTGTGTGCGGACGGACGGACGGACGGACGGACGGACGGACAAGGGTAACACTAAATGCCCCCTCCACTATCGTGGTGGGGCATAACAAGATTCCAAAGGGTGTTCGAGTTATGCTCTGGATACAAAATCAGAGCACGAAACAACAAAGGGAGATAAGTAAACAAGAATTCCGCGCAATCAGATGCCTCGCCTTGTCCCGCCTTGACCTCGAGCCTGGGCCCGAAAGCAATTTTCACTGGCCCAACATATTATACAATTATTGACTAGTGAGCCATAGAATATCAGATTATATTCTATGGCTCACTAGTCAATAATTGTTTTATTATATGATAATAGTCTGTATATAGCACTTACGACCTTATGCTACTAGACAAAAATTGAAAAAGAATTTGAAAAAAAAAATGAAAAAAAAATATGGAAAAAAAAAGTTTAAAAATTAAAAATAATAATGTTTGCTACTGGAGCCCAGAATTTTTTTTAATAGTCCTCTATTTATCTACATATATCTGCACAGGTCCACATAATGCCACAATATTTTCAACACAGTTTACGGAAATGTAATATCCAATGTAGTAATTTACCTGTATAAATTACCTGTGGTCAGAGTGGTCAAGACTGGACATTTGCACATGCTAGCACATGCACAGGTGAATGGTTCTCCCAGTCTATATTGTTCAACCGGAGAAGGCTATTGTTCTCTCTACAGGTAAGGTGTACAGAGCACACGAGAAAACGGGTCTTCATGCATTATTGTCGAGTTTGTAGAGTGCGCAAAACAAAAAAGGGAGATAACTCAACAATTAGCTACGCAAGAGTTGTCATTCTTGTGCGCGACACACCTCCGGGTCGTGGTCTATGCATGTGTGAAGTTTCATGAAAATATTCCAAAGGGTGGTCGAGTTATGCTCCGGACAGGAAATCAGTGCGCGAAAACAAAAAAGGGAGATAACTAAAAAATTAGCTATGCAAGAGTTGTCATTCTTGTGCACGACACACATTCGGTTCGTGGTCTAATTGAATGTGTGAAGTTTCATAAAAATATTCCAAAGGGTGGTCGAGTTATGGTCAATCAGTGCGCGAAACAAAAAAGGGAGATAACTAAAAAATTAGCTATGCAAGAGTTGTATTTATTGTGCGCGACACTCGTTCGGGTTGTGGTCTATGCATGTGTGAAGTTTCATGAAAATATTCCAAAGGGTGGTCGAGTTATGCTCCTGACACGTAAATCAGTGCGCGAAATCAAAAAAAGGGAGATAACTCAAAAAATTAGCTAATGCAAGGAGTTTTTCAAGTTCTGTGCGCGGAACGACCTTCACCTTGGGTCGTGGTTTTCGATGCATGTGTGAAGTTTCATGAAAATATTCCAAAGGGTGTTCGAGTTATGCTCCGGACAAGAAGTGTCTGCGGCGGACGCGGCCCGCTGTCAAATCCGGAGTCCGGGGGATACAATTATGAAAAGGCAGGTGTGGCACACATACCAATGAATGAAGTGTTGAAGTATTCAAGCGATTAAACAACTTATGTAGATGCTATGGCCAGTTTGAGAAACTGTGACAAAGTGGTTAACCGAAAAATGTGACGGACGGACAGATGTTGGCCCGTTGGACGGACGGACGGACGGACGGACAGATGTTGGCCCGGACGGACGGACGGACGGACGGACAGACGGACGGTCCAAAAATGGAAAATTATTTCTAATTTTAGTTTTTATTATTCATACTCACCTGAATGGTTGCAAACAGATAGGTTGCTATGAAATCGTCCTAATAATAAAAATCTGCCTACTCTAATCACTCACATAACCCACCATAGACCATTCCGCTCTACCCACAGCCAATTGGCTAGTCCGCTATTTAAACTCCTCCTATTATTGTTAGGTATACAGCTTCAAAAAGTTAATCATTTCCATATGGAAATGAAACTGCTAGTAAAATAGCCTGAAGTATACTAAGTAGGGAGAAGATAAAACCATCAAGCGGGGACGGGAGGAGGGTCTACCTTACCATTCAGGCGAGTATGAATAATAAAAAACTAAAATTAGAAATAATTTTCCATTTTTATGTCTTCAAACTAACCTGAATGGTGCAAGAATTCGTAGTGATGGTGGGAGGTATTCTCACTACTCATACTCGACCGGAATGGTAAGGCAGATTAAAAACCCTCAAAACAGACAAAAATATTTGGCCTAGGTACAAACTTGGGTGTTACCTATATAGTAATAACATGGTCTCACCCTAGAATCATAGGGGCGCCCAAGCGGGCCCCCCCCCACCCCCCCCTTTTCTACGAAAGTAGATGAGAGGTGGATAAAGACAAGCACCACCACGCTAGTCTCGTAGACTGACTCGTAGACTCCAACCTGCTATACTTGGTTAGAAAGCCGGAGAATACTCATGGTATAGCTGCTGCTACCAGACGAAGCCCTGGCGAATGTAGTCGCCCGGCACTTCACACGCAATAGCTCAACTGAGATACTCAAAGTCTATACATAGTCTCATGACGACACATGACTCGTACATATCGAGAACACAGTATAAAACGCCCTAAGCACTAAGGTCATCCTAACAAGCAAGTGCTGAGGAGTTAAACTGGCCCTAAAGCCAGATCAAAACCTATACCAGGGTTTGACACTAACTTTTGGCCCAGGGATTCCGCAGCATGGACATCCCTATTGTTACATTATGTTGAATGGGATTTTCTTGAAAATGCAGTGATTCCTCCTACAAAACAGGGATCCTCGGGATCCCGGGACACTGCGAGTGTCGACCCCTGTATACCTATAAACCCATGTATAGTAGACAAAGAGAATAGAATCATTAACCCAAAGTGAAACACTATCCTTTTGCAACAACACTGCTACAAACAAGATAGGTAGCCTCGCCCTAATTGAAACATGTACAAAACAATGCCTCCTGGGCCAGCGTGATGAACCGTAAGAACCATAGATTCACCACAGATCCCGTTCATCAACAAAAGCAAGTGAAGTTCATCGAGCGGTGAGTCACACTTACCAACCCCCAGGATTCCACTGGGACTGTAAAGACAAAAACCGAATAATCGGGTAATCAGAAAAAATCGCAGACTATCGCGAACAGGTAGATCCAAACAGCCTCCTAAACTTGATGCTACCGGCTGATAAACCCACAACTGCACCCGCTGCTACTAACGGACCCAGTTCTTAAACATCTCCCTGAGATGCCAACCCCATGTCGGTCACATGAGGAACATGGAGAGAAAAGGGGGTTACTTTCCGGAACACCACATATGTATTCCGGAACACAAATCAGTACTCACTTATATGCATAAAATAAGTTAAATATAGCCTTGGCCCAAGTTTCGGCTACCATGAGCACCCGACAAATAACTACATAACACTGATTGCAAGACGCAAAACATCACCGCGCTGTGACAGGACCAAATTGGGCCATGTCTCGCTGTAATCATAGATGAACAGATGTGTTGTCCTAACTTCTTCCGATAAAACAATCCCCAAATACGTTGGCTGCACGCTTAGATCAGACATTATACGAATTACGTGATGAATAAATCAATATCTCTGAGCGCTGGAATATCAAATGGTAATCGCCTAGACGAATATGATTACGGGTAAATAAAACAATAGGATTATGGCAGAATTGTATTTAAACGAAATAATTATATCCAGATATACCCGCGCCGATCAAAAATCGTACTTTTAATTGTAATCCGTACTACCGTCTATCTAACGTATTTCCCGGAATAAATACGGAAAAATCGTAACAGTTGGCAGTTACGCATCTCCTGCCAGTGCAGAGAGCGATCATAGAAAGAAGTTGAGACTTACATGCACCTCGTGCATTTAGGAGGGCCTAAACAACTCAGCTGCAGAACCACTTACGTAGAATAAACTCAAGTAATGGCCCCTATCTATCCACGGAAGACAAAGGATTGCGATACCTCCCGTTGGCTTAAAATTGGTAATAAGAAACTTTACGGTCGGACCGGATGTCCTAATTCTTCCGAACCTAATGCTTCATCGCACGGACTGGACAGAAAGTGTGAACCCACTGTCGCTGACAGGCGTGACGGAGTGGGAGGCCCGAACCACAAACTGATTCCAGATCATGTGAGAAGGGATAAAGTATCTGAGGGAGAAATCTCGGTTCATAGGAGAAACTGCTGATGTGTAAACAGTAGTGTGCTTCTATTTAACACAATTAACATTTTGAAATACCCAATTGCTTCAGAAATGATGGAGTGACAACAGCATGTGGATATAACAGTCGATACGCGTTATGTCGACATTGCTTACATCGATATACCTGCTTATGTCGATGTACGCTAGTGGTCCCGGCCGAACTGCTATATAAACTCATACATTACATACCTGATATATCGATATCGGAAATGTCGACCTTTTGTTTATATCGATGTGGAAAACAAGTCCCGATGGTATAATTCCTACACATTATACTGTAATGTCGATATGCAATTTGAACAGCGGGCGTCGTAAAGTCTGGTCAAACTTAATTGGCACAGGTAAGTTTTTTCACACATACAAAGTGATCAAAACATGCCGCCGGTAACCGTGTTACAATCGCGGAATACCGTCAAAGCCGACCACGTAAGCCGTGGTCAACCAATTAACGACAGTGTGACGTGAAATCACAAAAATACTCTTGTTAATAGCCAATTTATTTGCCGGACATGAATCGAGCCGTAAATGCCATAACATCTTAACGGACGCTTGTTTATAATAATTACAATTTGAGTGAATTACATGCGATCTTATAAACACGAACAGTTGGTATCTCAAATCACTTCCTTAGCAATGTCCAACATGCAGTACATGGGTCCGAAGTTATACTGGAACGAGTAAATTGAAAAGTCCGAATCGGTACGTGGGCGCAAACAGTGGAAAAAATAAAAACCGACGTTTGAGCCTTGCCGCAACAAATCCACAAATGGATACCCCCATCCGGACAAGATAGCACTGGACACCAACGGATGCAGAAGCCATTCCGTCAGAACCGGAGATGACCGCAGAGAAACCATAACCACCTGTCCGTGCAGAACAGAATCCGCCGCTGTCAACCCCGGAACACTGCCAAAAGCTAAAACATGTTGATGTGTCCCTGAGTTTCCTGCACTGACCACCAACCCGAAACACACCGATGTAGGGGCTCCAATTGAGCCCCCCAGCATTCTCACGACGCGTCTGTGGACAGAAAGCGAGTAGGAGGAGGTAACACTATGGGAAATCCCTGTAGGAACCAGACCTCCACTGCCCACCATCTGATACAACGTAGGAAGATGGTGATCCTAGGCAGAGACCGATCCAAGGATCGGGGTGCGGCCTCCATAGCCCTAGTAAGTAATACTGGAGGTCGCAGACATAACCTTCCCCTATTCTGCACCCCGAAAGTCCAGGAGTGCAGAAATTTCCTAGCTGACAGAGAACCTCTGACCAGTACCCGGAAACTAAATCAAGATGCCACGCACCCTGTCCAAAGGTACTATGATGACTGATAGATCGGTCAATAAGCTCATTCCCACCTAAGAAAAATCCTGTGTGGGAACCAACTACGACTACTCTAGATAGGAAAAGAACCTAGAAGAGTAACAAACCCCATCCACCGCCCACCAGATACCGTATCACACGGAACTAAAAGACACAATACTCGGAAACAACTTAAACTTCCGAGAGCATCTGCGGAAGGGCACGTGGAAGTACGAGACCCGCAGATCTATGGAAACAACCCAGTCTACCGGGCAAATGGCGCTCCGACCACGTCCCGAACTTCCTCTATAGCACATACTTCAAGAGAGAGACTCTACTTAACCCTTGAAAATACCCCCGTCAGGGGAAACGACCCCACAGGAGGTAGACAAGAAGGAGCAGCAGGAGGGACCATCGGTACCGTAGCTGCCCTTTGGCCGTTCGATCGCACAATTTATCAGAGGTCAAAAGAGGCGAACGAAGCAAAACTATGGCAGGACCGTTCAAGAAAAAACGAGCCGGCTATCACTGCGTCTCACCTGGACAAGAGCATGTCCATAGAAAACTCCAAAGACATGTTGACAAGAGGCTTAGCGGCACAAATCGCCGACTGAAGCACTGCGTCCAGAGACGATGAATCATACTGATTCAAACATAAATCGAAAGTTGGCATAGCCACAATCGACTTAACAGCCTACACCCATGCCTTCGCAAACGCGAACCAGGACCAGGAGCCGAAGATATCCCAAACGCTGCGGCGTCCTTGTCCAGAAACGGAGATCTCAAAAACCATACCGCATAGAGGGGCATGTAGAACTTAGACCCCAGTGTGGCGATCAAAGTTTTGGGCACTAGGAACCCGCAGTGGCCAAATCCTACCTAAAGCTCCCCAATGTACGTAACAAGAAGCCCTACTGTAGGAGAGAAATGAAACCACGACAACTCCGGCAATTCCACCACCACCGAATCAGCCTCACAACAGCCATCCGAGGATAAGTACCCATATGGGAGGCTCCACTGGCAAAACCACCAGCTGTGAAAGAGCCGACAAACCCACTAAGTACTAGGACTTAGACAGGAACTCCAGAATCTTAGCCAACTGAACCATCATAACTCTATCGCGTGTCGAGTCCTGAATATAGACTGGAATTCGAACTCATATACACTCGAATAAAGAGCAGGCCAGACAAGTACGGAGCCAAAGCACCACGGCGTCCAATACCACCTCGACCGTCTCCTCCGAGAACGGAAGAGCTAGATCTCGAGGAGCCGGATACAAAAACAAAATATGTACACAGGATACGAACCCACGAACACCCCGGTCAGAAATAGTTGCTACCCCGGTGCCCGGTACCCGGTGCCTGCCCGGTGCCCGGTGCCCGGTGCCCGGTGCCCGGTGCCCGGTGCCCGGTGCCCGGTGCCCGTAACACAATACCGGCACCTCTCCTGCGAGAGTTAGGGTACGTTGTGACCGGGTGAATGTGATAAGCACCTGCCGCAGCAACCCTAGACTGGCAGTCATCTACCACATACGTGGAATCTGATTCAACAGAACTGTACTGTATCGTTCCAAAGTATATATGTACTGCCGAAGCTAGTACTACATGTAGAAGCCCTATACAACCGTCTCCTACGACGAACAGGAGAACGAGATCTAGATGAACCGGTTCCAAAACCTGAGAATGACCTCGAGGAAAAGGAAGAACAAGATCTAAACTCCGAACCCGAAATCGAAGAGCTAACCCAATCCTGACCTACGACGAGATCGACTCCTCGACTTACGTGAACACGTAGAACGAAGACCAACCGAAGACAAGAACGTCTTCCTACCGGAAGCAGCAGGCTGTCCAGGGAGAGTCTGGTGCCCGGTGCCCGGTGTTTGACCGGTGCCCGGTAGCTGCCCGGTGCCCGGTGGCTGCCCGGTGGCTGCCCGGTGGCTGCCCGGTGACCAGTGACCGGTGCCCGGTTCGGTGACCGGCCCGGTGCCCGGTGCCCGGTGCCCGGTGCCCGGCTCGGTGACCGGTGCCCGGTGACATAACCGGTGCCCGGTGCCCGGTGCCCGGTGCCCGGTGCCCGGTGCCCGGTGCCCGGTGCCCGGTGCCCGGTGCCCGGTGACATAATGCCCGGTGCCCGGTGACATAACCGGTGCCCGGTGCCCGGTGCCCGGTGCCCGGTGCCCGGTGCCCGGTGCCCGGTGACGGTGCCCGGTGCCCGGTGCCCGGTGCCCGGTGCCCGGTGCCCGGTGCCCGGTGCCCGGTGCCCGGTGCCCGGTGCCCGGTGCCCGGTGCCCGGTGCCCGGTACCGGGCGCCTCTACTGAGAGAGGCTGGGTCAGTTTCGAACCGGGTGATATGGTATCAAGAACCGGCCGAAGACCCTGTGATAGGTATAGCTCTATGGGAACCGGGTGATATGTGATCAGGCACCGGACCCAGCAGCCCGGTATCCCCTGTATGGATGACCGGCCTATCACTTGAGGAAAGTTTCGAAGTCAGAGAACCTGACCGAACTTTCTCAACATAACCAGATCCCCCCGATGGAGGGATCCCCTCTGACACAACCTCCGAAACCTCGGACGGTTCCACTGCTCCCAAGAGCTGAGACGCGGACACAGACTTCTTCGGACGTGAGGTATGGGACCTACGAGACCCAGCCTTGCCCCACGTCGAATCCGTCCAACGGACAGACAAATCACATGGCCGCCTCTTTGCAAACACCCCGCAACAGGAATAGCACCTGTCCGTATGGGTATCCCAAAGAGAAGTCATGTGTCCACACGCAGCGCGTGATTGCGGCATGCTAACAAGTATTGTATAACAAAACCTGATAGAAGAAACGCAAAAACGCTACAAAAAATGTGTCACGGGAGCGAATCCACTTTGGGACGAACCCGTTAGGGTACGAATCGCGTACACGCGAAAATACGTGACACAAAGTAAAACACCGTGAAAAACCCAAAAAAATGCAATGGAGAATAATCACGTAACACACAAGAGTGATAATAATATGTATTGAACGAAATATAATGACAAATACGGCACAATACACGGCAGAAATTCAAAATAAGCACGAAATAAAGAGAGAGACAAATATACCTGCACTCTTGATAGCGTCCTAAAATAATAGGAGGAGTTTAAATAGCGGACTAGCCAATTGGCTGTGGGTAGAGCGGAATGGTCTATGGTGGGTTATTTGAGTGATTAGAGTAGGCAGATTTTTATTATTAGGACGATTTCATAGCAACCTATCTGTTTGCAACCATTCAGGTTAGTTTGAAGACATAAAAACAATATGCCACCCGGCTCTTCGAGACCGGTGGCATAAAAATTGCAGATTGTCGTTTGTTGTGCAGCACTTTTTTCTTCAAATTTCATCATGACACATGTACATTGGGAGTTCTTTAGAACAGTTTCATAAACATGATAAGACCTTTCTAAAAATGTGCAGATTGTATGTTTTATGTAGATATATGAAACTGTAGTCAATATACGCTGCTTATCTGATGCCCTGCACCACAGTTTTCAATATATTAGCCAGGAAACATGTAAATTGAGAGTTCTTTCGGATCGTCTCATATAAGACAATTCAAAAAATAATTCTAACATGACTCCACAGCTTGTATGTTTTATGTAAAAATGCTGCTCATCTGGTATAAGTATTGACTTATTTATTATGACAAAAATAATACCATTGTTTAGCAAATTTTTAATTCTACATGTGTGCAGAATTTCATGTTTATTGATATTCATTCATAGGAATTATAAGCTATTGTTGTAACACACCTAGCTGTTGAGTTTCACACCCAAATTATTTTCTCAATACGTCTCAGGGATACAGGGCTGATAAGCCCACTGCTGCTGCTAGGAGGTAGTCTAGCAGATACCTGTAGGATGGAATTGGCTAGCAGGGGGTAGGGTGGAAGAAGTTAAATAAGTGTATAATTGTGTCAATTTTTCAACAATTCTAAAAATTACAAGTGCCCGATATACAGATATAATTGTTTAGTACTATTTATTTTACTGATAGCGACTCGTGGTGGTATCATATGCAAATGAGGCATGATCTTTTTTAATTATTTATACTAATTAAATGCCGGCAGGGGTTGAAATTTCACTCGCCCAGTTCGCCATGGCCATGGCCATGGCGGTCGAGTACAGGCACTCGAGTGAAAGATTTGGTCAGGATTTTTTTTCTGAAGAAATTGCCAATTAATTCCATCGATAACGGCCAACAAATGGTATTAATTCAGCGACCATTTGTTGTTTACAGTCTACGTCAATTTGAGGGAAGTAAGATTCAAGCAGTGTCTATGTACACTGTTACGGGTAGAATCGCTAGCGATTTTGAACACGGTCCATATCGGGCAAGTTTAATTCACGGATTATTTGTCGGCTGTACGCGAATAATATGACTGCGAGTATAGACTAGTGTATACGCGGCCACATATATCGTCTCGTATACAGTTGGGTTAACGCGCATAACGGCTTTGGACGAAACGGTCGGCGCCGGGTCCGAAACCATTGAATTTATAGTAATTAAGTCAGCGCGCAGCACATGCAAACATAGCCACTATAAATTGAACAAAATCTATGTCACTCAACGCTTATAGAAAATAAGAAGCGTGCAAGCCTCTGGCATCACGGGACGGCGGGTGACTTATAAAAATCACCGCCTCTCACAATCAGTTAAGGAGGCTCTTGCGACAAGTATTGAAAAATACTCGCAAATGAAGTACAAATCGCGCGCCACAATAAAAATTCAGTAACCACATCAGATGTGTTCAATTAATTTTTTACAAAGTTACCCCACCCACCTATTTTTGGCCAAAAGTTTCAACACGACTGAATTTATCGGAATTGTTTTCATGAAAATATGAGGCACAGATACTTTGTTATGTCATGTTCTATCATTTGTAACACCACACCATTTTCTGAAAATGATTTCAAAGCGGGGTCATAACCAGCTCAAATTTTCGATACAAATGACCCAAAAATACCTTAAATTCTGACGCGAAACCGTACCGGCGAAACAGCATAGCAGGCGAAATTTTCCAAGATGTCAAAATCAACTGGAGCTAACATTCAGTTTCGTAGAATTATGAAATACTCTAAAAAATACACCTAGTCAAGCCTCCCAAAGTCAAGAAATATTCATAAACCTATTTTTCTAGACACACTGGTGTAACTTACAGGGTCGGTAGTGAAGTATATAGAAAATCGTCCACCCCCTTTTTAAAGCTAGCTGCCCACTGTCCCGTGAGACCTTAAGGGGAAATGTTTTTTCCGCGAAACGGCTCGTCTCGCTCTATATTGCTAATTTCATCAATTTTACGTAAAACGCAAAGAAAGAAAAATGTACAAAATGAAAGCTGATGTCGAAATGGGGCGCGGATATCACCCACCCCCAAAATGTCGAAACGCAAAGTTTCATTTCGGTGTATCGACAGCAAAATACCATGCTTACATCCAGCCCTGCTGAACCCTGCATATTTGAGTGCAGTAAACTAAAACTGCTGGATGTTATCTTGGGACATGTTCTGTCAAACAATACTGGTTAGAGGTGAAATATGACACCTTGAAATATCAGACTTTTCCCTTAAGGCATCACGGGACGGTTGAAAATAGCCAAAATTGACTGCTTTTCTGAGAGCGGCGGGTGACTTATAAAAATCACCGCCTCTCACAATCAGTTAAGGAGGCTCTTGCGACAAGTATTGAAAAATACTCGCAAATGAAGTACAAATCGCGCGCCACAATAAAAATTCAGTAACCGCATCAGATGTGTTCAATTAATTTTTTACAAAGTTACCCCACCCACCTATTTTTGGCCAAAACTTTCAACACGACTGAATTTATCGGAATTGTTTTCATGAAAATATGAGGCACAGATACTTTGTTATGTCTTGTTCTATCACTTGTAACACCACACCATTTTCTGAAAATGATTTCAAAGCGGGGTCATAACCAGCTCAAATTTTCGCTTCAAATGCCCCAAAAATACCTTAAATTCTGACGCGACACCGTACCGGCGAGACAGCATAGCAAGCGACATTTTCCAAGATGTCAAAATCAACTGGAGTTAACATTCAGTTTCGTAGAATTATGAAATACATGTACTCTAAAAAATACACCTAGTCAAGCCTCCCAAAGTCAAGAAATATTCACAAGAATTCCGCCACGGAAGCGGTGTCGTGCCTGCCGAGGCATTTGACCGTGAACATTACAAGTAAATAAATGACCTTGAGAATTTTGATGTGTGTGTAATGAAGCATCATCCATAGACAAACATTGATGTGAAATATTATCAAAGTCTGGCAAGGGGTTAAAGAGATATTGTGAAAAAACTTTATTAAAAAACTGAACGCATTCCTTGTTACAAAACCTGTGAAACATTAAACAAGGGGTTTAAATAAAAAGAACCTTTGACCTTCAAAAGAATTTGGAATTAAAGGGGGTTGTGGGTAATGAAGCATCATCCCTGACAAACATTGATGGAAAATATTATCCAAAGTCCTGGCAAGGGTTTAAAGAGAATATTGTGAAAAAACAATAACTTTAACGCATTTCTGTTACAAAACCAGTGAACATTACAAGTAAATAAATGACCTTGACCTTGATAATTTGGATGTGGGGGGTGTGCGTAATGAAGTATCATCCCTAGACAAACATTGATGTGAAATATTATCAAAGTTCTGGCAAGGGGTTAAAGAGATATTGTGAAAAAACAATAACTTTAACGCATTTCTGTTACAAAAACGTGAACATTACAAGTAAATAAATGACCTTGACCTTCAAAGAATTTGGATGTGGGGGTGTGCGTAATGAAGCATCATCCCTAGACAAACATTGATGTGAAATATTATCAAAGTCTGGCAAGGGGTTAAAGAGATATTGTGAAAAAACAATAACTTTAACGCATTTCTGTTACAAAACCGGTGAACATTACAAGTAAATAAATGACCTTGACCTTCAGAATTTGGATGTGGGGGTGTGCGTAGTGAAGCATCATCCCTAGACAAACAATGATGTGAAATATTATCAAAGTCTGGCAAGGGGTTAAAGAGATATTGTGAAAAAATAATAAGTTTAACGCATTTCTATTACAAAACCGGTGAACATTACAAGTAAATAAATGACCTTGACCTTCAGAATTTGGATGTGGGGGTTTGCGTAATGAAGCATCATCCCATGACAAATATTGATGTGAAATATTATCAAAGTGTGGCAAGGGGTTAAAGAGATATTGTGAAAAAACAATAACTTTAACGCATTTCTGTTACAAAACCGGTGAACATAGAAAGTAAATATATGACCTTGACCTTGAGAATTTGGATGTGGGGGTGTGCATAAGGAAGCATCATCCCATGACAAACACTGATATGAAATATTATCAAAGTCTGGCAAGGGGTTAAAGAGATATTGTGAAAAAACAATAACTTTTAACGTATTTGCCTTACAAAAAAACCGGACGACGCGGACGACGCAGACGACCGGAAACAGCATTTTATTTATAAAAAAAAACTGGGCAAGTAACTTTTTGACCTGGGCAAGTACTTTTTTTTTGTACTTGCCCAGCTGGGCGAGTGGAAAAAACTGATTTTTTCAACCCCTGATTATGCGTCACCAAAAAATAAATGCAGAGAATAAATAGTAACGTCTGTTAACATTTAAGAAAACACAGTTATCGCCCCTGGTATCAGTGTGAGAATTTACGTCAGATGTGAAATGTATAATAATGCCAATCAATACGTGGGGTAATGCTGAATGAATTTTTACTTTACTAGAAAATGTCATATCTACAGAATATACAAAACTATCTATGTCTCCCTATTTTATAACCTACCGAGTGGGCATGCCATGTACCTTTAATGTTTACGACATTGACTGCTGACGTGCAAAAGTGATAATTAGCCGATAAACACATGTTTATGACCAAGAACTAATTAGACGGACGAACGGACCGTGGTTAAATCATGCCATGCATTGTTTTCTATTCTTACGCCACACATCCAACCACCTAAGACCCCCGACAGTGTGTCCGGACAGACGGATGGACGACTTTTGTGAATGGGTAGAAAAATCAAATGCAAACGAGCAAAACTTTACCACAACCGAAACCGAAACAGGAAGAAATGTACGCAAATACAAAATCATTATACATACGCAATGTTCCAAAACGCGCGGAAAAATGGCGGAATGATGCTGATGCGGAAATAAGACATTATTTAATGTTTCAATTTCATCTGAGCTACCCTTATTTCAACTCATTATAAGTGGCCATCGCTTTATGAGCTGCTGTACTCAGTTGTACGTAGTTGCCAGATTCACAATCTGTACTGTGTTGTTGGCTAACACTATCTCCATACGTTTCATCAATGTCATCCTTACCTTTGCTATGTCCGTCTGATTCAGCATTATCAGGTTTCACTTCAAGTTCACTTTGTAAATGTACTTGTAATTTTGAAATATCGACTTTGCGTGATTTTAAAACATTTGCTTCATCAGTTGGATTGGTTTTTGGAGGTAGACTATCTACGTCCTCCTTGGCACAGGTAGTGTCACCTGGATCACTATCATCACGATTAGATGTCGCCTTAACATAAGATTCATCATCTAACATTTCTAGATCATTTTGTACACATGTGTCTTTATCAACCTCCCCAGATTCAAGGTAAGTCTCTGTATCCACCACAGATTTTACTTGCTCATTTTCATACTTCACAAACTCCACTGGTGATAAACGTATTCTATTATCAGCTGTTCTGTGCAGTCGATACATTTCATCTTCACTTGCAATATATACTGCCCCGTCATCTTCAACAGACAGATATGTGGTTTTGTCTTTAGCCAGTTTCGGTGGAATTCGCATAATATTTCCATTATAGGAAAGTACACATTGTGGACCAATTCTCTTCAACTGTATTTCATTAATCCAGGAATCATGTGTTTTGGTCTCTGTATTATCTTGTTTAGCACCAGCATTGGAATCACTACTCACTGGTACAACATTAGTAGATTTACCCATTTCCAGTGCATTCATTGAAGGTTCTGGATGTTCAGCCATAGTGCTGAATGATGTGTCTGTTTTATGCAACTAATGCCCGTGATCCTGCATCGGTGATTCTGTTGTCTCTTTGAAAAGAACTGCACCCTTTGTAATGGTTACAGAAACGTTGACATCTTGTGACTGATTTGTCACTGTAGCCATGGCATGTTTCACATTCTCAGGTGGTAAACTCATATCACAGACAATTGTACAGAGGCAACACCAGGGTCGGATGTACTGGGATCGTCTTCTAAGTCTGTTATGGCTAGTATGTCAAGGATTTCAAAGCCACCCGAACTGGAATCAGAAGTCTGCAAATCCTTCTCCTTACTTTCCGTCACCTCTGAAAATAAAGGATCGTACATGACCGAGGGATTAACCATTACAATGCTGAATTAAATATTGTTGTCTGCTGTGCATTTTTTATTTTCCGTTTTTTGTTAATGAAAACAGGCTTCGACAGCACATAAGAATTGTTTTCAATGGGGACAATTCTCATGTGGTGCCAAATCATGTTTTTTTTTTAAATAAGTTAAAAGTGACAAATACCAAATGACAACATTATCTGGTTCCCGCCTTTTAATGGCTAATCCTTTCACCCATATACAGTAGCGTCTGAGAAGTAAATAAAAAAATATTTTTTAATAAAACGTACTGTATCCATAGACTTCAATGTATTAATACACGACTGAATGACGAATGGTGGAGACTACGGTGAAACTGTGCACATCAGACTTGAGACAAACATTCAGCAAAAACAAGGAACTGGAAAACAAAAGGCCCATTTTCGACACTGTGGGTCATCATTTTAACAAATCTGAAAGAGCATAGACTATTGATCATTCGTGCAAAGATTCTTTGAAATTGGTCTGGCGGTTCGTGAGATTTTCTAAGAATTTAAGCCATTTTTGACGGTGGCCATCTTGGGTTATATGACAACCTGGTGCACATTTTTAATATATATGTGTAGAAGACATGCATAATGTTTCAGATTGATTGACAGAAAGCTGTCATGGGAGTTGATTATCGGTACACAAACTCTATACCCTATATAAGAGTGTATGCAATACGTGTATAAAAAGTTGAAAAGGTCATAGTTTGGAAAAAGAGACACCTTTGCACATGTTCAATATGTGTAGAAGATGTGTGTAAAGTTTCAGATAGTTTGGCAAAAAACTGTCAGAGGAGTTGATTACATATACTTTATACCCTAAACAAAATGTATGCAAAAAGTGTAGAAAATGCTTAAGCTGAAAAGGCTGCATTTTTGTGAAATAATTATTTGTTGTTATTAAAAAGCCCACCATGGTGCACATGTTCAATATGTGTATTTTTTAATCTATTTTTAGCACTGGTGGCCTTGACCTTCGGAGGCAAAAGCCCACCTTCAACAAGTGTGTTCTCCCAATCGATATCAACACACCTCTGAAGTATCATGAAGATATTCCAAGCGGTATAGGACTTATGCTCCAAACAATTTTCGAACGACGTCACATTACCCAATGACGTCAGACTGACTGTAATGTAAACAAGTCTGCATTCTTTTCAATGAAACGTATTTTATATTTGAACTTTGTAGAATTTGAATCTGCATGTTAAAATTGCTGATCTACATGGCAACCATTAAGGACCTGTGGGACACCGGATCATCTTATGATTCATGCATAATTGCTTCGTAAATGTGATGGGATATATGTATGACCGTCCCGCGTGGTCGGGTGTGGTCTACGTCGGTTTGGATCCGTGGGCGAGATTTATTGTAGTACTCACCCTATAGCTGGGATGTCTATTACCGGGTTGAATGTTAAACGGGGAATTCAGCATCAAGCGGTAGCACCCCAGCTTACAGATTCCAAGCCTAACCACACTATCCACCAGGAGGCACAGGGGTCCGATCAGTTGGCGTATTAATAAATTAATAGTGCCAAAATATGTGTGTATACAATATAAAATTGTATAACTCAGGTTGCAGGTAGAAGTCGGATTGAAACGTTAGCACACTAATTTAATGATATTGATGTGCAGAACATACATACAGGTTAAACAGTTCCAAGTATTGATAACCTATTATTTCATGTACATGTAGGTATATTGAATACAGTTCCAGTTTGTGAATAATGGCTGGTATTCTGATAGTAATATTTCACTGATAATAATGTTCTACATATATATATAGTTGCATGTGTACTTTCTGTAAATTGTAATGTTAATAAATAATTTCAACTTCCCTGTTACGTTAAAACTCCAACATTAAAATAATCCAAATAATCCAAACACAAGATCCGTTTTGCTCCTGAGTTCTTGTAGTACCACCTGACTGTATGCCGAGGTAATGAAAACTGATTTTACTAAAATTTGCACAATGTTATATAGCAAGAGTGAGTCTTAATCTCACTCGCCAATCAAACAATAAATGAAACCATCTCACAAACATCTTTCTGATCTGAGCATAATTGAGATAAGTTTGACACTTTGACAGTGTAGCTTCCTTATAGTCAAACATTGTATTTCTCAAACATTACATTCTTACTGACCAGTGACCAGTGCTTAGATAATATAGTGGCTGTTGGCATCTGATCTTATCAATAAATATTAGTTTGCAGTTAGGGTAGATATTATTCAACTTTCCTATTAATCTTAATCAAACAAGTTAATATGTTTTAAACTTATCTGCTCATATGAAAATGCAGTTTATACAAGAATTGAAATATGTACATGAGCAAACACACATTATGATGAGATAATATGGTCACACGGTGACATATGCATAAAATACATGTGAACATTCTCTACTTACTATATCCTACACGGTGCAGAGTTGCCATGTCGGCCATCTTAGTCTGTACAAGCCATCGGCCAGTTTTACCTCTTATTGCGTTTGACACATATCACTAATAATATGACAAACACATGAAAACAATGTGGTGCAAAATGATGGAGAGCCATCAGACTACAGCGTGCTATGCCTTGTTTTCATCAAATTTACATACAAAAGTCTGATATATGAAGGGTTTGTTTACCCTTTGTTAAAATGTTTGTGAATTCAGTAAAGACTGTGTAACAGTAGGAACAATACACAGTGCTGTAGATATACACGTATACCTGTATTACCATACATACTGTATTGAATCCAGTGACTTGTAAGTAGTTATCTGAGTGTATTGTCACTATTGTCTGCTTGCCTGCTTTGCGAGTAAATACGGCTTTTACCTGCGACAGGTGTCCTTTTAATAACTAGTATGGTCAGTAAGCGAGGCTTACGGAATACGCCCCGCATGGGCCCAGGTACCCCTAAATATGTAAAATTTTCCAAATGTGTGGGCTTGTGACCTTGACTCTGGGCTTAGCGGGGGTGGCACGAACGTGAATTTGTCACAGGGTGGTAGAGGTCCATTGGAGCAATGTGTGTGTGAAATGTGAAGCAGATCCGAGCAAGGAAGTAGAAGTTATAACTGATTTCTCTGATGTTAAGTGTTGTAAAGAGACTAAGTATGTGACCTTGACCTTGAGATCAGCGGGGATATGTCACAGCATGATAGTAGAGCCTTAGATGAATGCATGCATGAAATATTAAGAATCTGCAATGAAGGAAATAGAAGTTATAACATATTTCTCAAATGTTACGTTTTGTAAAGAGACTAAGTATTTGACCTTGACCTTGGGATCAGCGGGGGTTTGACGGTCGTGGATTTGGCACAGCATGCTAGTAGAGCCTTACAGGAATGCATGTGTGAAATATTAAGCATTTTAGATAAGGGAAATAGAAGTTATAACAATATTTCTCTGATGTTAAGTTTTGTAAAGAGACTAAGTATTTGACCGTGAAACACGTGATCATTTCAGGGTTGGACGGTCGTGGATTTGGCACAGCATGGTAGTAGAGCCTTACAGGAATGCACGAGTGAAATATTAAGCATTTTAGATGAAGGAAATAGAAGTTATAACATATTTCTCTGATGTTAAGTTTTGTAAAGAGACTAAGTATTTGACCTTGACCTTGGGATCAGCGGGGGTTGGACGGTCGTGGATGTGGCACAGCATGGTATTAGAGACTTACAGGAATGCATGTGTGAAATATTAAGCATTTTAGATGAAGGAAATAGAAGTTATAACAATATTTCTCTGATGTTAAGTTTTGTAAAGAGCCTAAGTATTTGACCTTGACCTTGGGATCAGCAGGGGTTGCACGGTCGTGGATTTGGCACAGCATGGTAGTAGAGCCGTACAGGAATGCATGTGTGAAATATTAAGCATTTTAGATGAAGGAAATAGAAGTTATAACATATTTCTCTGATGTTAAGTTTTTTAAAGAGACTTAAGTATTTGACCTTGACCTTGGGATCAGAGGGGGTTGGACGGTTGTGGATTTGGCACAGCATGGTAGTAGAGCCTTACAGGAATGCACAAGTGAAATATTAAGCATTTTAGATGAAGGAAATAGAAGTTATAACATTTCTCTGATGTTAAGTTTTGTAAAGAGACTAAGTATTTGACCTTGACCTTGGGATCAGCGGGGGTTGGACGGTCGTGGATTTGGCACAGCATGGTAGTAGAGCCTTACAAGAATGCATGTGTGAAATATTAAGCATTTTAGATGAAGGAAATAGAAGTTATAACAATATTTCTCTAATGTTAATTTTTGTTAAGAGACTAAGTATTTGACCTTGACCTTGGAATCAGCGGGGGTTGGACGGTCGTGGATTTGGCACAGCATGGTAGTAGAGCCTTACAGGAATGCATGTGTGAAATATTAAGCATTGTAGATGAAGGAAATAGAAGTTGTAACAATATTTCTCTGATGTTAAGTTTTGTAAAGAGATTAAGTATTTGACCTTGACCTTGGAATCAGTGTGGGTTGGACGGTCGTGGATTTGGCACAGCATGGTAGTAGAGCCTTACAGGAATGCATGTGTGAAATATTAAACATTTTAGATGAAGGAAATAGAAGTTCTAACAATATTTCTCTGATGTTAAGTTTTGTACAAAAGAGACCCAAGTATTTGACCTTGACCTTGGGATCAGCGAGGGTTAAACGGTCGTAGATTTGGCACAGCATGGTAGTAGAGCCTTACAGGAATGCATGTGTGAAATATTAAGCATTTTAGATGAAGGAAATAGAAGTTATAACAATATTTCTCTGATGTTAAGTTTAGTGACGGACGGACGGACGGACGGACAACCGGACTCCAGTATACCCCCCCCAACTCATTGCGGGGGGTATAATAAACAGTGCATCAGTTTGACAGTTTACACATTGAAAAAGTGTCCCTTGTATTGTGTGAGTGATGGTAGAAAAGCTGAGAAATCTAGCTTTATGTGTAGTCTGCTGAAATAATATTTATAGGATGTTCAAAAAATTGTATTAGATTTTCTGCCATAGTATTTGCTGTACGTGTCAAACGCATTAAGTGGTGAAACTGTCCGATAGCATGTACAGACTAAAATGGCGGAGATGGCAACTCAATGTTCTGTACAATATACACTAAGAAGAACAGGGTCAGATATACTTTTATAAGAATATCTATATAAAGTTTATATAGATATTCTGTCACATGTATGTATTATTCTACTAAATTTGACACAAAATGTCATATTCTATAAAGTATACAAGGAAACAGAAATCATAAGCCACCTACCCGAGCGTTAAGATTTCGAACGCACCAAGTCTGTGACCTTGATCCTGGGCTTAGCGGGGGCAGGACGAATGTGGATTTGTCACAGGGTGGTGAGGTGGGCATAATTATAGTATTACCGTCCGTACGTCCCGAAACCTTAACGCTCGGGTAAATGGCTTATAATTTATGTTTCCTTGCTCGGATCTGCTTCACATATCACACACACATTGCTCAAATGGTCCTCTGCCACCCTGTGACAAATCCACATTCATCCCGCCCCGCTAAGCCCAGGGTCAAGGTCACAGACTTGGTGTGTTCGAAACCTTAACGCTCGGGTAAATGGCTTTCGAACGCACCAAGTCTGTGACCTTGACCCTGGGCTTAGCGGGGGCGCAACGAATGTGGATTTGTCACAGGGTGGCAGAGGACCATTGAAGTAATGCGTGTGTGAAATGTGAAGCAGATCCGAGCAAGGAAACAGAAATTATAAGCCATTTACCCGAGCATTAAGGTTTCGGGACGGATGTACGGACGGACGTACGGACGCCGGTAACACTATATGCCCCCCTCACCATTCGGTGGCGGGGGCATAATAAACAGCAGACGGCAAAAATTAATTCAGCATTGTAAGGGTTAAACACAAAAACTTAACCTTGAAAATGACTAAGCAATAAAATGCGGAAAAGGTAGGTCAAGGTGGAATGAAGCTCCTTATACTGAAGTTTCTGATGTACACCATTAGCAGATGCTGTTATCCAAATTTGATGTGAGAACCCATTACTGCGAGTGAGATATGAACTTAAACACAACAAGAGTGCCGAAGGTCACAATATACGCCCGTCGAGGCAAGGCCAGTCAACAAGGGGAGATAACTCATCTTGATGTGATAAACATGTAAACCAAATTTGGTTTCGATTCATCAAGTAGAACTCGACTTATTGCGTGGACAAGTATACAGAGTCCGAAAATTAACAAGAGTTGTCAGAAGACAACGAAGCTCGCCTGTTGGCAGCCTTCATTCAAACTTGTCACAGCTGTATAAAAAAACATGAATATTATATAACTTGACCTTGAGATAAGGGGTGTGCGGTGGACCTTGACATTGAGGTCAGTGGTGGAACGTTGGTCGTGGATTTGATATAGCATGATATAGCATATTGAGATGAATGCATGTATGAAATATTAATGCGCTCCCTGAAAAGAGAAGGAAAACAAAATTTAACCCAGTGTTAAGTTTATGAACACACTAAGTTGGTGATTTTCTACAGCATGATAGCTATTCACATGAGCAATGCATGTATAAATGTGCTAAGTTTGTGACCTTGGCCTTGGCGAAAGGGGTGGGGGGGTTCATGGATTTGCTGTAGCACAATAGAGTATCATCAGATGAATACATGTATGAAATATGAAGGTGTTCCCTGTAAAGAAACAGAAGTTATAACAAGAGCTGTAGGAGAACAGCATAGCTCGACTACGAGGGTTGTCGATGTACACATAGCTTGACAAACAAGGTGGCTGCGGCCTGCATAAAAACCTTAACCAAGGTTGACTAAAAAACTTAACCAAGGGAAATTAAGTAAGTAATTCAAGGTTAAATGTAGGTCAATGACAGATATAGGTCAGGGGTTATTGATGTACATCCCTAGGAGATGAAGTTTTCCAAGTATGGTTGCTGTAGGCCCAGGAGTATTCCATATACAAGCTTCACTAAAAACCTTAACCAAGGGGAAATAACTAAGAAATCCAAGGATAAAAGTAGGTCAAGGTCAAATATAGGTCAGGGAGTATTGATGTACATCACTAGGAGATGAAGTTGTTCAAGTATGGTTGATGTAGGCCTAGGAGTATTCCATATACAAGCTTGACTTTAAACATTAACCAAGTAATTCAAGGTTAAATGTAGATGAAGGTAAAATATAGGTCAGGGGTTATTGATGTACATCCCTATGAGAAAAAGTTATCCAAGTATGGTGTCTGTATGCACATAGTATTCCATATACAAGCGCGACTAAAAACCTTAACCAAGGTTGACTAAAAACCTTAACCAAGGGGGATTAAGTAATTAATTCAAGGTTAAATGTAGGTCAAGGTGAAATATAGGTCAGGGGTTGTTGATGTACATCACTAGATGAAGTTGTCCAAGTATGGTTGGTGTAGGGCCAGGAGTATTCCATCTACAAGGTTGACTAAAAACCTTAACCAAAGAGAATTAACTAAGTAATTGAAGAGGAAATGAAGGTGAAGGTCAAATATAGATCAGGGGTTATTGATGTACATCCCTATGAGAAAAAGTTGTCCAAGTATGGTGTATGTATGCACAATAGTATTCCATGTACAAGCTTGAGTAAAAACCTTAACCAAGGTTGACTAAAAACCTTAACCAAGGTGACTTAAGTAAGTAATTGAAGAGGAAATATAGGTGAAGAAGGTGAAATATATATCAGGGGTTGTTGATGTACATCACTAGGAGATGAAGTTGTACAAGTATGGTGGGTGTAGGGCCAGTAGTATTCCATATACAAGCTTGACTAAAAACCTTAACCAAGGGGAATTAACTAAGTAATTCAAGAGGAAATGTAGGTCAAGGTCAAATATAGATCAGGGGTTATTGATGTACATCGCTATGAGAAAAGGTTGTCCAAGTATGGTGTCTGTATGCACAATATTATTCCAATGTACAAGCTTGAAAAAAAAACCTTAACCAAGGTTGACTAAAAACCGTAACCAAGGGGAATTAAGTAAGTAATTCAAGAGGAAATGTAGGTGAAGGTCAAATAGATAGAGAGGGGTTATTGATGTGCATCACTAGGAGAGAAGTTGTCCAAGTATGGTGGGTGTATGGGCCAGTAGTATTGCATATACAAGCTTGACTAAAAACCTTAACCAAGGTCGACCTAAAAACCTTAACCAAAGGGAATTAACAAAGTAATTCAAGAGGAAATGTAGGTCAAGTCAAATATAGATCATGGGTTTATGATGTACAGTCACTAGAGAATGAAGTTGTCCAAGATGGTGGGTGTAGGGCCTGAAGTATTCCATATCACAAACAGACTAAAAAACCTTAACCAAGGCTGACTGGTGACGCCGACGCGCCGACGCCGGGGTGACAACATAAGCTCTACTTATTCTTCGAATAGTCGAGCTAAAAAGACATTTACTCCCAATGTTAAGTTTATGATGTTGATCTTGAGGAAAGGGGTGGGGTGGGTCATGGATTTGCTGTAGCACAATAGAGGATCATCAGATGAATGCATGTATGAAATATGAAAGCGTTCAAAGTGTAAAGAAACAGACGTTACACAACATTTACCCCAATGTAAAATTTATGAACATACTAAGTTTGTGACCTTGACCTTGGGGTCATCTGAGGAATGTATGTATGAAATATCAAGGCGTTCCATCAAAGGAAACAGTTGTTATCAGACATTTACCCCAACGTTAAGTTTATGAATGTGTCACGGTTGTGACCTTGACCTTGGGGTAAAGGGTGGGCGGTGGGTCATGGATTTGCTATAGCACGATAGAGTATCATCAGATGAATGTGAGTATGAAATATCAAGGCGTTCCATGAAAGGGAACAGATGTTATAAGACATTTACCCCAACGTTAAGTTTATCAATGTGCTAAGTTTGTGACCGTGACTTTGGGGAAAGGGATGGGGGTTGGTCATGGATTTGCTAAAGCAC
>CM055271.1:70336654-70441368 GCA_029237695.1 Conchocele bisecta | reverse complement strand
ATTTGCTAAAGCACGATAGAGTATCATCAGATGAATGCATGTATGAAATATCAAGGTGTTCAAAGTGTAAAGAAACAGAAGTTACACAACATTTACCCCAACGTTAAGTTTATGAACATGCTAAGTTTGTGACTTTGACTTTTGGGTAAGTGTTGGGTGGTGGGTTGTGGATTTGCTACAGCATGATAGAGGGTCATCTGCGGAATGTATGAAGTAGCAAGGCGTTCCATGAAAGGAAACAGACATTTACCCCAACGTTAAGTTTATGAATGTACTAAGTTTGTGACCTTGACCTTTGTGTAAGGGATGGGCGGTGGGTCATGGATTTGCTATAGCATGATAGAGTATCATCAGATGAATGCATATTTGAAATATCAAGGCGTTCCATGAAAGGAAACAGATGTTATAATATATATTACACCAACATTTAGTTTAAGAATGTGCTAAGATTGTGACCTTGACCTTGGGGAAAGGGGTGGGCGGTGGGTCATGAATTTGCTATCGCACGATAGAGTATCATCAGATGAATGCATGTATGAAATATCAAGGCGTTCCCTGTAAATAAACAGAAGTTACACAACATTTACCCCAACAAGTTTATGAACATGCTAAGTTTGTGACCTTGACATTGGGATAACGATTGGGTGGGCGGTGGGTCATGGATTTGCTATAGCATGATAGAGTATCATCAGATGAATGCATGTATGAAATATCAAGGCGTTCCATGAAAGAAAACAGATGTTATAAGACATTTACCCCAAAATTAAGTTTATGAATGTGCTACGTTTGTGACCTTGACCTTGGAGTAAGGGCTGGGTGGTGGGTCATGGATTTGCTACAGCATGATAGAGGGTCATCTCTGAGGAATACATGTATGAAATAACAAGGCTTTCCATGAAAGAAAACAGAGGTTACAAGACATTTACCCCAACGTTAAGTTTATGAATGTGCTAAGTTTCTGACCTTGACCTTGGGGTAAGGGATGGCCGCTGGGTCATGGATTTGCTATAGCACGATAGAGTATCATCAGATGAATGCATATTTGAAATATCAAGGCGTTCCATGAAAGGAAACAGATGTTATAATATATTTACCCCAACATTAAGTTTATGAATGTGCTAAGATTGTGACCTTGACCTTGGGGAAAGGGGTGGGCGGTGGGTCATGAATTTGCTATAACACGATAGAGTATCATCAGATGAATGCATGTATGAAATATCAAGGTTTCCATGAAAGGAAACAGAAGTTATAAGACATTTACCCCAACAAGTTTATGAACATGCTAAGTTTATGACCTTGACATTGGGATAACGATTGGGTGGGCGGTGGGTCATGGATTTGCTATGGCATGATAGAGTATCATCAGATGAATGCATGTATGAAATATCAAGGTTTCCATGAAAGGAAACAGAAGTTATAAGACATTTACCCAACGTTAAGTTTATGAATGTGCCAAGTTTGTGACCTTGACCTTGGGGTAAGGGCTGGGTGGTGGGTCATGCATTTGCTACAGCATGATAGAGGGTCATCTGAGGAATGCATGTATGAAATAACAAGGTGCTCCATGAAAGGAAACAGAAGTTATAAGACATTTACCCAACGTTAAGTTTATGAATGTGTCAAGTTTGTGACCTTGACCTTGGGGTCAGGGCTAGGTGGTGGATCATGGATTTGCTACAACATGATAGAGGGTCATCTGAGGAATGCATGTATGAAATAACAAGGTGTTCCATGAAAGGAAACAGAAGTTACAAGACATTTACCCAACGTTAAGTTCATGAATGTGCCAAGTTTGTGACCTTGACCTTGGGGTCAGGACCGGGTGGTGGGTCATGGATTTGCTACAGCATGATAGAGGGTCATCTGAGGAATGCATGTATGAAATAACAAGGTGTTCCATGAAAGGAAACAGAAGTTATAAGACATTACCCAACATTAAGTTTATGAATGTGCCAAGTTTGTGACCTTGACCTTGGGGTAAGGGCTGGGTGGTGGGTCATGGATTTGCTACAGCATGATAGAGGGTCATCTGAGGAATGCATGTATGAAATAACAAGGTGTTCCATGAAAGGAAACAGAAGTTATAAGACATTTATCCAAGGTTAAGTTAATGAATGTGCCAAGTTTGTGACCTTGACATTGGGGTAAGGGCTGGGTGGTGGGTCATGGATTTGCTATGTAGCATCATAGAGGGTCATCTGAATAATGCATGTATGAAATAACAAGGTGTTCCATGAAAGGAAACAGAAGTTATAAGACGCCGGGGGTATGCCGTAAGCTCTTCTGCACTTCGTGCAGGCGAGCTAAAAATGGCCGCCAAGGAGAGATAAGTCATCGGAAATTTTTCAAAACCAATAAGCTTCTTCGTCTTGTCATGATAAACATGTATACCGAATTTGGTTATGATCGGTCAAGTAGAACTTGAGTTATTGCGTGGACAAGGATACAGAGTGTGAAAATTAAAAATGGCCACCAAGGGAGATAAGTCATCGGAAAGTTTTGAAAATCAATAGGCTTCTTCAGCTTGCCGAGATAAACATGTATACCAAATTTGGTTACAACCCATCAAATAGACCTCTAGTTATTGCGTGGACAAGCTGCGCCCGCCCGTCCGTCCGTCCCCCCCCCCAAACCAAACCAATTTAACCAAACCTTCATACATGGTAATAGATCGATCTAGAGGATATACATCGAGACCACACGGGATCAGTCGCGCGGCGGCGACTGCCTTCGAGCTCTCCCGGTTGATAGAGGTACAAGACGGTAACAACCGATGGAAGCCGTTTCTCCGCTAAACCAACTGGTCGCCAGCGCGAGACGGCAGATAGTTTGTGTGACACCTTTTTAGACTTGATGGCATCTACAGGCTTTTTACCGATCAATCTGGTCACCTCGCCGTTTAGTGCGGAGACCAAGGCGGGCAGCCTGGCCACCCACTCGGTCGATCGCGAATGAGGGTCTACAAGCTCTTTGGCATATTGGTGTCCGAACAACCTCTCGATTGAACCGCTCCACGATCCCCTGGTCCCGGTGGATGTCGACGCGGCCGCGTCTAACAGAAACGTCGTGTTTAGTCAATAGATGGGAGACCGCGCCCATGAACTCGCGGCCGGGATCGACCTGGAGAAGATTAGGCAATTTGAGAGGACTCTTCTTATATATTCGGGAAAGAGCCTCGGCCACCTCCTTAGACTCTTTAGTGGCCAGCGGCTCAGCCCCCTTATACCGACTCGCTACGTCAACGATTATCAGTGCGTACTTGTAAGTCTTGCGACCGACGCGATCGTGACGGAGAAACAGGAGGTCAGCTTGGTGGACTTCGTTCGGCACCGGCACGTCGAATTTCGGCCGAAGAATATTGTCAGGCGCGGGCAAATAGATCTGCCAGATGGCCTGCTTCTTGAGCCATTCCGTGGCGGCGTTTTCTGAAACCTTGGTCGCCGCCGCGAGGTTCTTGATGGCCGCGAGCCCCTTCCAGTAGCCGCGGGGGCTGTAGTATGTGTTCGCTAACTTGCGCGCTAGGCGAACCGATTGTTTGGTATCAATCTTGCGCGTGTCCATCGTATGCGAGGTATTCTAGTAGGTCGAACAGTCTCCAACATGCCCTCGCCAGATCGTCCGGTAAAGGCGTCGTCAATACTAAACCGTTGTTGGAAGTTTCGCTGCAGCCGCTGGTTAAGTTCCAGCTCAGGAGCGGGGTCTCGGGGGAATCTAACATCCGCTTTGCGAAAAGGGTGGCCGCTTTTTCATCCTCACGCCACGTCTGTAGAGAGTCTTGGGCCAGACGGATCAGACCCTTTGCACCAGCTAAACGGTGTTTAAGGGCCGTGTAGCCTACATACAAAGCGTAATAAAGCTTGTCAACTAACATCGTTCTATATATATATATATATATATATATTATTTAAAAAAGTCTTTTAAAACTAGAAATGGACGCTTGTCGACAAGCGCATGTGTATCCCCCTCCCCAGATACACAAGTAGTTTGAAAAAAAAAAAAGTGTTCGAGTTATGCTCCGGAGACAAAATCAGTGACGGAAAAACAAAGGGAGATAACTAAAGAATTAGTGATGCAAGAGTTGTCATTCTTGCGGGACACACCTTTAGGGTCGTGGTCTATGCAGGTGTGAAGTTTCATGAAAATATTCCAAAGGGTGTTCGAGTTATGCTCCAGACACGAAATCAGTGCACGAAACAACAAAGGGAGATAACTAAGAAATTAACGACACAAGAGTTGTCATTCTTACGTGCGACACACCTTTGGGTCGTCTTCTATGCATGTGTAAAGTTTAATAAACTAGAAAATGTGTTCATAGAACACGGATGTCCCACATATCGCTTTGATAATAAATGAGGCCAAATTGCAAGTAAAAATTTTCTTTTACCTGAGCGTTAAAGTTTTTGAAGCACCAAGTATGTAACCTTGACCCTAGGCTTGGCGGGGGCAGGACAAACGTGGATTTGGCACAGGGCGGTAGAGGACCATTAGAGCAATGCATATATGAAATATGAAGCTGATCCGTGAAAGAAAACAGAAATTATAAGATATTTACCTGAGCGTTAAAGTTTTTGAAGCACTAAGTATATGATGTTAACCCTGGGCTTGGCGGGGGCGGGACGAACGTGGATTTGGCACAGGGCGGTGGAGAGGACCATTAGAGCAACGCATATATGAAATATGAAGTTGATCCGTGAATGGAAAGAAAAATTATAAGATATTTACTGAGCATTAAAGTTTTTGAAGCACCAAGTATGTGACCTTGACCCTGGGATTGGCGGGGGCAGGACGAAGGTAAAGGCCATAAACGTGGATTTGGCACAGGGCGTAAAGGACTTAGAGCAATGCGTATATGAAATTATGAAGATGATCCATGAAAGAAAACAGAAATTATAAGATATTTACCCGAGCGTTAAAGTTTTTGAAGCACTAAGTATGTGACCTTGACCCTGGCTTGGCGGGGACAGGACGAACATGGATTTTGCACAGGGCGGTAGACGACCATTAGAGCAACGCGTATATGAAATAGAAGTTGATCCGTGAATGGAAATAAAAATTATAAGATATTTACCTGAGCGTTAAAGTTTTTGAAGCACCAAGTATGTGACCTTGACCCTGGGATTGGTGGGGCAGGACGAACGTGGATTTGGCACAGGGCGGTAGAGGACCATAGAGCAATGCGTATATGAAATATGAAGATGATCCATGATCCATGAAAGAAAACAGAAAGTATAAGATATTTACCCAAGCGTTAATGTTTTTGAAGCACTAAGTATGTGACCTTGAACCTGGGTGGGCTTGACGGGGGCAGAACGAACGTGGATTTGGCACAGGGCGGTAGAGGACCATTAGAGCAATGCGTATAGCGTGTTCGAGTTATGCTCTGGATACAAAATCAGAGCACGAAACAACAAAGGGAGATAAGTAAACAAGAATTCCGCGGAATCAGATGCCTCGCCTTGTCCCGCCTTGACCTCGAGCCTGGGCCTGAAAGCAATTTTCACTGGCCCGAACATATTATACAATTATTGACTAGTGAACCATAGAATATCAGATTATATTCTATGGCTCACTAGTCAATAATTTTTTTATTATATGATAATAGTCTGTATATAGCACTTACGACCTTATGCTACTAGACAAAAATTGAAAAAGAATTTGAAAAAAAAAATGAAAAAAAAAAATGGAAAAAGTTTAAAAATTAAAAATAATAATGCTTGCTACTGGAGCCCAGAATTTTTTTTAATAGTCCTATATTTATCTACATATATCTGCACAGGTCCACATAATGCCACAATATTTTCAACACAGTTTACGGAAATGTAATATAATCATTTACCTGTATAAATTACCTGTAAGTGGTCAGTGGTCAGTTGCACATGCTAGCACATGCACAGGTGAATAGTCTGTATATAGCACTTACGACCTTATGCTACTGGACAAAAATTGAAAAATAATTTGAAAAAAAAAATGAAAAAAAAAAAATGAAAAAAAAAAATGGAAAAAAAAAGTTTTAAAATAATAATGCTTGCTACTGGAGCCCAGATTTTTTTTCCAGTCAAATTGAAAAATAATTTGAAGAAAAAAAATGAAAAAAAAAAATGAAAGAAAATAGTCCTATATTTATCTACATATATCTGCACAGGTCCACATAATGCCACAATATTTTCAACACAGTACCCAATGTAGTAATTTACCTGTATAAATTACCTGGTCAACAGTGGTCAAGCACTGGACATCTGCACATGCTAGCCCATGCTAGCACATGGTTCTCCCAGTTTCTATTGTTCTCTCTACAGGTAAGGTGTACAGAGCACACGAGAAAAGGTGTACAGAGCAGACGAGAAAACAGGTCTTCATGCATTATTGTCCAGTTTGTAGAGTGCGCAAAACAAAACAAAAAAGGGAGATAACTGAAAAATTAGCTACGCAAGAGTTGTCATTCTTGTGCGCGACACACCTCCGGGTCGTGGTCTATGCATGTGTGAAGTTTCATGAAAATATTCCAAAGGTGGTCGAGTTATGCTCCGGACAGGAAATCAGTGAGCGAAAACAAAAAAGGGAGATAACTCAAAAATTAGCTATGCAAGAGTTGTCATTCTTGTGCACGACACACCTTCGGTTCGTGGTCTAATTGAATGTGTTAAGTTTCATAAAAATATTCCAAAGGGTGGTCGAGTTATGGTCAATCAGTGCGCGAAAACAAAAAAAGGAGATAACTCAAAAATTAGCTATGCAAGAGTTGTCATTCTTGTGCGCGACACACCTTCGGGTCGTGGTCTATGCATGTGTGAAGTTTCATGAAAATATTCGAAAGGTGGTGGAGTTTATGCTCCGGACACGAAATCAGTGCGACAAAACAAAAAAGGGAGATAACTAAAATATTAGCTATGCAAGAGTTGTCATTCTTGTGCGCGACACACCTTCGGGTCGTGGTCTATGCATGTGTGAAGTTTCATGAAAATATTCCAAAGGGTGTTCGAGTTATGCTCCGGACAAGAAGTGTCTGCGGCGGACGCGGACCGCGGACGCGGACAGCGGACACGGCGCGCTGTCAAATCCATAGTATCCCCCGACGGAGTTCGGGGGATACAATAATTATTGCTTATTGCTTTTGCTTATTGCTTTTCCAATATAGTAGCTGACGAGACCCGACCCATTCCCACGACGACTTTTTGGGCCTCTGACGGTACATAGAAATCTGAAAGTTGGGGCTTGGGATCCAGCGGCGCGAGAATTTTATGCGGATATACCCGCGCGTATTCGCGCATGGCTTCGTCAACGTTCCGGAAAGTTTGCACGGCGTGATTCTCGCGACGAAGATCTTCCTTGATCCAGTCCAGACGGGCGGTTCGTTTTTGCGACCGTGCTTCCTTTGCGCTATCGAGTTGTTCTACAGCTAAATCGTGATGCTTGCGCTCCTCATCCGAGTCTTTTCCTATTAACGAGAATAAATAGTTGCTACCGCCGAACGCCCCTGCGCTCACGACTGCCCCAAACACCATTAGTGCGATCGTAGCCATTTTATTTCCATATATTAGCAGGTCGAATTCCAGCTTTAATTAGATAATCTCGGGTCCAAACTGCGGCCGCTACATCTAAGGTCACGAGGCCTACGTCTCTCACAGTCATGTCCAATTTGGGAGTGGACCCTCCGAAGGCCATCTTTGATAGTCAAGCAACCCCGATACTGAGACCCGATATCACCACGGCGTGATAAAGCGCATTCACTATCATTTTACCATCGTTTTCAGCCATTATATTTATTGCATATAAAAGGGATCGCGATTAATGTTTAAATGGGGCGCAATCGGTTTTGTAACTTTCCTCAGAACCGCCTCCAACAGTGATGGGGGTGGTTTCGAAAGGTAGTTCCACACACACAGGGTGCCCACAACTGCCAGACCACCACCAACAACCCACGGGATGATCCAGGTAGGGGCTACAGCAATCGGGGATTCCTGCGGAGATTGAACCGCAGCTGTCTTCGGGTGTTTTGCTGTTTCTGCCCCAACTCCAATTGTGATTGGGGCTCCTGAGCCGGAACAGATAACGACTGTTTAGCCTCTCGAAGCTCGGCGAGTATTTTATCTTGTTTAGCTTTTCGGATGGCAGCCGCTGCCCGCCCAGCTGCCTGTCTTTTTGGGTTTTTGTGTCACACCTTACCTCAATTATGTCTGCTTTATGCTCTCTGGTAAAAATTGACTCATCCAGAATTAAAAAATTCGAGAATTACCAAGTATCGTCTACCCTATAGTATATACTGTTAAGTATAACTTTGCGCATGCGCACTCTACCACTTCCTTGCTTTTCTGGATAATTTTGGAGGAAGGTATTCCTTTTATCTCTCTCTCGAATTTTGCTTTTGCATCGGTTTGTACGGCGTTTCACGCGGTTAGTCGCGAGTATTTTACTTGCGAGGTGCATTTAGACTCATTTTGCTTTTCGACCACGTTCGGCGTTCGCCGACATAGTAGTATCCATTATTTATTTTTTGTGTTGTTGTGTATTGATTGCAGCCACAAGACGGGGGTTTGGGACTCTCATGAGATCATCTGTTTCAGATGTTGTGTTAGGCAAAATAATTGTTCACGTGAGAGTCCCTGTTATGCCTCTAAGTCCTGGGGACCCAAGACGTGGAATCTGGCCGAGTCGGTAAGTACGTACCAGTCAAAGAGGGCCGTTGCGTTGGCAAAACAGGGCTCGTCGGGGACGAGTGCCACGCAAGCAGTTGGGAGATCTGATCCCTTGGGTTCGATTCTGGCCACCCAGAAATCGACAACCGTGGGCTCGGGGAGTGCCGGTTCTCAGACCCCTCCCTTGGCCATTCACACGGTAATACCAGACACCGGACATGTCCACCGGACATCGGAAATGTCCGCTGGACACCGGACACGGAAAACCGGACATATCTACCGGACACCGGACATGTCCACCAGACACCGGACATGGCGGGAAGCCGCAACAGACACAGGACATCGAGACAGCGGGCCACGGCGGGCCAGTTCACACCTCCGTGATTCGTTAGCATCTGAGGATAGTGGGGTGGATAAGTTTGGTCGCGACCGTGGACATAGGCGACGCAGACGGTCCACTTCTTCTTCCCCCAGTTCAAGTGAACGATCACGGGTCCACAGTTCCCGTCGATCGGTTTCTAGACACAAGAAGAGGAGGCATCAGTCATCCTCTTCTTCCGATTCTTGCAGTCCCCATTCTCGGAAGTCGGGGCGATATAGACATCGATCCTCACGTCGTTCGTCGTCTCCTAGGCAATCTAGCAGTTTACCTAGTGAGGCCATGAATATACTGACGTCCATGTCACAGATGATGGCTGAACTGACGAGGAATAGGGATCGAGCCAGCACCTCTACCACAGTTAGGCCAGCACTGGTAGATCCTGCAATTTGTGGACCTGGGGTGGACGACAGTTTTGATGTGCTACACCCCATATCGGAAGTGGTTCTTACCAGTGAAGATCCAGGGCAGGATATGGAATACTTGCAGGAGGAGCTTCCATTGGGGGTTGAGGATGACGCTACAGTCTACTCTATGGAGGAGGAAGTACTGCCATCCTTTGCAAAGGCTCTAGAGGCCGTTTATCGGTTCCTTCCGGCTGATAAATGCCCGACACAGCCGTTACCGGCTCCAAGAACGAAATCTCTCTGGGAGTCCGCCGCAGTCTCCATCAAGAAAGAGATGCCCAGGTTGCCTCACTCACCGACCCTCATGTCGTTGGTGAACGAGATGCAGGCTATTGAAGGTTTTGACTTCGGTAAGCGCGGGACTTCTATTCCTATTTGTCTCGCAGCAGGGACTTAAGTTTTACACCCCACACACGTCTAGTTGGCCATTGAAGCCCCCTCCCTTGGACCCAGACGTGCAGAAAATAGGCGCCTCCAAGGTCTGTTAGAGACTTTGGACGCTAGGTCCAGATCTATCGTGTCCATGGCGTCTCACACCGATTTATTCTTGGGCGCGGCTAAGCCAGCCATTGAAGAGGGTGATTCCAGAGACGCCACCCTGGCTTCTACTTCAGTGTTACCTGGTCTAGGTCACGAGACACTTAGGGTCGCCCCTCTACAGTCGGAGTCTCTGTTCGGTGGCCTGTGTGCACAAGTGGCCGCGGCGGACTCGGTGGAGAGGCAGAGTCGTCAATTGGCTAGGTGGCAATAACCCCCTCCTAGAACTGTTAACGCACTATTTAGAGGTAGCAGGCATAGGCCCGGTTCGGGTAGAGGTTTTTCTGGGAAACCTTCGGCATCTCAGGGAGCACCCCCTCCAACACCTACTCCTGTTTGAAGAAGCCGGTTCAGTTTCAGTTTCCTAGGGGTGGTAGAGGTAGAGGATTTAGGGGCAGGGAACGTGGTGTCTCCAACCGGAAGCCTCGAGGGGCTTCATTTTAGGGATACGCGGCGCACTTCTCGTTTGGGGGAGTGGAACATTCCCGACTCCTGCAGACCTGTAGGAGGCAGGTTGTCAGGATATCTCCACGAGTGGGAGAGAATCACTGATTGCGGTTGGACCCTTCGTATCAAAGAGAAGGGTTACCGCATTCTGTTCCATTCCATTCCCCCCTTCGGGGCTCGCCTCTTCCATGTGTGCCCCGAAAGGACCAAAGCCAGAGGAATGCACTCCGGCTGGAAGTGCAATCCCTGTTGGAGAAGCAGGCTGTAGAAGAGGTCTTGGATGTGGCAACTCCAGGCTTCTACAGCAGGCTCTTTTTGGCCCCGAAGAAGAACGGAAAGATGCACCCCGTGTTTGACCTGTCCAGACTGAATCAGTTTGTACAGGTAGACCATTTCAAGATTGAGACCACGAGGTCCATTCGGCACACCACCCAGGTGAACGACTGGGCGGTGTCCATCGATCTAAGGGATGCTTACCTCCATGTACCCATCGCTCGGCATTCACGCAAGTACCTGAGGTTCTCCCACAAGGGCAGGACCTTCCAGTTTCGGGTCCTGCCTTTCGGAATTTCTACAGCACCGCGCGTGTTTACCAAGCTGATGGAGGTGGTCGCAGCAGCTGCCAGGAGAGAGGGTGTCTTCCTCCCTCCTGCAGTACTTAGACGACTGGCTTCTCCACCAGCACAGCAATCAAGGAGTTTGCTATTGGAGAATCTTCACACGGTATGGTCAGTGATCACGAGGCCGGTGCTTATCCCCAACCTACAGAAGTCGGAGCTTACTCCTGCGAAGGACTTCACCTACATGGGCATGAATTTTCTGACAGACCTGGGGGTGGTCAGTGTTCCCACCGACAGGGTTCAAAGGATCTTGGTATGGGTTTTCTCAGTCCTGGATGCAGTGATCATGTCAGCCAGGGATATTCTGTCGTTGTTAGGGATGCTCGGGTCGGCAGCGGACCTCGTTTCACTAGGGCGACTACACATGAGGCCTCTACAAATCTACCTACTTTTCCATTGGCGGCCACATGTATGTCCCCTGGATATGATGGTGCCCCTGTCGAGGCATTTCAAGCGTCACCTCCGTTGGTGGGCCCGAAAGTCGCGTTACAACGAGGGGGTTCCTATTGTACTACGCCCTCCGGAACTATTTCAGATGACGGATGCGTCAGAAGGGGGATGAAGAGTGCATCTGGAACCTCTGGGTTTGGCACTTGCAGGTTCGTGGCCCCAGGAGTCCGCAAACGACCACATCAACATGTTTAGAGTTGAGGGCGGTGGCTCAGGCCCTGGGTCAGGTTCAGCATTTGGTATCGGGCAAATGCTACCTGGTATCATCAGACAACACCACAGTAGTGGCTTATCTGAACAAGCAGGTCGGAACTCATTCGGTTCCGCTGTGCCTGGAGACCAGGAAGCTTCTCCTTGGGTGTCGGGAACGGCCGGACACATGGCGGGCAAGGCGAACATCCTGGCGGACTATCTGTCCAGGGTCACATGCCCGTTCTCACAGAGTGGAGGTTGTCTCCAGAGGTAGCCAGCAGGGTTGGCAATTTCCCGGGAAATAAGAGTATTTCCCGGGACGGCGGGAAATACCGGGAAATACTGGGAAATACCGGGAAATACCGGGAAATACTGGGAAATAAGAATTTGGATACCGGGAAATAAGAATTTGGATGATTTTGGTGGTAAATACGGGTATATATACCATACAATTTCTATTACCCGGTGTACTGATTGTAGTATCATGTGTGCAGGATGAAAATGAACTGCTTTTGAAGAATATGACGAAAAATACAGGCATTCATAGTGGCATTTACGCATTGCTTATAATCTTTATATAAATGTTAGAGATCTAACATTATTGAGACTGTTCATTATTACTCTAATATACATTGTATACAAACACAGTTTAAGGAGTTTATACATACATTTATTGGAGGTATTTTAAATGTTTAATGTAGTAGGCAAAATGCAAATGTTTTTAGGATTATCCCTGAAATGTGTTCATAATATAGCTGTATTATTAAAATAATCAATTAGTTATTAAAGAAGTCAGAATCATAATTTGAGATGACCCACACTGTTTGTTTGTACACAATTTCAATTAGCAATGCCCAGTCAGGTGTTAAGGTGTGTTGTGGGACTTCAATTTCAAGATACATGTAGGTGTGAGAGTTGTCAGCCAATTAGACAAAGGTGTCCATACTCTATAGTCCCTAATCTCACTGGAATACACTGTCAGAGCGGATAGTGGACAGTGGCTTCCATCTAACAGACAACCAGGTGTCTGTATTGCCTAAAAACAAAACAATACTATACTTGTCAAATTGAGTTTTACTCAACCTTGCATCATATAAGGCGACCCAAATCCACACTCAGTTATGTTCCAGTAAATCTCAGAGAGGTAGCGAGGAAATCGACTGGTGAAGACAGACTACTGGCTGAAGAAACATTCCAACAAGAAAAACGAAAAAACGAAAAAATAAATGAAAAAAAAAAAAACAAAAACAATAAAACCCAAAAAAAACTGTTGTGGTTGCCAATGATGCCACCTGATGAGTACCCCTGACAGGGACGAAACAGTTTAAGCACTTATAGAGTGGTAGCAATGCATACAAATGAGCAAAAAACGTGTTTGGAAGACACATAATCTTATTTCCCGGTATTTCCCGGTATTTCCCACTTCTGGGCTTATTTCCCGGGGCGGGAAATACCGGTATTTCCCGGCGGTATTTCCCGCCCCCGGTATTTCCCGGCCAACCCTGGTAGCCAGTGCGGTGATTCGCAGATGGGGAGATCCGTATCTGGATCTGTTGGCAACTTGTTTGAACAGTCAACTTCCGTGGTACGTCTCCCCAGTGCCAGACACAAGGGCATGGGCGATCGATGCAATGTCCTTCGGGTGGAATCAGGTGGACGGGTATGCATTTCCACCGTTTGTTCTGATTCCGTTGGTTCTGCGGAAGATTCGCCAATCGGTCTGCCGAATCACTCTCGTAGCACCATACTGGCCAACGAGGAGTTGGTTCAACAGCCTGTTGGATCTCCTGGTGGAGTACCCGGTGACATTACCGCTGACACCAAACCTTCTGTCACAACATGGAGATTATCTGGGATCTCATCAGAAAGGATGGATTTTCTGCAGAGGCTGCCAAGACGATTGCACAGGCACGACGGCCATCAACATCAGCATGCTATGAGGCCAAGTGGAAGTTCTGGTGTGATTGGTGTCTGCAGAGGGAGATTGATTTCTGCAAACCCTCTATGGGACAGGTAGGTGATTTTCTTTTATATTTGTTTTATGACAGAGGATTATCTGTATCCACCATTAAGGGCTACAGATCTGCTTTGGCCAGTTCCCTACGGTTCAGCCTACATACGGCCAAGGACGTTGGATCGGATCTTCGCATCTCAGATATGGTGAGTTTTTTCACGAGGAATAGACATGTCAATTGTTCCGTGACACCCAGGTGGGATCTCTCCTGCGTGTTACTGTCTCTAACCAGTGCTCCCTTCGAATTAACGGAATTTGGTATTAAGGCGCATGAGGTTAGAGCCGTGGCGACTTCTTGGGATTTCAAAACAGAGTCCCTTTAACTCAAGTCATGCAGGCAGCGTCCTGGAAGTCTTATTTGACTTTTTCAAGTTTTTATATGCGTACGTTGTCCGCACAGAGCTCTGATCTCTATTCTTTGGGCCCCCTTGTCGCTGCGGGAACCTTGGTTCCGGCAAGGGGACCCACGGTGTAGAGTGCCGAACCTTTAGAGGTAACAGTTTCCGGCTCCCTTTAAACCGGGCACAACATTAATTATTATTGTTGTGTATTTATACGGGTGTGTGTGTGTGAGCGTGTCATGTGACGTTGTAATTATACTGGTATTATAATGTTGTAGTCTTGACTACAGTTATTTTCATACTTTAAACTGGGAGGATTATTTGGGTGTGGAGGTTTTTTCCCACTCAGGGTCAAGATAGGATTGTCGGGTTAGCTATTCGGAGGTACAACAGTCTCGGGCTAAGACGGTTTTCCTTCCGAAACCCCGAGTTGGGAGATAACCTTTGACCTATTGAAGATTCCCAGGGTATACTCTGTGTAAACTTGTATATTTTGGGATGTTTACATGACGGGGTGGATTGTACGTTTCATGTATCCATAAGTGGTTAGGAGTGTATTAGTGTTAGGACATGGACATCTATGGATGGCATGACTTTAGTGTTGGATTGAACTGGAATAACTGTGAGATGAAATAATCAGTGATAGTGTATAGAGACTCCTACAACGACAGTTGCTTCGATGTGGAGTTCTGCCATACAGTGGCGTCGTTGGACCAGATTCGAGGAAGGTCCAGGATGTACCGGCGGTATGACGCAATCCACTCATTCCACTGGTCCACTGTACAGATCGGGGACTCGTTTTTCTGCCATAAGAAGGAGGGGACCAAGCTCACGACTTATCTACTAGGGGTAAGTTGACTATGGTTCGTGTGTGCACCTCTAGGTCTCCGGACGTAGAGATGTTACATCTAGTTTTATTCTGTTCTAATTCGCATTGCCAAGTATCTTTTCTTATTAGGATGTTTGTGTCACACCTTACCTCCCTCCTAGGAGACAAATTCTAGCAGACATAACTGAGGTAAGGTGTGACACAAAAATCACAATTGTTTTAGTAAAATTTGTTTTTGTTATATACTTACCTCAGTTATGTATCTGATTCCCACCTCCATTCCCCGCTTTCATAGTCTCAATATATGGTGCTGTGCCTATGTAGTATATTTGTATACAGTAGGTAATCATCATGAATAACACCGCATATTGAGTATCATAATGTATCGATTAAACAAACCTCAACACTCAGTGTTATTAATATAGCCACAACATTTAGCGTTGTGCTTTAATATGAAAAAATTAGTTAAAACTTGAAATGGACGCTTGTTGACAAGCGCATGTGTATCCCCCTCCCCAGATACACAAGTAGTTTGAAAAAAGGGTGTTCGAGTTATGCTCCGGAGACAAAATCAGTGATGGAAAAACAAAGGGAGATAACTAAAATATTAGTGATGCAAGAGTTGTCATTCTTGCGTGACACACCTTTAGGGTCGTGGTCTATGCATGTGTGAAGTTTCATGAAAATATTCCAAAGGGTGTTCGAATTATGCTCCGGACACGAAATCAGTGCACGAAACAACAAAGGGAGTTAACGACGCAAGAGTTGTCATTCTTACGTGCGACACACCTTTGGGTCGTCTTCTATGCATGTGTGAAGTTCAATAAACTAGAAAATGTGTTCATAGAACACGGATGTCCCACATATCGCTTTGATAATAAATGAGGCCAAATTCCAAGTCAAAATTTTCTTTTACCCGAGCGTTAATGTTTTTGAAGCACCAAGTATGTGACCTTGACCCTGGGCTTGGCGGCGGCAGGACGAACGTGGATTTGGCACAGGGCGGTAGAGGACCATTAGAGCAATGCATATATATGAAATATGAAGCTGATCCGTGAAAGAAAACAGAAATTATAAGATATTTACCTGAGCGTTAAAGTTTTTGAAGCACCAAGTATGTGATCTTAACCCTGGGCTTGGCGGGGGCAGGATGAACGTGGATTTGGCACAGGGTGGTAGATGACCATTAGAGCAATGTGTATATGAAATATGAAGGAGATCGGTCGAAGGATGAAGAAATTATGAGACATTTACCCGAGTGTTAAAGTTTTGTGACGGACGGACGGACGGACGGGACGACGGGAGGATGGGACGCACGTTCCTACGAATGAATACTTGTTGGGTTTTTATTCTATAAAAATACCCAACAAGAGTACCCAACACTATCCTAACCCTACCCAATAAGACCCCCGTACGCTTACAACAAGTACCCATCCGTGTGTGCGGACAGACGGACAAGGGTAACACTAAATGCCCCCTCCACTATCGTGGTGGGGCATAAAAATATTCCAAAGGGTGTTCGAGTTATGCTCTGGATACAAAATCAGAGCACGAAACAACAAAGGGAGATAAGTAAACAAGAATTCCGCGGAATCAGATGCCTCGCCTTGTCCCGCCTTGACCTCGAGCCTGGGCCCGAAAGCAATTTTCACTGGCCCGAACATATTATACAATTATTGACTAGTGAGCCATAGAATATCAGATTATATTCTATGGCTCACTGGTCAATAATTGTTTTATTATATGATAATAGTATGTATATAGCACTTACGACCTTATGCTACAGGACAAAAATTGAAAAAGAATTTGAAAAAAAAAAATGAAAAAAAAAAATGGAAAAAAAAAGTTTAAAAATTAAAAATAATAATGCTTGCTACTGGAGCCCAGAATTTTTTGTTAATAGTCCTATATTTATCTACATACATCTGCACAGGTCCACATAATCCCACAATATTGTCAACACAGTTTACGGAAATGTATTAATGTACCTGTATAAATTACCTGTAATAAGTTAGTGTGGTAGTTAAAAAATTGAAAAAGAATGGAAAAAAAAAATGGAAAAAAAAAATTAAATTAAAAAGAAATAAAAGAATAATGCTCCCTACTGGAGCCCAGAATGTTTTTTAATAGTCCTAAATTTATCTACATATCATATATACACAGGTCCACATATTGCCACAATATTTTCAACACAGTTTACGGAAATGTAATCTAATCATTTACCTGTATAAATTACCTGTAAGTGGTCAGTGGTCAGTTGCACATGCTAGCACATGCACAGGTGAATAGTCTGTATATAGCACTTACGACCTTATGCTACTAGACAAAAATTAAAAATAATTTGAAAAAAAAAATGAAAAAAAAAATGAAAAAAAAAAAATGGAAAAAAAAAGTTTAAAAATAATAAAGCTTGCTACTGGAGCCCAGATTTTTTTTTTAATAGTCCTATATTTATCTACATATATCTGACCAGGTCCACATAATGCCACAATATTTTCAACACAGTTTACGGAAATGTAATATCCAATGTAGTAATTTACCTGTATAAATTACCTGTGGTCAAGAGTGGTCAAGACTGGATATTTGCACATGCTAGCACATGCTAGCACATGGACAGGTGAATGGTTCTCCCAGTCTCTATTGTTCTCTCTACAGGTAAGGTGTACAGAGCACACGAGAAAAGGTGTACAGAGCAGACGAGAAAACGGGTCTTCATGCATTATTGTCCAGTTTGTAGAGTGCGCAAAACAAAAACAAAAAAGGAGATAACTAAAAAATTAGCTACACAAGAGTTGTCATTCTTGTGCGCGACACACCTCCGGGTCGTGGTCTATGCATGTGTGAAGTTTCATGAAAATATTCCAAAGGGTGGTGGAGTTATGCTCCGGACAGGAAATCAGTGCGCGAAAACAAAAAAGGGAGATAACTAAAAAATTAGCAATGCAAGAGTTGTCATTCTTGTGCACGACACACCTTCGGTTCGTGGTTTAATTGAATGTGTGAAGTTTCATATATTCCAAAGGGTGGTCGAGTTATGGTCAATCAGTGCGCGAAACAAAAAAGGGAGATAACTAAAAAATTAGCTACGCAAGAGTTGTCATTCTTGTGCGCGACACACCTTCGGGTCGTGGTCTATGCATGTGTGAAGTTTCATGAAAATATTCCAAAGGGTGGTGGAGTTATGCTCTGGACACGAAATCAGTGCGAGAAACAAAAAAGGGAGATAACTAAAAAATTAGCTATGCAAGAGTTGTCATTCTTGTGCGCGACACACCTTCGGGTCGTGGTCTATGCATGTGTGAAGTTTCATGAAAATATTCCAAAGGGTCTTCAAGTTATGCTCCGGACAAGAAGTGTCTGCGGCAGACGCGGACGCGGCGCACTGTCAAATCCATAGTATCCCCCGACGGAGTTCGGGGGGATACAATTACCTGTAAGTGGTCAGTGGTCAGTTGCACATGCTAGCACATGCACAGGTTAATAGTCTGTATATAGCACTTACGACCTTATGCTACTAGACAAAAATTGAAAAAGAATTTGAAAAATAAAATGAAAAAAATAAATGGAAAAAACAAGTTTAACAATTAAAAATAATAATGCTTGCTACTGGAGCCCAGAATTTTTTTTTAATAGTCCTATATTTATCTACATATATCTGCACAGGTCCACATAATGCCACAATATTTTCAAGACAGTTTACTGAAATGTAATATCCAATGTAGTAATTTACCTGTATAAATTACCTGTGGTCAAGAGTGGTCAAGACTGGACATTTGCACATGCACAGGTGAATGGTTCTCCCAGTCTCTATTGTTCTCTCTACAGGTAAGGTGTACAGAGCACACGAGAAAACGGGTCTTCATGCATTATTGTCCAGTTTGTAGAGTGTGCAAAACAAAAAAGGGAGATAACTCAAAAAATTAGCTACGCAAGAGTTGTCATTCTTGTGCGCGACACACCTCCGGGTCGTGGTCTATGCATGTGTGGAGTTTCATGAAAATATTCCAAAGGGTGGTCGAGTTATGCTCCGGACAGGAAATCAGTGCGCGAAAACAAAAAAGGGAGATAACTCAAAAATTAGCTATTCAACAGTTGTCATTCTTGTGCACGACACACCTTCGGTTCGTGGTCTAATTGAATGTGTGAAGTTTCATAAAAATATTCCAAAGGGTGGTCGAGTTATGGTCAATCAGTGCACGAAAAAAAAAAGGGAGATAACTAAAAAATTAGCAATGCAAGAGTTGTCATTATTGTGCGCGACACACCTTCGGGTCGTGGTCTATGCATGTGTGAAGTTTCATGAAAATATTCCAAAGGGTGTTCGAGTTATGCTCCGGACAAGAAGTGTCTGCGGCGGACGCGGCCCGCTGTCAAATCCATAGTATCCCCCGACGGACTCCGGGGGATACAATTAATACAGTTCGATAAACGTATGGCAGTAGCATGTTAAACTGAACTACACCAAGGTGGCTGTCTATAACATGATAAAGATATATGTACCTTATAGCACATATACTAACCTGTGGACCATTCCTACGGCATATCCATCCACGCCTTCATGGTAATATATACCATGTGTCTGTCTTTAAAATGTTAAAGAAATATTACAATAGTAGACTATACACTAACCTTTCTGTTTGCCTAACTTATAGTGTCATACGTGCTACAAATAGAGTGTCATCATGTATTACCTGCTGAATGTGTCATGTGTGATATTGATGTGTTGACACGAGTTGTTTGATGCATAATTTTTTAGGTTTGACCGGTATCATGGAATCTTTTATCAGGTATCTGTTAAAACGAGCTTGTTAATTGTTCACGCACGATGTACAAATACATTCCTTTTTGCGTATTTAGCGTGCCATGTCAATCTACAGTCCATAGATAACATATGGTCCATATGAAATACATTGTTCCGAACGCATAAGCCTGCAGTTTATGCACTGCAGGATTATGATATCGTAACACCAAGAGGACATGTGTGTCGTCATGTTTTACCTGATGAATGTGTCATCCGTGAAATTGATGTGTTGACAGTTGACACGAGTTTGATGCACAAACACTTTTCATAAATCTTATGACACATATGTTGTATTATTATCCATTTAAATGTGGTAGATAATCATTAACATAGTTGTACCCATTGGAAGAGTGTTCATAATCGTTACATAATGCAAATTTACTGAATCATAACAATAATAATCAGTATCATCATACATTTTCAACCTGTGCTAACTTAGCTTGGATTGCCTACATGTCTGACTATCCTGCGTTTTAGGTTGCCATTTTCTGGTGGCACAATGACATGTTTGGTGTGTAACTGTGCGGACATATTTCATTGCCTGCGTCTCTTGCCTCAATCAATCTGATATGATTATGAATGACCACTGCATCTGTTCTCTGCTCACATCATATAATACTGCACATAATTTTATTATGCGACATGGAGAATTAAAATAATTCTCAGAATATCCAGTGTCAAAGACACGGACAAAGTATGTACCAGTTAAACTGGACATCTATAATGTGACATGTGAGACATCGGAGACATCTGCAGGGCGGCATGCTGAAAAGGGTGCCATTTATTTACTGAAAAGTAAAATAATATTACAATATGTAGATTGTGGCAATAGATTATTGCGATACCTTAGGATACCTTAGGATCTTCTTATGGACGCTGGCATCTCTGCCACCATATCCACATCTAATTGTTCTTCTAATATAGATACTTGTCTTCCGGTTCCGGTACTTAACTCCTGGGTATGATCAAATTTTACTTCTTCGTTCTCCCACACTTTGTCCAAACGTGATTCGAATTGCCTTACATTCTTTTGAGTCGACTACACTTTCTGGTAGGCAATTCCATGCATCAACCACTCTATTTGTGAAATAGCACTTTCGAATATTCAAACGACTTCTGATCTTTTTCAATTTGTACTTATGTCCTCTTGTTCTCGAGTTTTCATCAATTTGGAACATATCCGTTGTGACGTCCTGGTCATAAATTCCGGTCAGTATTTTAAATGTCTCGATCATATCACCTCTTAGTCTTCTGTATTTGAGTGTGGGCATTTTTATTTTCCTAAGTCTATCGGCGTATTCCATTTTTGCTAGGGTAGGCACTTGTTTTGTTGCACGTCTTTGCACATTTTCTATTAATTCTATGTTCTTTTTCAAATATGGGTTCCACACCGCTTCAGCGTATTCCAGGTGGGGTCTTACTAGGGCTTGAAACAGGTATTTGAAGCTGGTTTCATCTAAATAAGTATATGTCCTCCGAATAAGACCCATAATGCTATTTCCTTTGTTTACTTGCTGTTGGATATGTTGTGCAAAATTCAGTTTATTGTCAACTAACACACCTATATCTTTCTCCCCTTGCGAAACAGCCAATACAAGTGGTTCTCCCTTCTCATTATACATATGGTATTGTCTATCGTTGTCCTGTTTTTTGTTGGTGATCTTCACTACCTTGCACTTGTTGGGATGGAATTTCAGTAGCCATTTGTCGGACCAGTTGAATAGTTTGTCGAGGTCACTTTGTAGTGTTTTGGCATGGCATCATCTTCTGATTTTATTTCTCTATATGCTTTTGTGTCATCCGCGAATAAGTATGCAGTAGACTCTATACACTCTGGCATGTCATTTATGTATACCACAAATAATATTGGTCCTAGAACACTGCCCTGTGGTATACCGCTTGTAACTGGGTTGATGTTTGACTTTTGCCCGTTCACAATGACTCTTTGGTTTCTATCTTTAAGAAAGTCCTCTACCCATTTCACTAATTGGTTGCTGATTTGATATGATCTTAATTTGTTTAATAGCCTACGGTGTGGTACTTTGCCAAATGCTTTCATGAAATCCATGTATACCGCATCTATTGAACCTCCATTATCCAAAATATCGGTCCATTCATCAAGCACTTTTAGCAATTGCAATGTTGTTGATCTCCCTGATAGAAAGCCAAATTGTCTATTGCTGAATAACTTATTTTTACTCATGTGTTGAACTATTTCTGCTCTTATTAATTTTTCCATAAGTTTGCATATGACACTTGTCAGGCTAACTGGCCTATAATTTCCAGGATCAGATTGTTCACCTTTTTTAATAATGCTGTAATGTTTCCTGCTTTCCATGCTCTGGGAACGTTGCCAGTTTTCAGGGAGGTATTGTATATAATTTCCAACGGCTTGCTCATTGTGTTTGCCAATGCTTTAAGGGATACCGGATGTAGCTCGTCCGCGCCTGGAGATTTGGTTGGCTCCAATTCTGTTAAAAGTTTTGCGATTTCTTTTGCATTGAACATTCTGTCTTTGCACTGATGGTCCACAGGTACATTTTCCATTTTGGGTGCTTCCCCATCTGCCTCGCTAGTGAAGACGCTACTAAAGAATGACGCTAGCACATCCGCTTTTTCTCTGTCGCTTTCCGCTGTTTTTTCCTGTCCATTTTCTGTAAATTTTAGGTCTGATATTCCTGATTTCGTTTTCCATTTAGAGTTCGCATATTTCCAGAACTTTTTGGGGTTTGTTTTAGCCTGTTTTGCAATGTCTCTCTCCATTTCTTTTTTAGCATTTCTTAACTCACCTTTTACTTGGTTCCGTAGTTTCGCATATTCTCTATATTTTTCACCATGTCTCATCTCCATATATCTCTGCCAGCACCTTCAGCGGAACATAGTTGTGAGATTTTGCTTTATTTGCGGTTTTGATCTTTTGTTTAGGTATGTGTTTCTCTCTTGCGGAGTTATATTTTTCCATCATCTTCTGTACTAGTTCATCCATGTCGTCTCCGACCAGCAATTCATCCCAGTGTATATTAAGATCCTTCTCCATTTCTTCGTAGTTTCCCTTAAAAAAGTTCCATTTTGGTTCGCAGTTTTGGTTAAGTTCATAATAGCACTTGTAGTCCCATTCCAGTACGCTATGGTCACTGTGCCCAAGTGGGCTATTATACTCCACCTCCTGTATCATGTTATCCTCATTTGTGAAGATTAAGTCCAGGGTCACTATTTACTCTCGCTCTGGTACTCTTGGTGACATGTTGATATAAGTAACTGTCTCTTACACTTTCAGTAAAGGCTTCACTAACTCGATCCCCCCACACATGTCCAGGAGTTCCAGTCTATATTTGGGTAGTTAAAATCCCCCATGATTAAAATATGCGAGTATTGTATTTACAATGTTTTGAAATAGGTTGTTTAGAGCATTGATATTATCTGCATCGCTATTAGGACTTTTGTATACACAACCTATCAAGAGTCTGTCTTTTCCTGTTAATTTGACACTAATCCATGTACTTTCCTGGAAATCTGTTGCCAATTTAATTTTTGTGCCTACCATCGATTCGTTTAGATATATTGCTGTTCCTCGTTTAGTGGCTGATTCACCCAAAAATAGTTCCTAACCTTCAATTTGTAACTCAGCTTTTCCAGGTAAATACCGGCAATTTTTTGGGAAGACTTCAGTTATTCCGATTATATCTATACTACTTTCTGACTTGTGTATTCTAGCTTTTAGCTCATCAAGTTTGTTTGTGAGGCAATCCGCATTGGCGTAGAAACATTTCAAACTGTTAAAACTATTTACAAATGGCATGGCCCGTATCTGTGTGCACACGTGCATGCGCTTTTTAGACTTCTTTGGCAAATGGACGCAGCTATTGTTTGCATTCAATTCTCTGTTGTGTTATTACAGTTTGATCATAATTGTATTACCATAAACAATACTCTCTTCTAGAGGGTATGATTCTGTCATCCATTGTTTAAACATAAGTTATGCCTTTTTGCTCACAAATGAAATCTACAACCCCTTCACTAGATAGCACATGGTCCATATGAAATACATATGTTCCGAACACATAAGCTTGGAGTTTATGCACTGCAAGACTATGCAATCGTAACACTCAAAGGCCATATGCCGTCATAAAGGAAGGGATATACTAGTTAAGAAAATTAATTCTCCCTTTTTCATTCTTCAAATATTTGTCAAAATAATTTGCTGGGCAAATTACAAATTTTTGTATTCTAGTGGGGAGGAGCGTGGTAGAATTAACTTTTTGTCGGGTCCAAACTAATTCGGGAACGATGTCGGGATTTAGCAGAGACAAATTCTCACTAAATAATTACCTGTTTCTGCTATTTTTGGTGTTAGCAGAAGCATTAAAGTCTGTATTCTGTAAATACATCGATATTTATCGATGACATTGCCCTTTTATAAGGTTTAAACACCATTGTCTATTGTAAACATGTGCTTTTACAAAGCCAAATAAACAGTCTTGACAGTCCGGAGATCCGGACTTGAATGAATCTGATTGGATGAAATTATCTGTGACTTACCAATGAAATGGTTCGTCCCAGCCAATTTCGGCCGACAGAGGTCATTCGGGGTTAATCCTGTGTGCGAGTATAAATTTTATTTAAGACTAAGCTCTCGATTTTCGTTGGCAGATCAACTCTGCTAGAATTCAATTGGGGGAGGTTCCAAACACCTCCAGGGGTTTAAGTCTCCTATTCAGTGCAGATCAACTCTGCCAGCATGGGGGAAGGTTCAAATACACTGCCAGTCATGTGGGATGTAATTAGCTAAATCCACCCGATACTTAGTTAAATTCACAATCACAGAAAGTATTCTTTTCTATTATTTCCTGCTAATAAATACTCTTGTGAAACATTACAAATGATAAAAGATTGAAATATAATTGATTTGCTTTTCCCTTTTAATACTCTGGCCCTCTGGTGTACATAAATCAAGCCAGATTGCCCCATACCTGGGACAATCCTGACTGATAGTTGCAATTACATCCGAGAGTCACCTATAATTTTCTCAGTCCCATTCAGTCACAGTACAGTCTCCCAGTCCCACTCCAGCCACCCTTCACAACAGACCACAACATCCCCAGTCCCGACAATACATCCCAAAATCAGAACCTGGGAACGATCACGTGCCTAGGGTAGGGATAAATAGCGGATACCGACTTAAACAACAACGCGAAGTACATTCCCGACAGGGAGCCACACCCCGTCCCTACCAGTTTTACAGATCTAAGCACAATTTTTCTCAATATGATTTTTTTATGCTGATAAAATTTTGATTTGTATACGGATCTGAGCACAAATTTCATACGATTTGTATGCCGATCTAAATACGATTTTTTACACTGATCTAAGTACAATTTTAATACGATCTAAATACGATTTTTTACACTGATCCAAGTACAATTTTAATACGATCTAAATACGATTTTTACACTGATCCAAGTACAATTTTAATACCGATCTAAATACGATTTTTTACACTGATCCAAGTACAATTTTAATACCGATCTAAATACGATTTTTTACACTGATCCAAGTACAATTTTAATAACGATCTAAATTACGATTTTTTACACTGATCCAAGTACAATTTTAATACCGATCTATATACGATTTTCGTACCGATCCAGGTACGATTTTCTACACAGATCTAAGTACGATTTTCATACCGATCTAGCTACGATTTTTAAACTGGTCAATGTCCAATCTGGATATGCTGTTTTACCGATTTAAGTCTGATTTGTTATACTTCATGAATATTGATAACCGATCTTGAGCTCATTTGCATGTGAAAAAAAAGTGTACTTAAATCGTACTTAGAATACGATCTAACTACTATCTAGGAGTTGATCTTTATGCCAATATTTTTTGTTTCGGATAGTAAAAATCGCCACTTTTCACTGAGTCAAGGGCCATAACTCTGCGAATACTGTCTTTTTGTTTCAATGGTGGCGATATTATCGGAGTTTTGTACCTTTCTAAGTACTATTATATTTACACCTGGTCGCATTTGAATTGTTTTGTACATTGTTTAGAAAGGTGTTTCATGTACATACAAACAATAATTGACCATCAAAGACATGCTTGAATCGCCTGTGATCAAAATGTGATAAAAGTGTGATGTAGTGCAATGCTAAAACACGTGACAATAAAAATGACAACAGAATATCACCCAAAATGAAAACAGGCCTGAAAACATTTATCTATCTATTTCTCCTGCATCACCCTCTCGCGAGGATTATCAGCTGCGCGTCTGTGCATGTTAGTAGAGTGACAAGAGGTGGTAAAGAGTTACAGTAGACTGGAATAACAGCATACAGTGTTTAGTGTGTTAATTAAGGTATATGATGGTGGGTCTAGTTTTCGGGGTATTAACAAGTTCATCAACTAGCGGTTTTTATAAAACATAACAATGAGCTAAATTGTCAGTTCAATAGAATGATAAACATTTCTTTCAATGTGTCTTGCCTTCAAAATCAGATTGGTGTTAGATTAAAACTCGCGTTAGCGCGATTAACAACACATGAGTCAGCCATTTTGAATATTGACTTATGGTTGGAGTTTTCGGGGTATGTTCCGAAAGTGTCAATAAATTTGCCAATTCGTCCCGAGTTTTCATTGGCTATAAGATCATCTCGCAGATGAATGAGGCACAGTGAAGGAACATTTGAAACTTTTTTATTTAATCTGATTTTAACAATATTAATGAGCAGATTAATGGCGGACGCAGAAAATCACGAAAATCACGGTAGGTTCGTGAAAAAAATGACCTAATTGGCAAAAATTACCAGAACTTGCTCCAAACACTGGATTTGGTGGCATTTTTTAAGAACTTACTATAGGTAATGTCATGCTTATTGTAATTACCTGACGTAAAGCACATCGCGGCTGCACACATGTCTACACATTACAAAATATGTGAATACCTCGAAAACTCCGACTACCCCGAAAACTGGCGTCATGACCATAAATAGAATGAGATCAGATTAAAAACAATGGGTCCAACTCTTAAGGACTGGAGTGGTGCACCCCTCGTACAGCCCGCTTGGAAGTTTCAAGGCCGGGCTGCACACCAGTACACCACAGGTGGAAGACTCGGACCTATGACACCAAAAAAAATGCCTATTCAAAAATCCCATTACCCCACCCACTTGGTCTCGTACAGTACCATATGCTATATAAAGGTGAGTATAAATAGGGCCATTATAGAAAAAGCCCTCTCTTTTCCGGCTCGCACAAACACAATAAACATCGATTAAATGTATGACTTCTGTCTCTGGCAATCGATAAAGGTATTAGGTGTGTGAATATACTCACTTCAAATCGCTGTTTCCAGCATTTATTCAGTTATTCGCATTTTGTATACCCCATCCAAAGCGAAATTTCCGTGTACGAAAGAATCTCACACAGAATCGGAGGCCGTCCGGCTGGATTATCGGTCATATTTGGCCGATAGCTGATCGCCAGCTCAAACTAGTCGTGCACCATGATCATATACATTAGATACTCCAACCATACAAAGTTCGTCCAATTGTGATCGTTCGCCGATCTAAAAAACACTTTTTTCTAATTTTATTGACTTTCATTCATGATTCGCGTACTATCGGAATATGTCTTCCGGAAACCCTGAAAAGGGAAAGTCCTCGCGTCTATTTTTAGGTTTAACCAATCAGAGATGTTCTTACATAGACGTTTCGGTGGTTGTATTATGGAAGATAGTGCATTGACCCAGTTCCAGATAATGAACGAAATTAGACAAAAAAGTGTTTTTTATAGTCGCGAACGATCACAATTGGACGAACTTTGTATGGTTGGAGTCTCTAATGTATATGATCATGGTGCACGACTTTAGTTTGAGCTGGCGATCAGATATCGGCCAAATATGACCGATAATCCAGCCGGACGGCCTCCGATTCTGTGTGAGATTCTTTCGTACACGCAACTTTCGCTTTGGATGGGGTAATCAAAACGCGAATAACTCAATAAATACTTGAAACAGCGATTTGAAGTGAGTATATTCACACACCTAATACCTTTATCGATTGCCAGAGACATATTTCATACATTTAATCGATGTTTATTGTGTTTGTGCCAGCCGGAAAAGAGAGGGCTTTTTCTATAATAGCGCTATTTATACTCACCTTTATATTAGCGTATGGTACTGTACGAGACCAAGTGGGTGGGGTAATGGGATTTTTTTGATGTCATAGGTCCGAGTCTTCCACCTGTGCAGTACACTAACCGTATTATGGGATACATAACACTAAACGTATTATGGGATATAACGATTCTTCAATTGTTACTGTTGATTATGTTCTTCTTTTTAAATCTGCTAACACAAGGTAAACAGGTAAATTCTACACGACAACTTTTCCACGGCTGGGCGCAGCTATAGGAAACAGGCCGGCAATTGATTTCCCATACTGTAGTCCCACATTCACACAAACTTGAACAATTGTAAATCGCAAACTACCTGCGCCAAAATTACTTCCATTCCTGGAGTCAGTGACCTAAGTCGGTTTTACATCCATGCCAAACAAGGGGTTATGCGGGTTCAGGCGCGGATACAGAAATAATTGCAAGGGGGGGGGGGAGGGTCTGTAATTACAAGTCGGCATGGCCGACCTCCGCGAGCGCGAAATCGTAAAGTAGGGGGGTGCACCCCCCCCCCCCTGTATCCGCGCATGGGGTTGATTTCCATGAGTTATTTCCCATTTTTTGGACGGAACGGTCTACTTTCACTTTCGAAATCTCTATCTCACCCCCACATCAAGGTCGCACACAGAAAATGTAACATGCATATGTAGAGCATGCAAATGTAACGTATACGGCACGTGCCGGTGCATATGTAGAGCATGCAAATGTAACGTATACGGCACGTGCCGGCTGCGAGCTCGTTCGCTCAACACAACAACTGGTAGCGTGTCTGCCGCACCGTTACGTTCTCCCCACCACTATACTACAAGTGTATGTACACGTCTTAAAATGATGAGTTTCCACTCCTATAAGCTCCTATATAGCTCCTACGACCTTCTATGAGCTCCAACTCCTGTGACCTCCTATGAACTCCTACGAACTTCAGCTCCTATGACCTCCTACGAAATCCAACTCCTATATGAACTCCTACGAACTTCAGCTGCACAGGCAATGTCTTAATTTAGTAGGAATCAATAATATATACAGTTAAAATGATTGTTGATTACAGCAAATGTGATCATGGGACTTTACTACGTTGGTTAAAAGTTATTATGACATGCATAGATGGACGCCTCGCAATGGGACGAATGCTATGCTGTCTAGGTCGAACACAGCTGGCCCTATGCATACGGTCTGTCAACTTGTTCTACTCCTATCGAGTCCCGGCTTAACAACAGTTGCTATTATATACACCAAGTTAACTATCTCCGATATAGTTTCCAGCGACCCTGTAGCTAGACCAATGTACCAGCTCCCGGTTAAGTCACAGCCCTCTAAGAAGGCGATTTCCGGTATTCCTATTAATACCTTTCGCTTGTCCCTAATATATATGTAGCAGTGTCTCACTCGCTTGCTAATGACAGCTAGACTCCAGAATATGCGACGATTCTCTGTATTTGGTGGTTTCCGGACATACCCGACAAGGACGGAAATTGTCGAGTATTATACCAACCAAGTACCACCCATTGCGGCACTTCCAAGAGTTATCACCCTTACCAGTAACCTGCCGGACTCAAGGTGGCAGTCATCACACATTTTAGGCAATTTATGGAGTTTTCGGGCCCGCGACACCAGCCGAAACAAATTTAGGAATATTTTAACTTCAAATAACCACATAATCTGTTTGATGCATGCACTGACTACCTGATAGGTACAAGAGCTATATTAACAACAAACGCAAACTCAGATATAATGCACAGTCTGTCAGCACTCTGCTATGTTTACACAAAATGTGCACAAATCTGCATTTATTTGGCCGCGGCCACACATTTTACAACATGGATTTCAAATATCCCATGCGGACACTGCACTAATACTTGCTAATTGTACCAATTCTGCGATCACACCTTGTCACACTAATCATAGTCTGTACTGGTACCGACCATTTTGTTTTCAAGCAGCAGACCTGCCTTTCTGACAGATAAAATGGCTGCCAATATTTCGGACGAAAATTCCGAGCAGCAGTTTCGCACTCTTCTGCAACTGAAATCATGCCAGCATGACACAGATGCAAGCAAAATCACATATTTTTGCAAAAAAAGTGTTTTATGCAGTGGAAAACATCATATGATGTTGGCTAATTAATTGTAGAACATTTTCATAAGCCACAGACATGTGTTTTTTATGTATTTACTAGAAGGCCCATAGGAAAAATTTGAAACTAACCAACTCGCCCGAGGACTGCCACCCAAGGTAGCGAGGCTTCCGAATAGTCCCGATGGCAGGAATAACTAACTCATGCCGGACTCATGGCAGGAATTATATTGCACATTGCACATGCCCGCCCGTCCCAAACTGATTACTGTATTTGGTCTATATCACAGGTTGAAGTAACGGACCGAGGTAGATATTGTTACGCCAGCCATCTCAAACGTCGCTTTACCTTTCCCCACCCACTCATTTTACACGGAAACGAGGCATTATCACTCATTATTTCTGAAGTATTGAGGGCATCCGATATGGGAAGTCATATTTATATGTAATCACTTGTGGGAAAGGTGCACTATCTCTCACAGGTGGTTATATTGAGTTGTGTACCTGTAGTTTATAATAATTCATCGCAAATTGACGAATTCATTAATGCTTCCGGGTTTGAGAATTGGTTCGGATACCATCGGTCTTCTCCATTGGTAATACAAGGGCTAAATATTACGTCACAAATGACGACACGTCGCCGAACGTGCTAGCTACGATTCTACACGAAGTAGGGTCGGAGCATGCCCGAGCGGTCTCCGTGAGTTTGTGGGTATATAGGACGAATCTCCGGAAATATCGTTAGTGGCATTGTAACACTCAAACTGGACACGTAGCCTGAATAGTATATACCCTCGATAAGACCTATTACCGGCATTATTAGAACTTCATACTATCTTGGCCCAATACATTCGCTGCAGTAAATTCCTACCGCCTTAGTCCATTAATACAATATGTCCACCAAAGAAACTGTTGAGGTAAAACTTGTATAACATTTCGCTCCGTTTTCCCATGTGGCCACATTCCAATTGTCAACATCCGACACTACGGATGTAGGTTACCAAACTTGTGCGATTTAGGTGACTGCCTCGTTTCCACATATTAAGACATGTATTTTGATCTAATGTGTACTGTGTAGGCCTGCGCGTGTACATGTTAAATAAACATTGAACTGAATACCTGCCCATGTGTAATAATTTGCGCCATGACCTCTCGGTCGACAACCTGACAAACCGGACCCACAAATAATTGTTTCCCGTCCCATATAGCGGCCCATAAAAGAGGCCCGTACATTGGGAGCGGTGTTACAATATAAATACATTAAATATGCCTGAAAGCATCAATAAATGAAGAAAAAAAAAGAAAAAATTTACCCCTCCATATGATTAGATGGAGGGGGTAATTTTTTATTTATTTTTTCTTCATTTATTGATGCTTTTAGGCATATTTAATGTATTTATAGACCTCGGTCCGTTACTTCATTCATTCATTCATTCGGCTCATATTTAAGGGTGGGAATTGGCTCGAACACCTTCCATACCCGGGATATATAGCCCAGTAAAGAAGCAGGCCGATGGTCGTCGGTCTGGTTTATATTTCCGAATTTTGATAAATGTTGCATTTATAATTCAGGCTCCAAAAATGTGCGTCAAATATAGGAGAATCTATGCAGGTATGGTAACCTATAATTTGAGGCCTCCTATAGCACCCATCAGCTTATATGTGTGTGATATAGTATGGCTGGGTATCGATTATAGATGATTGAGGGGAACCCATACTAGTTTACGTGATTTGTGCGTTTTGAGTGGCATACGGACTGGTCAAATGAAATTAAGTGGCGAGTGTACTATCTGAGTCACTAATGTCTAGCAAGTGTGCTCTACGTAATTAACTTACTGTCACATTTAGTCCCAATCCTACCTAATCACCATCGAGAAGAGAAGAGAAGAAGAAAGTGATTTCTGACGGTATGGTATTTGACGTGTCACCCTCACCCTATGTTAGTGTGCTGTATCAGAATGCTATATTAACCTATCATGATAACCGTGGTTGCTGATTTTGTGTTGTTAATTGGGTTTTATATATATATTTGTCTTTGTTATTTACTAGCATTTATTTTAATTTTAGTTTAGTTTTGAGTCACCTACCACACCGTCAGATTTTGGCCGAAATAGACTAATACACATTAAATCGTTTTATTTTTGTCTATATTGGAGTAATGCAGATTGTCAATTTCGACATAAAAAGCAATTACTCCTGGTGGAGGAAACCTCCAGTTCCCAGGTCCGTTACTTCAACCTGTGGTCTATATATGCAGAAAAAACCTTTAACTTCAGTGGTGTCCGAATCATGTCGGACAATTGATTCATACTTATTCTCTAACTACTAATACATCATCACTGACACACGTACAAGTATGCACAACTTTAGATAACAGTTGAATGGCTGGATGACGTTGTTTTCCCCGTAAAACATGACTTTATATCCCAAATATTAACACTAATTATTAGCTTACAAGAGTTACTTCCCCTCTATTCTCAATTACCTCAAAGTCGCTATATATGCGTATGGACGAAGGTTGCGTGCTAGAGCAGATAGTGAATTGCATGGGTTATATAGAATGGCAGTGACGCCAGTTTTCGGGGTAGTCGGAGTTTTCGGGGTGTTCACATATTTTTTAATTTGTAGACATGTGTGCAGCCGCGATGTGCTTTACGTCAGGTGATTAAAATAAGCATGACATTACCTATATTAAGTTCTTAAAAATGCCACCAAATCCAGTGTTTGGACTAAATACTGGTAATTTTTGCCATTTAGGTCATTTCGTTCACAAACCTACCGTGATTTTCTGCGTCCGCCATTAATCTGCTCTTTAATATTGTTAAAATCATAATCAATAGAACAGTTTCAAGTTTTCCTTCACTGCGTCTCATTCATCTGCGAGATGATATAACATCAATGAAAACTCGGGACGAATTAGCAAATTTATTGACACTTTCAGAACTTACCCCGAAAACTCCAACCACAAGTCAATATTCAAGATAGCCGACTCGTGTGTTGCTAAACGCGCTAACGCGAATTTTAATCAAACAACAATCTTATTTTGGAAGGCAAGAAACATTGAAAGAAATGTTTATCATTCTATTGAACTGACAATTTAGCTCATATGTTATGTTTTATAAAAATCGCTAGTTGATGAACTTGTGAATACCCCGAAAACTAGACCCACCATCATAAATGAACCATAGGCACTTTATGGGATGAACGAAACCGATGTGTTAATGACTCCTATCGCATGATGTATAGTAGATACATAGAGATCATCAGTGTAACTGGATTATCACATCGGCTTTTCGTTCATCCCATAAAGCTCCTATGAAATGAACCAGGAATATATTATTTAATGTCCCAATCAATGACAAGCTACCTTAGCCAGGACGAAGTTTCGCCCTTGTCAATTTCGTTACACAAATAATATAACAAAATGTTTGGCACAGACATACCTTTCCTGCAGCATCTATTTTATTTATCTCTCTATCATAATAATAACAATTACTAGAACTATTTAGAATCGAAACCGGAAAAAAAAGGGGATTTATTGTTGTTGTTGTATGTCTATAATTCAGGCGCTTATTTTTCGCTCATCAATCTCTTTACGAGCTCATTTTTCCGACACACCCCAGTTGCACTGTCCTGGTCTAAAAAATTAGATACTGCACACAAAGATACCAACTGGCAGAAGGTGCCCATTTTGTTACAGTGTAACGGTGTAACATTGTAACGAAGGATATTTCCCCCCAGTAACTGACATATAGTATAGTACTATTGATATTTTCTGTTTTATTGCATATTTTCCAAAAAATAGGACATGTTTTCCAGGGGACCGTAACAATGCTGAAGTGTGTAACATATGGGGAAATACTGTAACAAAGCGAAAAATAACAAGGTGTAACAGAGTTTTATTTTAAAAATATCCTGCACATCTTCATCGTTACACTGTAACGGTGTAACGACTGTAAACGAAAGAAAAGGCCAAAAAAAATAAAAAAAATAGGACATGTTTTCCAGGGGACCGTAACAATGATAAAAAGTGTAACGCATGGGGAAATACTGTAACAAAGCGTAACAAGGTGTAACAGAGTTGTATTTTTAAAATAATCCTGCACATCTTCATCGTTACACTGTAACGGTGTTAACAACTGTAACGAAAGGCCCAAAAAATAGGACATGTTTTCCAGGGGACCGTAACAATGATAAAACGTGTAACGCATGGGGAAATACTGTAACAAAGCGTAACAAGGTGTAACAGTTGTATTTTAAAATATCCTGAACATCTTCATCGTTACACTGTAACGGTGTAACGACTGTAACGAAAGGCCAAAAAAATAGGACATGTTTTCCAGGGGACAGTAACAATGATAAAACGTGTAACGCATGGGGAAATACTGTAACAAAGCGTAACAAGGTGTAACAGAGTTGTATTTTAAAATATCCTGCACATCTTCATCGTTACACTGTAACGTGTAACGACTGTAACGAAAGACCAAAAAAAAATAGGACAGTTTTTCCAGGGGACCGTAACAATGATAAAAAAGTGTAACGTATGGGGAAATACTGTAACAAAGCATAACAAGGTGTAACAGAGTTGTATTTTAAAATATCCTGCACATCTTCATCGTTACACTGTAACGGTGTAACGACTGTAACGAAAGGCCAAAAAAATTGGACATGTTTTCTAGGGGACCGTAACAATGATAAAAAGTGTAACGCATGGGGAAATACTGTAACAAAGCGTAACAAGGTGTAACAGAGTTGTATTTTAAAATATCCTGCACATCTTCATCGTTACACTGTAAAGGTGTAACGACTGTAACGAAAGGCCAAAAAAAATGTTTTCTAGGGGACTGTAACAATGATAAAATGTGTAACGCATGGGGAAATACTGTAACAAAGTGTAACAAGGTGTAACAGAGTTGTATTTTATAATATATCCTGCACATCTTCATCGTTACACTGTAACGGTGTAACGACTGTAACGAAAGGCCAAAAAAATAGGACCTGTTTTCTAGGGGACCGTAACAATGATAAAATGTGTAACGTATGGGGAAATACTGTAACAAAGCATAACATGGTGTAACAGAGTTGTATTTTAAAATATCCTGCACATCTTTATCGTTAGACTGTAACGGTGTAACGACTGTAATGAAAGGCCAAAAAAAATAGGACCTGTTTTCTAGGGGACCGTAACAATGATAAGGTGTAACAGAGTTGTATTTTAAAATATCCTGCACATCTTCATCGTTACACTGTAACGACTGTAACGAATGGCAAGCAAAATTGGACATGTTTTCTAGGGGACCGTAACAATGATAAAGTGTGTAACGCATGGGGAAATACTGTAAGAAAGCGTAACAAGGTGTAACAGAGTTGTATTGTAAAATATCTTGCAAGTTAATTACTACAGCATTTCTCTATATTTTACATACTCCATTTCCTGGCATTTCAATTTTCATCTCTTATGTATTTATATATTCTGCATAATATCATTGCTACAATGGAATATTCATTTTACTATATAATTCACATTTTAGTTATCCATCAGTGGACCATCATCCAGTGTGTAGCTGACATACCTGCTATCAAAGTATAGGTAATATTAAATTAATAAATAAAAAAAACCATCAGGCATCAGTTCGGTTATGGGTAGTAGATGTTTACTTCACAATGTTGTTGTTGTTGTATGTCTGTAATTCAGGCGCTTATTTTTAGCCTCAATCTCTCTACATCCACAGACTGCAAGAGCATTGTTTTGACTGCTCGACTTGATTGATTGTATGTAGATTAGCTCTCTTTCTCAGAGTTGTGGTGCTGTGGGTCCTGGTGTGTTTAGTACGACAATCAGTTTGCACCATACCACCTAGGCCTACAACACTTAGTAGTTAGTACCCAGTTCAATTTGGACAATCCTGTTATCATCTTTTCATAACACATTTTCACATGCAGAATGCTAAGATCATGGGCTTGCAAGTCAAATCTACATTGTTACCCTATTAATGTGTTGTTTCCCATTATTGCTTATGAGAAGTTGAGAGGAAAGTAGTGAAAGTGGGTGGGTGTAAAGGTACATGTACACTCAGTAGGCACAAACTGTTCTTTAGGGGAATTCAATAAGTGTATAATTGCGTCACTATTCCACCAGTTCTAAAAATTACTAGTGCCCGATATACAGATATAACCATTTAGTAATATTTATTTTACTGATAGTGACTCGCAGTGGTATCAGGCTATTTTCATATGCAACTGAGGCACAATATTTTTGTAATTATTTGTACTAATTAAATACGTCACCTGAAAATAAGTCATTGCACATCAAAAAATAAATACAGAGAATAAATAGTAATTTCAGTTAACATTTTAAGGAAACACAGTTATCGCCCCGATATCAGTGTGGAAATTTACGTATGATATAAAATGATATAAAACTAGAAAAAGTCGATGGCGCGCCATCGCAATATACCCACTTTCCCCAAATGCTAAGTCCGAAAGGGGGAGGTAATCCATGATGGAGGGTCGGATAAAAAATCCGAATTCACTTTGCGCATCAGCACATGATAACGAAGCTACGAACCAAATATCAGACGCGTAGGTATTAAGGTGAAAAAGTTTTTCGAGTTACAAGGAAAAAATGGGAAATTCTGAGTCCGAAAGGGGGAGATAATCCATGATGGAGGGTCGGATGAAAAATCCGAATTCACTTTGCGCATATGCACATGATAACGAAGCTACATAGCAAATATGAGGCGCGTAGGTATTAAGGTTAAAATAGTTTTTCGAGTTTCAAGGAAAAAATGGGAAATTCTGAGTCGGAAAGGGGGAGGTAATCGATGATGGAGGGTCGGATCAAAAATGGGAATTCACTTTGCGCATCTGCACATGATAACGAAGCTACATAGCAAATATGAGGCGCGTAGGTATGAAGGTGAAAAAGTTTTTCGAGTTACAAGGAAAAAATGGGAAATTCTGAGTCGGAAAGGGGGAGGTAATCGATGATGGAGGGTCGGATCAAAAATGGGAATTCACTTTGCGCATCTGCACATGATAACGAAGGTACATACTAAATATCAGGCGCATAGGTATGAAGGTGAATTTTTTTTTCGAGTTACAAGAAAAAAATGGGAAATTCTGAGTCCGAAAGGGGGAGATAATCCATGATGGAGGGTCGGATGAAAAATCCGAATTCACTTTGCGCACTTCGCTGCTGCACATGATTACGAAGCTACATAGGGCGGATCAAAAATGAGGCGCGTATGGTATGAAGGTGAAAAGTTTTTCGAGTTACAAGAAACGTGACGAACGTACGGACGTACGGACGGACGGACACCCGTGACGAAAACAATATACCCATTTTTTTCCCCAAAAAAGTGGGTATAATAAAATGTATAATAATGCCAATCAATACGTGGCGTAATGGTGAATGAATGTTGATTTTGCCTGAAAATGTCCATGATGATGTCCGATATAAAGAACAGTTTGTGCCTACTGAGTCTGTATGTACCTTTTAGTCTTTGGGCCACCAATAACACCTCCCCCCCCCCCCCCCCCCTGTGGTACATAACGCCACTATGATTTTCAAATTCAGTAGTCAATTGTCTGTCATTCCAGAAGGTCTGCCATTAAAAAGCCGCTGGATGAACAAATGGCGGCCATTTTCCAAGATGGCCGTCAAAAACAATTGTTTTGGTTTACAGGACTAGCTTCATCGCCTGTTAACCGGTATTAGGACCGATTTAAATTTTCTAAATCGTTCTTATCTACTCCCTAATTGAATATAAAAACAGTGTGTGATACATTCATGATTTTTTTTTTTTTTACCAAATCGGCCGCTAAAAAGTGTGTGCGCAAAAGTTTGCACTGTAACTGCTGTTAAGTGTTATTGGAACCGCTATAAACATTGTAACTTCTACCTTGTAAATTGATCAATATGCATATCAATTATGTAATACATATTGACTTAACAGCATGATATAAATGGTGGAAATTTTTCAAAATGGCCGCCAAAAAGGACGTTTTTTCAACAATTGTCTATGTTAACAATTTTCCATGTTAACTGATGATAAGTGGCATTTGAACCACTTTTTACACCGCAAATTATTGCCATGTGATGGATATCAATATACATGACAATTGCGTAACATAATGTGTGTTTTACGCAGGGGTAAGTTTTCCATATTTGGCCCATGGCCTAATCTTACGACATATGCGACCTATGGATGTCTTGACTTACACATGTATTGAAATGCAGTCTGTTCTGGATCTAAGATATTCAATAGAAATGACACTTCATAATATAGATTGAATAGATTGAATAGCGAACAGCATGTGCCATTATCATACTGTCACATCTGGCGTTACGCTGGTCTCAAATTTATTTCGGTACATTTTGTCAGTCAACGTCACCAATTAGCTGCCAGGTGCAGACTGAAGTCTGTTTGTAGAAAGATCTGCCAGCTTCCATGCGCCAATAAAGCAACAAAAACTCAAAACATTTGCAACGCTTGCAAAATCGGTGACGAGTCCACAGCGAATGTCAAAGGAACTAGTAGCAGAACGGAAGTATTTGGACAGCTCGTTTCCATTGCACTCCGGAACAACATTGACATGGCTAAGGTCTTCAGTTACCCGTTAGGTCCAGTTCCATGTTCGCTTGCAACAGCTGATGGATCACCGGCAAGGACTGACGAAAGCGAAATTGATGCACCAACTGGAGGGCAGACGCATATGGTTTACAGGCCTCCGCTAGAACAGTGAGCTACATCATTGACGGAAATGCAATTCTACATATGCAAACTGCTTTGCCCAACACATTTGCAGATCTGGTGGAGAGTCTATATCACCAAATGCCGAAAGAAGAACGCGTGGATTTTGTAACAAACACGTACCATCCTCTGTCAATTAAAACCAATGAACGACAACGAAGAGGTTACCACAAATACCTACTTGATCAAGGGACCGCTGACACATGTTCCACGTGACTGGAAGCAGTTCCTCTCGAACGATGTCAACAAGACACAATTGTGAAAACTCCTACTTAATGAATGGATGCAAGATAAATACACACACAAGGTGAAGGGAAGAACAATTGTGTTTGTGTGTGAAACCAAATGCGTCAAATTACTAGTATGTATGGCATATCAACACACACTGACGAAATAGAAGAACTGAATTCGTCACAAGAGGAAGCAGACACACGACTGGTATTGCATTGTTTGCAACATGCATCGCATTTATCAGAGAACAATACAATTGTTGTCAGATCTCCAGATACCGACGTGTTTGTACTGTTACTCAGGTTTACACAGCTGATGAAACAGCGTGTGCTGTTTGACACCGGTGTCGGCAACAAACGACGACTGCTTGACATACACGGTATCATTGCTGAGGTTGGTACGCAGCTGTGTTTGGCATTGCCAGCACTTCATGCATTCATCGGCTGTGACAGCACGAGTGCTTTCGTTCATCGTGGAAAGGTGACACCGCTAAAACTACTTCAGAAGCACCCAGAATTCACTGATACATTCATGCAGCTGGGTTTGTCCCCTTCTGTAGAACCACAACTCTTCGAAGACCTTGAAACACTTTGTGTGTCTGATGTACAGGAGTACTAGTACTTGTATTACAGACATAAACAAACTGCGCATGGAGCTATTCCTGCAAAAGTTCAGTCCCAAGTCAGGAGAGCTGCTGTCAAGTTACAATGGCGCTGATCTTAGCATTCTGCCACCATGCAGGTCATCGTTGAGAATGTATATAATGAGAGCTAATCACCAAACCCTCATTTGGTACAGCACTGACCAATCGAATGCATGCATACCGCCACCAAATGGCCGTGGGTGGGAGGTCATAAACGGAACACTGTAGTGCAAATGGACAGAGGGGGATTACCTGCCAACTGAAATGATAGATCTACTGGTAGAAGAAGAGGAAGAAGTGGATACGATGGATGTTGATGAAACAAATGCCCATGAGCCCCGACAGCTTACTAGATAGCATGTTTGATGCGGATGAAGCATATGACTAGGTTGCTTCTCTTAAGCCGGATTCACTAGATATGTATCTACGATTTGTACAGCATGTTAGGATAATACCTGAGCGCTGTTGATGTCAGAAAATATCGAAGAGTTTCGTACCTGATGCCATGGGTATTGTCTCCGCCACAGGTGCGATGCTTCCGAACCTGATTGAAAATGAATTACTTTGTTGTAACCAACCATACGTGAATCAAGAACAACGATTGCACCGGACACATTATGTAACTGTACGTATGTCTATAAATGCTGATATGAATATGCTGATATGAATGATTGTGTACCATATTTTATTTCATCTGTTATTGTAAATATCGAAATATGTCTTACCTGGTATCGAGGCTTTCATTCCTGAGTGAAAATTAATTACCTTGTATAATCATGCACAAATCAAGAACACTGAAAGCCCTGGACACATTATGTAACTGTGTGTGTGTGTGTGTGTGTGTGTGTGTGCGTGCGTGCGTGCGTGCGTGCGTGATGCTATGTATATGTTAATGATTTCATGAACCATATTTGATGTGACGATGCAAATAATGAATAGTTTCGTACCTGATGTTGTGGGGATTGTCACCGCCATAGGCGCGATGCTTCAAACTTTGATTCAAAATTAATTACCTTGTATAATCATGCACAAATCAAGAACAATGAAAGCCCTGGACACATTATGTAACTGTATGTATGTATGTATGTCTATATATGTGATGCTATGTATATGTTAATGATTTCATGAACCATATTTGATGTGGTGATGCAAATCATGAATAGTTTCTTACCTGATGTTGTGGGGATTGTCCCCGCCACAGGCGCGATGCTTCAAACCTTGATTGAAAATTAATTACCTTGTTGTATAAGCATACGCAAATCAGTATACGCATGTCTATAGCTGTTGTTGTGCATTATATCGATGCTCACATTTAACATGTTCTATTTCACAATATAGCATTGATCTTGTTGGAAATATCGAATAATTTCTTGCCCGATAATGTGTGGAAATTCCCTTTTTTCTTCACACTTGCTGCTATACATACTTCACTCCATGCACTTTCATCATGACAACTCACGATATTTTTGTGTATGCAATGACACCAGTGTCATGTTGAAGTAGTTGACTATTCATATGTACCAGTCAAAAGTAAATGTAAGTGGAGACAGCTAATGAAACTCAATATGTGTAAAATGTACATTGTAGATTTAGTGGGTGGGGTAACGGTTTCAAATTCAGTTGTGGTTAACTTAGTATCATGTGCAGTAAGCATAAGAAAAACACAGAACTATAGTTTGCACATGTTTCATGAGCACATGCATGTATATTTTCCATAGTTACAATTTATAAATACCGTATGGGAAGAGATGTGTGGCAATACATGTGTTACCATTGAAATGTAGTGGGTGGGGAATTAAATATGCAAAAATTATTTGCTTAAAAGGACCGGACGGTCCTAAAATTCTACTTAAATGCAAAGTATTGCTATAAACATCTCTCAAAACCTGTAAAACAACAGCAGTTTCCGTGTTTAACAATATAATTTTGTCACATTTTTACAAAAAGTGTGATTTTTTAATATGGCAAAAAGTTGCTGGGTGGTATACTTCATCAACTTCAGCAACAGGTAAGGTCATAATAGAGACGGAAGAAATTTGAGGAGAACATATCTCTAATTAAGAACATAATATAACTGTAGGTGTCTATACTAGCAAGATGTTATTCATCTACATGTGTATGTTGGTTCAGAAAATCGGTGCATATTTACAAATACGTTGGCTCTTTTGTTACATGCGAGTTGAATTGGGTTATTGCCCATTATAAAAGTAGTAAGATTATTACTGATCCTACTGCTTTTGTGAGGGGGGCAAGTGCTTCTGGTGTAGCGAGGACTTGGCATCAGATCAGGATTATTCTAATTTTAGGGATGAATGTATAGTTTTTGTCGCGCCTGTTTTAGCATCAATGTTTACATCAATGTTTACATCAATGTTTATCTAGGGATGATTTTTCATTACGCACACCCCAAATCCAAATTCTGAAGGTCAAGGTCATTTATTTACTTGTAATGTTCACGGTTAAATGCCTCGGCAGGCGCGACACCGCTTCCGTGGCGGAATTCTTGTTTTTTATTGTAAATTTTCAGTTCTGATTTTGGGATTTTCCCCCCATTTGTATATGTACTTGAACATGTACATGCTCTTGTACAGGTACTATATGGGATTTAGTACTAAACCCATTGACCCGGCCTTATATGACCCGGCCTGTTGATATGCCGTTAAACCCCAACAAACAAATACATTGTTAGATAGCATTAATTCATTACTTTCTGCACTGTGCTGTTGAATATGGACAATGTGGGGCTAGGGCCGTCACAGTGGTTTAACCATTAACAAAGATAACCATTCTATATATTCTGCTGACAAATTACCATAGTAATGTTGTTTAACGGCCTGTCAACAGCTAAGGTCATTTTAGGGTGGAATCGCATATTTCTGCGATAGGGAGAAAATCTCTGTCAGAATGAATATGAACAGAAAAAAAAAATTCAGCCCTGAAATTAGAATAACCGGACCTTGTGCCAGGTCATCACCACACCAGTCACTGAGCCCGACTAGTACTGATTAGGGTAGAATTCCAGATTTCACATCCAAAAATCAGAACTGAATATTTACACAAAAATATACATGTACATCAATTATATAAGCCCTGAAATTATAATATTCTGATCTGGTGACAGGTTCTCACCACACCAGATTCCCACTCCATAACAACTGGATTCAACTATCAAGTAACAAGAGTAAGCCAACATTAAAATTATGTGAAGACTAAACCAGGGATATCTGGATTCCGAAATGGATTAACCACATCGTTAAATTACAGTACTCTTTGTTTGCTTACAACAAGCTAGCTGCCCTCTGATAGTTGAATTGTGTATGTATAGGGAAATAACTAATACAACAGCATGACAAATGTTTTGTAATGTGTAATAAATTTAGACATACAAGACACATTCACAAGCATGTATACATGAATTTATTACCATCAAATCAGAACACATAATACCAATCATACAGTACAAATGTTCACATGAAATCACAGGGAAAACCATGTTATGCCGTGCTGCAATCCATTTCATAAATGTGATATGACATACTTGTAATAACACCAGGAGGGAATATGATTGCCGGGCCGCCGCACCATAATTATGTGTTCATATTAAAATTACATGCCCACTCATTAGGCACAAAATGTTCTTGATAGGAATTCAATAAGTGTATAATTGTGTCACTATTCCACCAGTTGTAAACATTAGGAGTGCCCGCTATACAGATATATGCAAATGAGGCATGTTAGTTTTTAATTATGTATACTAATCAGTGTGGAAATTTACGTATGATATAAAAAGTATCCGCCGGTAATAATGCCAATCAATACGTGGCGTAATGGTGAATGAATGTTGATTTTGCCAGAAAATATATCAGAAGTCTGATATAAAGAACAGTTTATGCCTACTGAGAGGGCATGTATCTTTAAGCGCCAATATAATGTCAAATGAATAAAATGAAGACGTTCCAAATGACCTTTCTAATGGCGCGACAAAGCAATGATGGTTTGACATTGACATAAAGGGTATAACCAGATTCAGCTGTCACGTACAAGAATGCAAACGACGTACGTTAGGGCCAAACCAGGTCTCCGGTCGGTGTTACGCTAAGGATGAACCCCGATAGTTAAATTACACATCGCATGCTGCCACCTGCCATCCAAATATATATATATGAACTAAATATAACCACTACCAAGCTGGTTTGCATTCGTGATGTCAAACACATCAAAGTCTTGTTCTCATGAACCGCATTGAGCATGAACTGTTATCGTATGAAATGTTTACTTCCAACTAGCTTGTTAATTTTCTATATACATGATAGCTACGGTTATTTTTAGGCCAGTTTAATGGATGCACATCTCATAGGGGTAGGGGGGGGAGGGGGGGGGGGGGGGGGGGGGGGGGGGGGGGGGGGGGGGGGTGGGGGGGGGGGGGGGGGGGGGGGGGGGGGGGGGGGGGGGGGGGGGGGGGGGGGGGGTGTCGGAATCCCAAAATCATGACTGAATATTTACAGGAAAAAAAATATAATTGGCACTGAAATTAAAATAACCTGACCTGATACCAGGTCCTCAAGATACGAGTCACTTAGCCCCTCTTCCCAAAAGTAATATGATTAGTACTAATCACAGAAACACAAAAGCCCGAATTTGGAGAATGTGCTCAGAAAGTTGAAAAACCCAGGCTGTAGTTTAATCCTCTACCCCAAAATGTCTGATGACTCGATATTAGAACAGCAAATACTGTAGACATTAATCAGACGGCGCAGCTGAGCAGGCCGGGTTGGTTAACCAGTGATTGCATGCGGAATAAGCCGGTTTGGTGTTGTCAGTTTCAAATGGTCACGTGACTGCATGAAATTGAGTACATGTCTAAAGACTAATCAAGGGGAATGTCTGGAATTAAATTGTGAAGTCATTGTATTTGTATCAAACTTGTAATAGACATAACACAATATATAATTCTTATCTCAGGTTTCTACTCTATGCGTGCAATAAATTAATTAGTTAGACAAAATCTTCTCATTGAATATCGTTATTTACCAGTGCGTGGGGGGATTTAAGGTAGCCGAAATATGTCTCGCCAGGTGGCTCAGCGTTTTCTTATTAATACATTATAGTAGTATAGGTTACCCAAAATCACAGACTGCCTGGGTGTACCTGGGTGTACGGGGCAGCCGGGGCAGCCGGGGCAGCCAAAATACGTAGGTTCGCTTTCATCCCCGCGTACGCGTTCGTTCGCGCGTACTCGTTCGTCCGCGGGTTCGGTGACGTAACGCTCGAACGTTTTCGCGGACAGCGTACGCGAACACGGTAGAACGTACGTAGTCTCGGGCAATATCTATCGCTGGTCCAGTATCGGTATACCGCGGGTTTTCCCGTGACATAGGCGCTATCGTTTCGTTGACTAACTAGCCGGACGATCGATTATTTTCCCCTTTACGGCCGTAGTATTGATACGGGATTTATACAAATTGCATAGAATATTTCAAAGAGAGGATTATATTTTAATACTATTGCAGTGGCGGATCCAGGATTTCCCGAAAGGGGGGGCCCGATTGAAATGTTGACGACTGAGCATAGCGAAGGAGTTTTGCTAGGGGGGTCCGGGGGCATGCCCCCCCCGGAAATTTATTTTGACTTAGGAAGCCATTTCCTGCATTCTGGAGCATTCCAGGAACCATGTGTTGTTGTTGTTGTTGTTTTAAAATAATTTCAGCCGCTGACTTTTCATGGCACCCATATATATAAAAGTTGTGAATCATGGCATTATCCCACACACACACTCACGAACATTAATGGTTTTACATGTTGTACTTGATGTTACTTTACAGAAACTAAATCTAAGTCTATATCAGGTTTTCAATCACATTTTTTTTTTTTATCCTGAAAGGGGGGGCCCGGGCCCCCCGGGACCCCCCCCCCCCCCTGAATCCGCCACTGTATTGATACGGGATGTGTACAAATTGTATAGAGAGGATTATATCCGTACTGATGACATCTCGATTCGAACATAATAACCGCTAAACGTCGTATTTTCTCAATTCGGATATACGCGAGGTAACGTCGAAGGTTATATATATAGAGAAAGAGAAAAGTATATATTTAAACAGACAGTGAAACGTGATCAGAAATGAGGAATAAGAATTGTAAAATATATACAAATACCCGCGTAACTAGTGCGGAGAGTTTAGGTACGGTTGACAAGGCTGTATCATACTAGAACATTTCCAACCGTATAGGAGGAAATTTATATAAGAACACTGCGGTTTTTACGAATATTATATGCGAAATACTCCCAAATTTTGTACGTAGGTAACTATAATTCTGACTAAAAAAAACATAAGGAAAAATGGCCGCCCCGCTCGGGCAAATAGCAACAATAAAATGCCCACATTTTCATTTCTTTTATTTTTCACTCGATCGATCTTAAACCTCGAAAATCGTAATCAGTGACCTCGAAATAGTATATATCGACTATAAACCCATTTTTTTTTTTTTTTATTATTTTTTAAATTCAAAATGGCCGCCATATAAAAATAGGAAAAAAAAAAAAAAAAGTTTATAAATTTACTCGGAGCGCTATACTGCGCAGAGTGCAATCCCAACTGCGTCCTATAAGAAGAGACGATGTTAATTTGGATATATTTATTCCACGAATACGTGGCGAAGACGCTGATACCTTATTATAATCTAAAATTCGAGGCTCGGGAGGCGGCCAAAGGAAAGTTTGTTTTATAGAAGGTCTTGGGAAAATCGACAAAATGAATGTAAGAAACCTCGCTCGCATGCCGGGAATAAGTTCGGAGAATGCCAAACGACACATAGCCGCTGCGAAATGGATTGGCGTTTCTGTTATGATACTCATAACTCTAGCCATCCCGACGTTGTGATTTTTATTATCCGACGATTATCAACGGATACGCGGAGGTGAACGATTGATCCGATTACGTGGACGACATCCAGTAGTAACGCGATGGGTGCGATTACAGCGAACGTTACGATCTCGGTGAAACGACGTATTTAACGGTGTGTGACCTAAGCGGATCCGCCCCTGGACATATAGGAGATTTATCAACAACTCGGCATCTATCGCCCTTCCCTTACCGTTACCGATTCCCGCGAAAAGGGATCTTATGATCGTTTAGAGTTACAGTTCTTGATCATGGGAGGTAATATGTCTTCCCTTACCGTTACCGTTTCCTGCGAAAAAGGGTCTTACGATCGTTGAGAGTTACCGTTCTTGATCCTTGGAGGTAATATGTCTTCCCTTACCGTTACCGATTCCCGCGAAAAGAGGTCTTATGATCGTCGATGGACCGACGTATACCTCGAAATATACACTGGCCAACAGCGTAGACCAAAATGACGGACGTTCAGCGCGTTCCCCTTCGAACTTTCATACACCGCTCGTACGAGCTATTAACGGTACTCTATTAATATAATATGGAATAGTGTAGACCTTGATCGTATAGTCCGTATATCGTTTATCAACATTTTTCGTAATTTACGAACGTACGTTAAATTTCGTAATTCTTTTTTTCAAGAAAAATCGCAGTCGTACCTATATAATGGATAATTATCGGACATAGCGTATTCGAAACATAGGCCGACAATGGAATCGAATCTGACGGGGGGGTTGAGCCGGCCGATCGTTTAAATCGCTCGGTTTTCAATGCATCTTAAATCAATAGTGACCAATATTGATGCGGGATTCAGCGTTTCCATAGAGACGGTCTGATAGTGTCGACGGTTATACGTACAAAGAATATACATGTAGAATCGAAGAACATATTTTCCCGTCGTAAATGTATACACTGAACACTTTTTTATCCGGGTTTACGCCGGTCGCGTTATTTTAAAATGTGTTTAATTACGTATGTTCAATACATTACCTAGATTTAACTATTCTACGTAGAATTATATTTCGCACGTACTCTGAAAACGTTGATGTAAATTACGGTGAAAGTTGGTAAATCGTGGCATATATATTTTATGAAGTAACGCAGATTTTTAACATATTGATTTAAATATCATATTACGGGTATATATATATTTCGCATGTACTCCGAAAACGTTGATGTAAATTAAGGGAGAAAAATATACGCACGATACGGTGTAGTGTCCGATCATTATGATGGACGCTGTCAAAATTCACTCGGAACATTGTATTAATTAAATATCAATTGGTATTTTGTATATAAACATACTTCAAGTTTCACCTTGTCCGTCCGTCCGTCTTTCCGTTTATTTTTTAATGCTTTCGCAAAACCTTAACCTCGGGTAAATGACATATATTTTAATTGCTCGGAATTGGTTCATAGTTCACACACGAATTGCCCTAATGGTTCTCTAGCGCCCTGTGACAAATATACGTCCGCGCCCATAAACCCAGGGGCAAGGTTGCATACTTTACGGAGACCAGAAGCCTTAACGCCCTGGATTATAGGTGTCCTATGTGTGTCGACTGGCCACATTTTATAGTTTATCCTCGGTGTTCGTTAAGCACGATTACCGTTTATTTTGTATAAATACGGTATAGAGTACACTGATCAGTTAAACTCGGTGCTATGAGACGTTTGTGTCATGTATTCCGCATGTACTTTGGGTTTGATGTGTTTTTTTTGTCAACTTTTGACGTTGACATTCGCGGTACTCTATTAATACATTATGGAATAGAGTAGACCCTGATCAGATTGCGTAAGTCAGACCTTTTGCATTAAGTATATTTAATTCCTTCCACAAGTAAAGCCATATCGTTCAGTACTAATACAGCTAGACAGTAATACTGAGTCATAAAGACACATTTTAAATTAAATTATCAAGCAAGAAGGAATGACCATGTATACACAAGAATTACAATTCGTCTGCTACGGTATTAAATTGATAGAGTTTATCGTCGTTTTATTCGTCTGTGTTTACAGGTAAACCGATTTAAGTGCAGTGTAGTTAGCTTTCGAGACGCGTTTTCATCAACAAATCACTGTAACATGTCTCGACATGTTAATTTAACAGAGGCATATCGGAAATACGGTATCGATCTTAACACTCGCTCATTAAAGCTCATTAAAGGTAAATACAAATATGTTTCTAGCCAATAACGCGAATATTAATCCATTGTCATATTTTTAAATACCCCGGCATCAACGGTATCGATCGCGTATCGAATATGGTTTGCACAGGTATAAATTGTCGTCTGCTATTAACGGGTATAATACGGGTGAACGCCCTTATCTGGTTTTGTTTTTGACTGCGCCGACCGATACGGTTAATTTACTATATACATATAGTAATTAAGTGTTCTATGAGACGTGGCTTACTTAGTATCTGACGCAAAGTCTCAGGCAACAGTCGTGGATCCGCGGAAATCTGTGACTAGCATTGTTTTCCGCAATTTCATTTCTCATTGTTTAAATGTTAATTGGCCTACTTTAATCCTTGAATCATTTGAAGAATCCCGTTCTTAATAATAGGGCTTCCTTGAACTCTTCAAACATTTCTATTTTCTCTAATTCCTCCTTGATGATCCATGGTGTAAGATATCGTTAATTTGTTACTTTTAGTTTGAAAGCAAGTATCAATGCTTTCATGTATGCTATGTGATTCAATAGATCTGTCAGAGGATTCATTGTTTCTTCAAGTGTGTATTCATAGATATTCAGTTACAATCCATTCCTACTTTTATAGTCTTCAGTATCAACCAATCGTTTATTTCCAGGATTGTTTGACTTGTTTCTTCAACCGTTTCCAACCACGATTTCATTGGGTCTGAAACGGATTTTGTTTTTAAGTTGTACCCACAGTCTGTATGCTTCCAATTTCTCTTGTTCGTCTAGTACCATTTCGCAAAGCATATACTACCATTCTTCCATAATTGTATAGGGATCTAATTTCCGTAGAGCTGTCAATATGAATAAATCTGTTTGTTCAGTCGTATCTGTGAATAAGGACAAGTCATGCTGTAATTGACTTGGATGCTCAATCTGACATCCATAACAGTTGTCAATTACTTCTGTTTTAATTAATGATTGAAGTTGTTCAACCATACATCTGTTGAATCTTTCATGTATTGTCTTTCTTTTTCGTGGTGTTTCTCGGGATTTCTTTACCAGACAAACATCGTTTTGTAACCACAACTCATAATTATACCCCATCATTTGTATTGTTTATTATCTAAAAGCACTGTATAATATTTGCTGTTTCTAGCGCGAATACCTTGAAGATAATGGCTTATGCCAAAATGTAAACGTTTATATAGTGTGTAGGTACAACTGTTTGTAAGGTTTTCCTATTCTAAATATTTGTATTGGCCCTGAAAAGGGCCTTTTGTCTTGATCGTCTAATTCAAGTTTGCTTTTTATCATACTTGATCACCCTTTTGATGTATTTATCATGGCCATCACAGTCCCGTGACCCGCAGCTTCTACATGTCAAAGAGGAATCTGTGTGTAGACCTTTTGCTGGGGTTTTCCCAGGAATCGCAAATGATGGTGCTGGAGCTCGTCGGATCTCCTCATCCCAGTCCTTCTTGCTGTGGTCGTACACTCGCTCTCTCATCATCACCCCAGTTTTATGTAGGCTTCGACATCGTGTTCAGTAATGTTCATAAGAACGATGTAAGGGGTTTATATAGCATGTAAACGGATTAAGATTTTAACCAATCAGGACACTGATTATAGTATCCTAGTACAGTTGATGGAAAATGAACACGGGACCCCCCATAGAGAAAAGACCCATTTTGTTTCTATTCAGAAAAAGACTTATATCATTCATATTCAATCAAAGTCTCATTGTCCTGTAACCGTATGGTACAGTATATAAATTTTCAACAATGACACGTTTTTGTGTACACAGACCTAAATGTCTTGCTTTAACATTCACTCGTTACTGTTCTGTTTTGCATGTCTCCTGATTTTTACATGCATAAGACAACTTTCACTTCGGTTAACTTCGATCCTCGGCACATTGAACATACGTATCAAAGTTCACCATTTGACTTGTGTTGTAATCGAGTGTCAGTCCTTTAACTTTGCATTTGGATTTCATTTCGCCAGCTTTTGTTATCAACTTGTACGCAAAGCTCTTTGACCGTTATCTATAACTACATTGTACTCAAGTGTGGGGAGTTAACAGATTTTGAAGGTAATGCTAGCTCTCTTTTAGAAGTCCAAGGCTACATCGTTTCAATAATCTTACTCATCGTTTCAATAATCAAGGTATACATATTCTCACGTTCCTGATTTGTGAAAACTATGCTTACTCGGTGATCCGATCTTGGGATGTCAATTAGTCCGCATTCACAGGACAGTGCAACAATAATTATTGGCTATCTTCGCTTATTCTTACGATTACATACATGTCGTGTGGGTGTTTAATAATATGTGACGGTGGCTGCAGAAAAGGAGGCGATGGCACCTCTAGTCAATCAAATTGTTAATGCACCGGAACACCACCGTGTCTAAAGTCATTATACCACATGCTATAGTGCATGTAATAAGTAATGGAGAGGGCTGTAACTAATGTTGTTAAGACTCGTTGCCCATCCCGTTTGCTTTGATGAACACAAATGTCGTTAGACATTCACTCAAATTTACGAGGACACGCGGAATATAAAGAAGTTTGATGATGATGAATAATCAAAACTAAAACGGATCTAGCAAAAATCTAGACGAGCGTTACAAAAAGTGGAACGCGCGTCATAATATGTAACGAAACGTAACGAAAAATAAAACGTCCTCTATGGAAAAATACGTTACGCAAAAATCGAAACAAAAATCGAAACACGGCCGGTATTCGGTAACATTTATGTTTGCATAAAACTTTCCGAACTTAACACAAAACTGAACCCGTGTCACAGACATGCGTAAACAGTACACTGGTCAGTGTTTATGCGGGGATTAGAGGTTCCATGGAATAACCGTATAATCGGTTTCCCTATACCTATTTCCCGTTTTAAATGTATACACTGAACGAGATTTTGTAGGCGGAACTGGGTTTACTCTGGTCACAATATTTATAAAAATGTGGTACATTACGTATTTTCAATAAATTACCTCGACTGTTAACTACTCTGCAGAAGTATATTTCGCTCGAAAATCGTGTTCGGCAGTGCATGAGAATCGTCTCCGAGTACGACATCTCCGACATAAAACCACCATCTACACTGTCCGTTGTACGTTTCACAACTGTTCGTCCGCGCGTCTAGCGTACGTTTCACGACCGTACATGACCGCACCAGTGTCACTTAATTAGCTCCAGTCCCAAAAGCAATATGATTAGTACATATCGTAATACGTTTTAATGGCACATAACAGGATTTAGCTCTCAAGTATTGCAGACTCCAAAGTGGTAATATACATGAACTAACATTACAATCTGGAGTGGACAGATATTTTGGACAATGTTTAATTCTAATTATGAACATTTCAGCTATGCATGTATGGGTATTTGGCTTCTAAGACTATTAGAAACGTGAACGTAGTTTGCAAGTATTGCAATAGTTGCTGACAAACGTGTGGATTAGAATTGCATAAAATAATTCTAATCGGAGTCGACACCACTTAACAAATGACGTTAGACATTCACTCAAATGTACGAGTACATGCGGAATATAAGGAAGGTTATTGATGTTGATGATGATGATGATGAATAACCAAAACTAAAACGGATAAATTGTCCTTGTAGGGGAGACCCTTGGAGTCATTTTCTAAGGCTACGATGGAATGTAGACATTTTATCGCAAAAGGCAAGGGTTAGAAAATGACTCCAAGGGTCTCCCCTACAAGGATAATTTATCCGCCTTATTTCTAAAAAAAAAAGAAACTCATCAGTTATCCTCATCCGTGTTCGAGCAGGGTCTGCACTGTTTACGCATGTTTGTGACACGCGTTCAGTTTTGTGTTAAGTTCGGAAAGTTTTATGTAAACATAATGTTACCAACTACCAGCCGTGTTTCGATTTTTGTTCGTTTTAACGTATTTTTCCATAGAGGACGTTTTATATTTCGTTACGTTTCGTTACATATTATGAAGCGCGTTCCACTTTTTGTAACGCTCGTCTAGATTTTTGCTAGATCCGTTTTAGTTTTGGTTATTCATCATCGTCATCAACATCAATAACCTTCCTTATATTCCGCATGTACTCGTACATTTGAGTGAATGACATGTCTAACGTCATTTGTTAAGTGGTGTCGACTCCGATTAGAATTATTTTATGCAATTCAATCCATCACATTTGTTAGCAACTATTGCAATACTTGCAAACTACGTTCACGTTTCTAATAGTCTTAGAAGCCAAATACCCATACATGCATAGCTGAAATGTTCATAATTAGAATTAAACATTGTCCAAAATATCTGTCCACTCCAGATTATAATGTTAGTTCATATATATGACCACTTTGGAGTCTAGTCTACAATACTTGAGAGCTAAATCCTGTTATGTGCCATTAAAACGTATTACGATATGTACTAATCATATTGCTTTTGGGACTGGAACTCTATTCTGAACACGAACGAGGTAGTTCAGCAAAACTATCTAAGTGACACTGGTGCGGTATGGGACCTGACACCGGGTCATGTACGGTCGTGAAACGTACGCTAGAATCGCGGACGAACAGTTGTGAAACGTACAACGGACAGTGTAGATCGTGGTTTTATGTCGGAGATGTCGTACTCGGAGACGATTCTCATGCGCTGCCGAACACGATTTTCGAGCGGAATATACTTCTGCAGAGTAGTTAACTGTCTAGGTAATTTATTGAAAGTACGTAATGTACCACATTTTTATAAATATTGCGACCAGAGTAAACCCAGTTCCGCCTACAAAATCTCGTTCAGTGCATACATTTAAAACGGGAAATAGGTATAGGAAACCGATTATACGGTTATTCCATGGAACCTCTAATCCCCGCATAAACACTGACCAGTGTACTGTTTACGCATGTCTGTGACACGGTTCAGTTTTGTGTTAAGTTCGGAAAGTTTTATGCAAACATAATGTTACCGAATACCGGCCGTGTTTCGATTTTTGTTTGTTTTTAAACGTATTTTTCCATAGAGGACGTTTTATTTTTTCGTTACGTTTCGTTACATATTATGACGCGCGTTCCACTTTTTGTAACGCTCGTCTAGATTTTTGCTAGATCCGTTTTAGTTTTTGTTTTGGTTATTCATCATCATCATCATCAACATCAATAACCTTCCTTATATTCCGCGTGTACTCGTACATTTGAGTGAATGTCTAACGTCATTTGTTAAGTGGTGTCGACTCCGATTATAATTATTTTATGCAATTCTAATCCACACGTTTGTCAGCAACTATTGCAATACTTGCAAACTACGTTCACGTTTCTAATAGTCTTAGAAGCCAAATACCCATACATGCATAGCTGAAATGTTCATAATTAGAATTAAACATTGTCCAAAATATCTGTCCACTCCAGATTGTAATGTTAGTTCATGTATATTACCACTTTGGAGTCTACAATACTTGAGAGCTAAATCCTGTTATGTGCCATTAAAACGTATTACGATATGTACTAATCATATTGCTTTTGGGACTGGAGCTAAGTGACACTGGTGCGGTATGGGACCTGACACGGGTCATGTACGGTCGTGAAACGTACGCTAGACGCGCGGACGAACAGTTGTGAAACGTACAACGGACAGTGTAGATGGTGGTTTTATGTCGGAGATGTCGTACTCGGAGACGATTCTCATGCGCTGCCGCCGAACACGATTTTCGAGCGAAATATACTTCTGCAGAGTAGTTAACAGTCGAGGTAATTTATTGAAAATACGTAATGTACCACATTTTTTATAAATATTGTGACCAGAGTAAACCCAGTTCCGCCTACAAAATCTCGTTCAGTGTATACATTTAAAACGGGAAATAGGTATAGGGAAACCGATTATACGGTTATTCCATGGAACCTCTAATCCCCGCATAAACACTGACCAGTGTACTGTTTACGCATGTCTGTGACACGGGTTCAGTTTTGTGTTAAGTTCGGAAAGTTTATTTATGCAAACATAATGTTACCGAATACCGGCCGTGTTTCGATTTTTGTTCGTTTTAACGTATTTTTCCATAGAGGACGTTTTATTTTCGTTACGTTTCGTTACATATTATGACGCGCGTTCCACTTTTTGTAACGCTCGTCTAGATTTTTGCTAGATCCGTTTTTAGTTTTGGTTATTCATCATCATCAAACTTCTTTATATTCCGCGTGTCCTCGTAAATTTGAGTGAATGTCTAACGACATTTGTGTTCATCAAAGCAAACGGGATGGGCAACGAGTCTTAACAACATTAGTTACAGCCCTCTCCAATTACTTATTACATGCACTATAGCATGTGGTATAATGACTTTAGACACGGTGGTGTTCCGGTGCATTAACAATTTGATTGACTAGAGGTGCCATCGCCTCCTTTTCTGCAGCCACCGTCACATATTATTAAACACCCACACCGACATGTATGTAATCGTAAGAATAAGCGAAGATAGCCAATAATTATTGTTGCACTGTCCTGTGAATGCGGACTAATTGACATCCCAAGATCGGATCACCGAGTAAGCATAGTTTTCACAAAGCAGGAACGTGAGAATATGTATACCTTGATTATTGAAACGATGAGTAAGATTATTGAAACGATGTAGCCTTGGACTTCTAAAAGAGAGCTAGCATTACCTTCAAAATCTGTTAACTCCCCACACTTGAGTACAATGTAGTTATAGATAACGGTCAAAGAGCTTTGCGTACAAGTTGATAACAAAAGCTGGGGAAATGAAATCCAAATGCAAAGTTAAAGGACTGACACTCGATTACAACACAAGTCAAATGGTGAACTTTGATACATATGTTCAATGTGCCGAGGATCGAAGTACCGAAGTGAAAGTTGTCTATGCATGTAAAATCAGGAGACATGCAAACAGAACAGTAACGAGTGAATAATGTTAAAGCAAGACATTTAGGTCTGTGTACACAAAACGTGTCATTGTTGAAAATTAATATACTGTACCATACGGTTACAGGACATTGAGACTTTGATTGAATATGAATGATATATGTCTTTTTCTGAATAGAACAAATGGTGCTTTCTCTATGGTCCGTGTTCATTTTCCATCAACTGTACTAGGATACTATAATCAGTGTCCTGATTGGTTAAAATCTTAATCCGTTTACATGCTATATAAACCCCTTACACCGTTCTGTATGAACATTACTTGAACACGATGTCGAAGCCTACATAAAACTGGGGTGATGATGAGAGAGCGAGTGTACGACCACAGCAAGAAGACTGGGATGAGGAGATCCGACGAGCTCCAGCACCATCATTTGCGATTCCTGGAAAACCCAGCAAAAGTTCTACACACAGATTCCTCTTAACATGTAGAAGCTGCGGGTCACGGGACTGTGATGGCCATGATAAATACATCAAAAGGGTGATCAAGTATGATAAAAAGCAAACTTGAATTAGACGATCAAGACAAAAGGCCCTTTTCAGGGCCAATACAAATATTTAGAATAGTAAAACCTTACAAACAGTTGTACCTACACACTATATAAACGTTTACATTTTGGCATAAGCCATTATCTTCAAGGTATTCGCGCTAGAAACAGCAAATATTATACAGTGCTTTTAGATAATAAACAATACAAATGATGGGGTATAATTATGAGTTGTGGTTACAAAACGATGTTTGTCTGGTAAAGAAATCCCGAGAAACACCACGAAAAAGAAAGACAATACATGAAAGATTCAACAGATGTATGGTTGAACAACTTCAATCATTAATTAAAACAGAAGTAATTGACAACTGTTATGGATGTCAGATTGAGCATCCAAGTCAATTACAGCATGACTTGTCCTTATTCACAGATACGACTGAACAAACAGATTTATTCATATTGACAGCTCTACGGAAATTAGATCCCTATACAATTATGGAAGAATGGTAGTATATGCTTTGCGAAATGGTACTAAGCGAACAAGAGAAATTGAAGCATACAACTGTGGGTACAACTTAAAAACAAAATCCGTTTCAGACCCAATGAATCGTGGTTGGAACGGTTGAAGAAACAAGTCAAACAATCCTGGAAATAAACGATTGGTTGATACTGAAGACTATAAAAGTAGGAATGGATTGTAACTGAATAAATCTATGAATATACACACTTGAAGAAACAATGAATCCTCTGACAGATCTATTGAATCACATAGCATACATGAAAGCATTGATACTTGCTTTCAAACTAAAAGTAACAAATTAACGATATCTTACACCATGGATCATCAAGGAGGAATTAGAGAAAATAGAAATGTTTGAAGAGTTCAAGGAAGCCCTATTATTAAGAACGGGATTCTTCAAAGATTCAAGGATTAAAGTAGGCCAATTAACATTTAAACAATGGAGAAATGAAATTGCGGAAAACAATGCTAGTCACAGATTTCCGCGGATCCACGACTGTTGCCTGAGACTTTGCGTCAGATACTAAGTAAGCCACGTCTCTATAGAACACTTAATTACTATATGTATATAGTAAATTAACCGTATCGGTCGGCGCAGTCAAAAACAAAACCGATAAGGGCGTTCACCCGTATTATACCCGTTAATAGCAGACGACAATTTATACCTGTGAAAACCTATATTCGATACGCGGATCGATACCGTTGATGCCGGGGTATTTAAAAATATGACAATGGATTAATATTCGCGTTATTGGCTAGAAACATATTTGTATTTACCTTTAATGAGCTTTAATGAGCGAGTGTTAAGATCGATACCGTATTTCCGATATGCCTCTGTTAAATTAACATGTCGAGACATGTTACAGTGATTTGTTGAAACGCCTCTCGGAGCTAACTACACTGCACTTAAATCGGTTTACCTGTAAACACAGACGAATAAACGACGATAAACTCTATACAATTTAATACCGTAGCAGACGAATTGTAATTCTTGTGTATACATGGTCATTCTTCTTGCTGATAATTTAATTTAAAATGTGTCTTTATGAGCTCAGTATTACTGTCTAGCTGTATAGTACTGAACGATATGGCGTTTACTTGTTGGAAGGAATTAAATATACTTAATGCAAAGGTCTGACTTACGCAATCTGATCAGGGTCTACACTATTCCATAATGTATTAATAGAGTACCGCGAATGTCAACGTCAAAAGTTGACAAAAAAAACACATCAAACCCAAAGTACATGCGGAATACATGACACAAACGTCTCATAGCACCGAGTTTAACTGATCAGTGTACTCTATACCGTATTTATACAAAATAAACGGTAATCGTGCTTAACGAACACCGAGGATAAACTATAAAATGTGGCCAGTCGACACACATAGGACACCTATGGCGACCAATAATCCAGGGCGTTAAGGCTTCTGGTCTCCGTAAAGTATGCAACCTTGCCCCTATATTTGTCACAGGGCGCTAGAGAACCATTAGGGCAATTCGTGTGTGAACTATGAACCAATTCCGAGCAATTAAAATATATGTCATTTACCCGAGGTAAAGGTTTTGCGAAAGCATTAAAAAATAAACGGAAAGACGGACGGACGGACAAGGTGAAACTTGAAGTATGTTTATATACAAAATACCAATTGATATTTAATTAATACAATGTTCCGAGTGAATTTTGACAGCGTCCATCATAATGATCGGACACTACACCGTATCGTGCGTATATTTTTCTCCTTTTAATTTACATCAACGTTTCGGAGTACATGCAAATATATTTATACCCGAAATATGATATTTAAATCAATATGTTAAAAATCTGCGTTACTTCATAAAATATATATGCACGATTTTACCACTTTCACCGTAATTTACATCAACGTTTTCAGAGTACGTGCGAAATATAATTCTACGTAGAATAAGTTAAATATCTAGGTAATGTATTGAACATACGTAATTAAACACATTTTAAAATAACGCGACCGGCGTAAACCCGGATAAAAAAGTGTTCAGTGTATACATTTACGACGGGAAAATATGTTCTTCGATTCTACATGTATATTCTTTGTACGTATAACCGTCGACACTATCCGACCGTCTCTATGGAAACGCTGAATCCCGCATCAATATTGGTCACTATTGATTTAAGATGCATTGAAAACCGAGCGATTTAAAACGATCGGCCGGCTCAACCCCCCCCGTCAGATTCGATTCCATTGTCGGCCTATGTTTCGATTACGCTATGTCCGATAATTATATTACCTAGGACGACTGCGATTTTTCTTGAAAAAAAGAATTACGAAATTTAACGTACGTTCGTAAATTACGAAAAATGTTGATAAACGATATACGGACTATACGATCAAGGTCTACACTATTCCATATTATATTAATAGAGTACCGTTAATAGCTCGTACGAGCGGTGTATGAAAGTTCGAAGGGGAACGCGCTGAACGTCCGTCATTTTGGTCTACGCTGTTGGCCAGTGTATATTTCGAGGTATACGTCGGTCCATCGACGATCATAAGACCTCTTTTCGCGGGAATCGGTAACGGTAAGGGAAGACATATTACCTCCAAGGATCAAGAACGGTAACTCTCAACGATCGTAAGACCCTTTTTCGCAGGAATCGGTAACGGTAAGGGAAGACATATTACCTCCCATGATCAAGAACTGTAACTCTAAACGATCATAATATCCCTTTTCGCGGGAATCGGTAACGGTAAGGGAAGGGCGATAGATGCCGAGTTGTTGATAAATCTCCTTATGTCCAGGGGCGGATCCGCTTAGGTCACACACCGTTAAATACGTCGTTTCACCGAGATCGTAACGTTCGCTGTAATCGCACGCCATCGCGTTACTACTGGATGTCGTGACGTAATCGATCAATCGTTCACCGCGATCCGTTGATAATCGTCGGATAAAAATCAACGTCGGGATGGCTAGAGTTATGAGTATCATAACAGAAACGCCAATCCATTTCGCAGCGGCTATGTGTCGTTTGGCATTCTCCGAACTTATTCCCGGCATGCGAGCAGTTTCTACATTCATTTTGTCGATTTTCCCAAGACTCTATAAAACTATTGGCCGCTTCCCGAGCCTCGAATTTTAGATTATAATAAGGTATCAGCGTCTTCGCCACGTATTCGTGGAATAAATATATCCAAATTAACATCGTCTCTTCTTATAGGACGCAGTTGGGATTGCACTCTGCGCCAGTATACGCTCCGAGTAAATTGGCGTGATCCGGCTGCATGTAACACGGTTGGATCGTAGCGAGTTCTGCTACGATCCGTTCGATGACGGGTATTAAACTCACGAGTCTATCAAATTCATCGAACTTCAAAGTGATTCGTGTGGGTTGTATATCGTTTCCTCCGTCTGGGATGCTGTATTTTCTTATATTAACCGCTTCAAATCCTCCGTTTATGCGTAAGTAATAGTTGCCTCCTAGATGGAGTTCAAAACGCACATCGCGTCCAACAATTTATAAACTTTTTTTTTTGTTTTCCTATTTTTATATGGCGGCCATTTTGAATTTAAAAAAAATAAATTAAAAAAAAATGGGTTTATAGTCGATATATACTACTTCGAGGTCACTGATTACGATTTTCGAGGTTTAAGATCGATCGAGTGAAAAATAAAAGAAATGAAAATGTGGGCATTTTATTGTTGCTATTTGCCCGAGCGGGGCGGCCATTTTTCCTTATGTTCTTTTTTAGTCAGAATTATAGGTACCTACGTACAAAATTTGGAGTATTATTTCGCATATAATATTCGTAAAAACCGCAGTGTTCTTATATAAATTTCCTCCTATACGGTTGGAAATGTTCTAGTATGATACAGCCTTGTCAACCGTACCTAAACTCTCCGCACTAGTTACGCGGGTATTTGTATATATTTTACAATTCTTATCCTCATTTCTGGATCACTGTTCACTGTCTGTTTAAATATATACTTTTCTCTTTCTCTATATATATAACCTTCGACGTTCCCTCGCGTATATCCGAATTGAGAATGGCTATAAAATACGACGTTTAGCGGTTATTATGTTCGAATCGAGATGTCATCAGTACGGATATAATCCTCTCTATACAATTTGTACACATCCCGTATCAATACAGTGGCTGGATTCAGTCCCGGGGGGCCCGGGCCCCCCCTTTCAGGATATAAAAAAATAAATAAAATGTGATTGAAAACCTGATATAGACTTAGATTTAGTTTCTGTAAAGTAACATCACGTACAACATGTAAAACCATTAATGTTCGTGAGTGTGTGTGTGGGATAATGCCATGATTCACAACTTTTATATATATGGGTGCCATGAAAAGTCAGCGGCTGAAATTCTTTTAAAACAACAACAACAACAACACATGGTTCCTGGAATGCTCCAGAATGCAGGAAATGGCTTCCTAAGTCAAAAAAAATTCCGGGGGGGCATGCCCCCGGACCCCCCTAGCAAACTCCTTCGCTATGCTCAGTCGTCAACATTTCAATCGGGCCCCCCCTTTCGGGAAATCCTGGATCCGCCACTGCAATAGTATTAAAATATAATCCTCTCTGAAATATTCTATGCAATTTGTATAAATCCCGTATCAATACTACGGCCGTAAAGGGGAAAATAATCGATCGTCCGGCTAGTTAGTCAACGAAACGATAGCGCCTATGTCACGGGAAAACCCGCGGTATACCGATACTGGACCAGCGATAGATATTGCCCGAGACTACGTACGTTCTACCGTGTTCGCGTACGCTGTCCGCGAAAACGTTCGAGCGTTACGTCACCGAACCCGCGGACGAACGAGTACGCGCGGACGAACGCGTACGCGGGATGAAAGCGAACCTACGTATTTTGGCTGCCCCGGCTGCCCGGCTGCCCCGTACACCAGGTACACCCAGGCAGTCTGTGATTTTGGGTAACCTATACTACTACAATATATACTACTTCGAGGTCACTGATTACGATTTTCGAGGTTTAAGATCGATCGAGTGAAAAATAAAAGAAATGAAAATGTGGGCATTTTATTGTTGCTATTTGCCCGAGCGGGGCGGCCATTTTTCCTTATGTTCTTTTTTAGTCAGAATTATAGGTACCTACGTACAAAATTTGGAGTATTATTTCGCATATAAATATTCGTAAAAACCGCAGTGTCTTATATAAATTTCCTCCTATACGGTTGGAAATGTTCTAGTATGATACAGCCTTGTCAACCGTACCTAAACTCTCCGCACTAGTTACGCGGGTATTTGTATATATTTTACAATTCTTATCCTCATTTCTGGATCACTGTTCACTGTCTGTTTAAATATATACTTTTCTCTTTCTCTATATATATAACCTTCGACGTTCCCTCGCGTATATCCGAATTGAGAATGGCTATAAAATACGACGTTTAGCGGTTATTATGTTCGAATCGAGATGTCATCAGTACGGATATAATCCTCTCTATACAATTTGTACACATCCCGTATCAATACAGTGGCGGATTCAGGGGGGGGGGGGTCCCGGGGGGCCCGGGCCCCCCTTTCAGGAAAATAAAAAAATAAATAAAATGTGATTGAAAACCTGATATAGACTTAGATTTAGTTTCTGTAAAGTAACATCACGTACAACATGTAAAACCATTAATGTTCGTGAGTGTGTGTGTGGGATAATGCCATGATTCACACAACTTTATATATATGGGTGCCATGAAAAGTCAGCGGCTGAAATTCTTTTAAAACAACAACAACAACAACACATGGTTCCTGGAATGCTCCAGAATGCAGGAAATGGCTTCCTAAGTCAAAAAAATTCCGGGGGGGCATGCCCGCCCCCGGACCCCCCTAGCAAATCTCCTTCGCTATGCTCAGTCGTCAACATTTCAATCGGGCCCCCCCTTTCGGAAATCCTTGATCCGCCACTGCAATAGTATTAAAATATAATCCTCTCTGAAATATTCTATGCAATTTGTATAAATCCCGTATCAATACTACGGCCGTAAAGGGGAAAATAATCGATCGTCCGGCTAGTTAGTCAACGAAACGATAGCGCCTATGTCACGGGAAAACCCGCGGTATACCGATACTGGACCAGCGATAGATATTGCCCGAGACTACGTACGTTCTACCGTGTTCGCGTACGCTGTCCGCGAAAACGTTCGAGCGTTACGTCACCGAACCCGCGGACGAACGAGTACGCGCGGACGAACGCGTACGCGGGGATGAAAGCGAACCTACGTATTTTGGCTGCCCCGGCTGCCCCGGCTGCCCCGTACACCCAGGTACACCCAGGCAGTCTGTGATTTTGGGTAACCTATACTACTCATTATATTTACTAGTATACTTAACGTAGCGTCTGCTATAATACATATATACAAGTATTTACAGGCAGTTTAATCCACACATAACCTACTAAAGTCACATTACATCATTTTCATCAATATAAACCACTGACATTATCGATACTTTTAATCGGACATGTTGAAAAGCCTAATCAACATTTTGAGCATGCTGTTCTCTGTGTATTAGTGACAACCATTACGATTTGGGCGTAATGATTACTATTCCAGTATGTCCACTACGCTATTACGGCCGTCACATATAGAATTACGATTTTTAACGATGCCGAAAAATAAGCGGCTGGACATGATTTTAACAACACATTTCCAAAATTTGATTTAGTAAATTTGTCAAAATAAGTGTCTGAATGAAATTACGATATAAAAAGCAAATATAAATGAATCATAGATATTGCCTGATACAGTGAAAGATGTACTTGTTGTGAACATTTTTAAATGTAATGGGTTTTCGTGGGTTGCATTTTTTTTTTGCCCGACGACGACGTTTCGGGTGCAGAGAAGTTCGGGTAGTGGGAATATAAATGCAGTTTGATATTGTACACATAAAGTACAACAGCCACGCAGCTTAAATCTTTTAGTGGGTTATAGGCTTTACATTCATAATTTAAATCACCATAATAAATTTTCCATACACTCAATTATGGTCCTGTATAAAACAATTATAATATTGCCTATTTTTAACTCCATCAGGGATTCAAACACATGACACCAACAATGTTATTGTAAATATTCAACAAACAAACAAACATGTCACCAACAGCAACCGCACCTACCACTAAGCATCACGGGTTTGAGCAAAGGCATATAACTACAATCTACTAGGAACTGACAAATCATTAATTACTTTTATACAGTTCACGATCCACTCGGGGTTGAAAACTGTGATCTCAACGGTGCTTAGTGGTAGGTGCTGTTCCTGTTGCGGGTTCGAATCCTGGGTGGACAGTGAAAACATACATAATACAAATTTAATTTAATTATTTGTCTGATGATGATCCTAATGTCAGGTAGTGATATGATGCCCCTGTTTGTGACTCCATGGAAGATAAATAATTCAAATAACGTATAGCACAGTAACATTTGCAAATAAAACAGTAAGAAACAAGATGTTTGTCACGTGACCCATATTCAAGGTGTATGATCACGTGGTACTGACAACAACAAGTACTGAAATTTCCAGAATCCATCTGATTCAAAGTACGTATTCTTTTATAGTGTCCTTATTACGTAACGGTTTTTGATGAAATATGGCGCAACAAACGCGTCTTGTCAAGCTGCATTTGGTGGTCTCTTCGATTCTTCGCAATAACTACATAATTCCTTTCCAAATAAACTCTGAACCACCAAATACAGCTCTTGAAGACGTGTTTGCTGCGCCATATTTCATCCAAATATGTTGTATATTAAGGAAAATATAAAAAAAATACGTTCTTTAGAGTGGGCGACGTTGTTGTTTAACCACGTGATCATGTACCTTGATATTAATTAAGGTTACTGTGATTTCATTAATTTTAATCATGGCTCAATTTTCGTCATCTTCGTCAATGACCGGGATGACAAATTTGTCGCTCCAATAATAATGTAACGGTCCTATTGTCTTTAAATTCTTTTAAAGTGAATCAGCCTGTTAAAACCACAGAAAAATACCGGTAATTGAACAATAATTCATGTGCAAGTCTATACCGTCTCTTATATTCTTATATAATGTATATTGTACATATACCAGTATTGTTTTGTTGTTATGTATTTTTATGATGTACAGTTGATGAGACGTAAATAAACAATTGAACTGAACTGTATCCAAACAAGAAAAGAATATCAGACTTATTTGCTTTCTGACCAATGTAAATACTGGTTAGGCGTGAACACCGGTATTTAGTAACCAAATTGCGATGTCCGCTAAAGTATTACATGTTTTACTTGAGTAAATGGAAAACATAGTCAACCACAATGGCGGCAACTGTTTGAAATTTTCAAACTGACAGACAGAGTTTACGTGCTGATATTAAGTAAATAATATTTGACATAATAAATTTTGGACCTGAAGAGATTGCAATTTTATAACCTCGCTCGACATATTTAAGTCCTGGCGAATATGTAATTTGGAGCGCAATGACGAAAATTTGACCCTGGCGAAAATTAATGCTATCACAGTATACCTGTACACAAAGTTTTAGTAGATTCATTTAGACGATTTTCTCATGAACAAGCTGGACACAGCCAGTCTCCTGTTGGAGTTTTCTTCATTCTCATGCAGACATTTCATGTGGTACCATTGGAACCTGCATTCTTCGTTGTCACACCCGATCATTTTACCCGCAGATTTTCGCCGACAGCTACACCATAGCTCTTCTTTCTGTTGAATAAATGGCAATAAATCAATTTCTGTAAAGTACTATTGTAACTTATTCCCCACTTCTGGAAATGGGAATATGACATATATATGTAGCTACGGGTATCTGTGCATTTGACAAACATCTATTAGTAGATTTTAGGGTTAAAGTTAGTGAAGTTATTATTCTATAGACATTACCATTACCTTTCTCCCATACTAGTTTGTGTGCATAATTAAGTAGAACTGTAGACGTTTTTAGATTCTCTTTTTGTTTTTGTTATTTGACACCAAGATTAACAAGAGTGCCGAAGGTCGCAATATACGCCTGTTGAAGCATAGCCAGTCAACAAATGTTAGATAACTCGCTGAAAATCAATAGGGTTCTTCCTACTGCCAATGTAAAATTTGTTAGGAAAATTGGTTCCGGTACAAAAAGAGAAAATTAATATTTCTGCCAAGGGGAGATAAGGGAAAAGCAATATGGTTCTACCTCTTGCCGTGATAAACATGTATATCCAATTACGAGTGCCCGCTATACAGTTATAGTCATTTAGTAATATTTATTTTACTGATAGAGACTCGCAGTGGTATCAGGCTATTTTCATATGCAAATGAGGCATGATATTTTTTAATTATTTTTATATAATTAAATGTGTCTCCAGAAAAAATAATATTTTCGACAGATTATAAAGTATGATCATTGCACATCAAAAAATGAATACAGAAAATAAACAGTAATGCCCATTACAATTGTAAGTAAACACGGTTATCGTCCCTGATATCAGTGTGGAAATTTACGTCTGATATAAAATGTATAATAATGCCAATCAATACGTGGGGTAATGGTGAATGAATGTTTATTTTGCTATAAAAGGTCTCAGATGATGTCTCTGATATAAAGAACAGTTTGTGCCTCCTGGGTGGGCGTGTATAACTCTACTAGCTGTCTGTTTCACGTTGATCCGCCAATTAACGTTTGGCTATTAAACACATTAAATCTAAAAAATGTATAAATGTAAGTATTTTCCAGCAATAACAAAAAAGTCACCCGCCCAAAAAGTTTAATGGATGAAATTACAACAAATATTGAATTTACTGTGAAAAACTATTTTCTTATTGGAATTTAACATGCATGCTGAAAATAGATTTTTAAAAATAATTCGTAGGCCGATAGTCAAATTCTAACCGGTTTTCATTTTCAAGCTATATACTGAGTTTTCTCAGTCAATTTCCAAAATGTTCATTTATCGAATGTCATCGTCCCTCTTCCCCATGTTAAATTACCATCGGAATAATATTTGATGAAATTTCATCAATTCAAACATTGGGGAGGTTGACTTTTTTGTTATTGTGAAAAAGAACAATGTATTTACATTTAGTATTTTTAAAATTTAAAATGACAGAAAGTTCATTTGCAGAAAAACCGGGAACAGGCAGTAGTTATTGTCAACTTGTATACCAAATTTGATTACAATTCGTGACATAGTTTTTGCGTGGACACAGAATGCGAAAAATTATAAATGGCCGCCAAAGGGATCGTGGCAAGTTATCCTAAAAATTGAATAATTGATAGGCATCGTCTCGCCGTGATAAATATGTATACCGAATATTGGAAGTATAACGCTAGTTATTGCGTGGACAAGCATACATAATTAGAAAATTAAAAATTGCTGCCAAGGGGGATAAGTCATCCAAAGATTTTGATATGCTTCTTCATCTTGACGTTATAAACATGTACACCGAAGTGGGTTACAATTCAGAACTTACTTATTTTGTGGACATGGATAAGAATGCAAAATTTAAAAATGGCCGACAAGTGGTCAGCCAACATTGAAACTCAATAGGTTTTAATTTTGATATAAATACAGTTTAATGACATGCAATTTTAACAATTATACATGTTTTCACATGCAATTTTCAATTATCTTTTCATCTTATCAAGTTCTCTCAATAACAGTAACAAAGAACAAAACTGTACAGCGGAGATATTTTGGTTTGGCATTTTCAATATTTACGTACTTATTATTTTTTGTTGAGAAATGATGATACTTATATCACTACCATATTTAGAAAGAAATGCCATTATTAGGTCCACACATTGGTTAACAACAGTATATGTGTCACTGTATAGTGTATACTGCGGCCAACTTATCAATATATATGCAAGGGAGATGATACACTTACCCAGATTCACACAGCATTTCAAAGGCATCACGTGAGAAGAAAACTCTGCTGGAAGCCATCACTACATCTGGCTTAAGGCTGTCTGGGTACAAGTATGAACTGTGGTATGTGAAACGTCTCAATTCCATGCCTGCAATCATATAATTATGTGGACAATTTATTATATTCAACAATGATATTGGCCATTATTGGGCAAGATCTGTGAAAACTGGAAATGATGTTATTGAGTTGATCAGCATGGGCATGATCCCAGTTCAGCATGGGCAGTCCCAGATCAGCATGGGCATGATCAAAATATTTGATAAGTGTCTTCACGTTGATCATTGAAACATCCTGTAATAGTGATCTGGCTGATTATCATCGAGAGCTCCAGATAAGCTGCACATTTGCTTAAATACCCAATTAAAATTGGCAAAAACCCAATTGAAATCAGAAGTAGCGAGTTTCAAAAAGCAATTACAATTTTGAGGTACATTTATCATGCTTCAGAAATCAATAAACAGACCACAAATATAGCATATTTTTCTTATTTTCCATGAAAACACATCTTGGTATTTCAGTAGAATTGTCTCCATCCAAGGAGACAATTCTAATGAAATGCCAAGACATGTTTTCATTTCGAAGCAAACTATTCAATAATTGCTGTCTGTTGATGTGTAAAAACAGTAGTGTGATTTTATTTTACCCAATTCAAATTTTGAAATACCCAATTGCTTCAGAAATGATGGAATGAAAATACTCAATTACTAATTCCTTATCTGGAGCCCTGATCATCTACATCGTTGGCAATGTGAACTAAGTCTGCTTTTGCAAGTCTGCTGTTTGTCCCTGATCAGCGTTCAATTCAAATATAATCGGTCACTAAGTGGGTGGGATATATGTATAACACAAAATTATGTAAACATTAGCTTGTTACTGTATACTATATGGCACATGTCAGCCATCTTAGTGTGCGCAAGCCATCAGTCAGTTTTAACTCTTCTGGCGTTTGACACATACCACCAATAATATGATATACACATAAATACAATTTGGTGCAATATCTTGGAAAGACATTAAAGGTACCTGCCCACTCTGTCGGTACAAAATGTTCTTTATTTCAGAGACATCATCAGAGACATTTTCTGGCAAAATAAACATTCATTCACCAAAAACCCACTTAATGATTGTCATTATTATACATTTTATATCAGACTTAAATTTCCATACTGATATCCTTATGCGTTTCCTTAAAATGTTAACAGACATTCATATTTATTCTCTATATTTAGTTTCTGATGTGCAATTATCCTACTTTATAATCTGTTGAAAATATAATTTATTCGGGTGATGCATTTAATTAGTATAAATAATTAAACAAGAGGGCCATGATGGCCATAATTCGCTCACCTGACTCCATGAACACCAGAGAAGAATGTGACATTGAGTTCATGTGTTTTAAAAAAATTGTGCTATTTTTAGATGGCGGTCATCTTGGACCCTAAGCGATGACTCTCATTTTACCAAATCTGAAAATGCTTCACCCAAGGATCTGAACTTCCTATGAAGTTTGGCCAGCATCGGCCATGTGGTTCCTGAGAAAAAGATGTTCAAAATCTCGAATAAATGGACCTTTTGGCGGCCATCATGGATGTTATAATCATCAGATTCCGATAAACACGCCCAATTTTGACCCCGGGGTCATCATTTTCACAACTTTGAAAGAGCATTGTAAATCGATCATTTCTACCAAGTTTAGTCGAAATCCGGCTTTAAGAATTTATGCTATTTTTAGACGGCGGCCATCTTGGATTAGCGATGACCTCCATTTTCACAAATCTGAAAAGGCTTCACCCATGGACCATAAGTTTGGCTACCATGGGCCAAGCGGTTCATGTGAAGAAGATTTTTGAAATCTCTAATAAAAGAAAGACTTTTTGACCTTTCGGCGGCCATCTTGGATGACATAACCATCCGATTTCGACAAAAAATTCACCAAAGTGATCGCCTCATTGATACCTTCGATTTGATATATAACATGACTATATTCGGTCAAAATAAAATTTGACCCCACGGGCCACGCCCATTTTTGACCCCGGGGTCACCATTTTAACAACTTTGAAAGACCATTATACAGCGATCATTCCTACCAAGTTTCGTCAAATTCGGCTAGCGGTTCATGAGAAGAAGATTTTTTAAGAATTTATGCTATTTTTAGACAGCGGCCATCTTGGATTAGCGATGACCTCCATTTTTTAACAAATCTGAAAACACTTCACCCATGGACCATAACTTTTAAGTTTGGCTACCATGGGCCAAGTGGTTCATGTGAAGAAGAATTTTGAAATCTCTAATATAAAAGAACGACCTTTTCACCTTTCGGCGGCCATCTTGGATGACATAACCATCTGAAGAATTTGTGCTATTTTTAGACGACGGCCATCTTGGATTACGTAATGACGTCATTTTAACAATTTTGTAATCCCCCTAACTAAGGACCATGACCATGAAGTTTGGTGACTATAGGCCCAATGGTTACCGAGGAGAAGACGTTTGAAAATGTTCACGGACGACGACGACGGACGACGGACACATTGCGGTAACAATAGCTCACGTGAGCTTCGCTCAGGTGAGCTAAAAATACCACGAATCATTTGCATATGAAACAAGAAACGAGGCAAAGCCACGAAGGCCAGGTTTTTTCCACAGGTGGAAGGTCCGAGTCTTCCACCTGTGGTTTTTTCCAAGCATAGACACTTGGATAACATAATTATACCCACTTTTTGTAGACTAGATGGCCGTGGCCTGCATGTCGCGCCTTGGGGCGAGGCATGGACACTAACAAAATAGATATAGTAGATGGAAAAACTTTAACCAGACACACGGACGTACGGACATACGGACGGACGTATGCCAAAATGCCGACGATATCGCGCTGACAATGATTATAAACACCCATGTGAAGTATCAAGGTAATGGGTGAAGCAGTTGCAGAGATATAGTACACGAAAAAACTTTAATAAAAAAATTCAAAGTAATTTGACCTTGACATTGGGCATAGGGGCCGCACGGTTGGGGGGTAGAATGAAAATATGGATGATGATAAACACCCATGTGAAGTTTGAAGGTAATGGGCGAAGCAGTTGCAGAGATATAGTATAACGAAAACTTTAACAAGACGTACGTTAAAAAGTTAACGTTGAAAATGGCTAAGTCAATTACGTAGAAATAATAGGTGAAGGTAACATGTTGGATAGTTGTATGTGGTAGGCACCCTTTGGTTATGAAGCTGTGAAAGTTTGGTGGTCCTACGTGGTACAGTACCAAAGAAATGGACTTAAACACGAAAACGTAACATTGTAAACGCGAAAACTTAACATTGAAAATGGCTAAGTCGACTGCGCGGAAAAAAATGGGTCAAGTTCAAAAAAAGATAACATGTTGGATAGTGATATGTGGTGGGCACCCCTTCATTATGAAGCTGTGAAAGTTTGGTGGTCCTAGGTGGTACAGTAACAAAGAAATGGACTCAAACACGAAAACTTAACATTGATTGTGGATGCCGCCCGCCCGGCTTTCGCCAATCCAATAGCCTGGATCTTTTTTAAAAAAACCTGGCTAAAAAGCCTAATACTAACGCGCGTCACTATCAGTAAAATAAATATTACTAAATGATTATATCTGTATAGCGGCCACTTGTAAATTTTAGAAATAAAGAACATTTTGTGCCTGCTGAGTGCCTACCTTTAAACAACAACGTCCTATGTGTTGTTTTCATCAAATTTATATACGGTACAAAGTCTGATTTTTGTTGACCTTTTGTTAATTATTTTTTTGAGAATCCAGTAATGGCTGTGTAACAGTAAGATAAATACAGTGTTGTTGATATATACTTGCAGACCGTCAAGTGAGGGATTGGTAAAAAAAATAGGAAAATAGGAATTCACACGGTGAAAAAATAGGAATAAAATAGGAAAATATAGTCTAAAATAGGAATAAAATATTACTTTAAGATGGCTTCCCAACACATTTTATGGGCATCCGGACCTTTTATTTTGTTTATTGATAATATGTGTTGTATACTGCTAAAAGACTAGAACTTTTAATTCTTTATTAAAGTTATTAATTGCTTCAAGATCCAAAAACATGCTTTTGACACATTACTAATTGTTCTCTAATAAGTAAAGTAATGTACATATATGTTAGCCTCCATACCATCCCATTCAGTCAACCCTTGTCTTTATGTTTTGGAAATATATATATATATATATAAAAAAATTATTATTATTATTTAGGAGCATGCTGAATATGGGGGCCTAAAAACTAGGATAGGTCGGATTACCTGAACCACATACCGTATATTTAATGCCTGTAAATACTAGAGCAAGTGAGCTGGAGCTCAAATATACCCGGCCGCTGCCTCATAATGCTAATGAAAAAAGCAAATTCCTGTCATGCGACGTTGACTCCAGAATGATTTTGAAAATGCAGACAAACAACGTTATTTGGAAAACTGTATCAATGCATATGAATTAATATAATCAAGTGAAGGATGAATGTTACAGAGATATAAAGCACTTAACTAGACATTATGTTTTTGTTTTTTAAAGCATGGATATGCCCCCATGCCATAACGGACTCTCTAGAGATTGTGTATAAAAAACAAAACTTACACAATTTCAAAGTCATTTGAGAAAGTCTTACAAAGTTTTTGACATATAAGAAAATGGCCAAGTGTCTCAACACCATTTTGAAGGTTACGGTCATGTCCGAATATTAAAGCAATCCTTCAAGTATTATTGAAGATATTACATGATGGAGAAACTGTTACAACGTAAGAAAATGGCTAAGTGTTTCAGCACCAGTTTGAATGTCACAAAGGTCAAGGTTATGTCATTGGTGGTGCGAGTGCATCACACACGTTCAGATGCGCAAAGTTTATTTCAATTTTGGATTCGACCCAGGGTTGAATAAAAAATTGAAATAAACTGCGCATTTACTCATCTTAAGGAAGCTACATACCAAGTTTCAGGTCTGTAGCTAGAACGGTTTAAAAGTTTTATGTTTTTATAGCAAGGTTGGTGACGTACGGACGGAAATGGCACAGAAGATTGCCATAGCCATCTAACACAATTGAATACTAGTCTCATGCAATACTAGTTGTGCAGTTATGTTACAATGTACAGTATTTATCTATATAGTCAATTTCACTTCCATGTTCATAGTTAAATTGGGCAAAAATGTGTGTGGTTTTTCAAAAAGGCCAAAAAATATGATAAATGGGAACATTTGGTCAGAAAATAGGAAAAAATAGGAATTGCTAAAAAATAGGATACTTGACGGCCTGTACTTGTATTACCATACATACTGTATTAAATACAATAGCATGTAAGCAGTTATATAACTGAAAAGTTTACACATTGAAATTTATTTTGAGATTGATGGGAGAAATGCTCCGATAACTTGTCTTTTGTATAGTTTACTGGCATAATATTAAATTTTGTAGCACACCAGTTTTCATATCTGTCTATGATGTATTGCACACAATTTTAATGTTACTGTCATATTATTTGCTGTATGTGTCAAATGCTCGAAGTGGTGTACATACACAGATGGCAGAGATGGAAACTCAATGTACCATATAGTATACAGTGACACGTTTTTGTAAGATTTTGTAAGACACGTTCAAAACAACCGTGGGCGCCGCCATCTTGGAATTCCGTCGTATGTTCATGCACAAAGTATACTTTGCTTAGTCGACTAACGTGTTCGTGAAATGCGTTTTTTCCCGTTAGTCGACTAACGGCCTGAAGTTTAGCAGACTAACCGAGTTTAGTCAACTAACGGAGGTTCGTGAAATAGGCTACTGAGGCTACAAAAATTGTTCATGCACAGCTGTTCATGCATTTGCTTTTCACATTAACGTGGTTAAATAAAGTTGCAATTTTGCACCTACATGTACACATACACATCAATACATGTGAACACATCCATTTAAAACAGATTTTCCATCATCGGCTGTGAGGGTAGATGTTATTTGAAAATTAAATTTGGCACTTACAAACTTCTTAGTCTCACAAAGTTTAGTGAATGTGCCGTGCCCCAGCACACCAATATCAAGTCTCCAGCTATTACTTTTAAAAGTTTTACTTCTTACCAGAAAGGTGACAGAATGATGGACGGACGTATGTAAGAAAGGACAGACGGACGAACACCAGTAACGTATCGTTTGTCCAGAAAATTAGAATAACTCATTAGTGGATGTGATTGATGAAATGGGCCTTACGTGATTTGTGACCAGTGTAGCTCCTTGTCAAATAGCATACACCTGTAGCCTGATAACGATCTATATTGCTTATTAGAAGCATGACAGGTGTTTCATTGATGGACTAGTGAACAGTACAGATGCTGATCATACTGGGCGCATGCACAGGCTGATCAGTATGTACACTGGTTGCAAAACCCATAAGCCCCATTACTCCAGTCACAGCTACATCTTTGCCAAATACAATGTCTCACACTGGGATTAAAGTTGGAGTCCCATCAATTATGCACAAAATGTCCAATGAAAGCAGTTAATTAAGTGTATAAGAATTAAGTGTAAAAATATTCCACCAGTTTTAAAATTTACACGTTTAATATAATCCATTAGTAATATTTAATTTACTGATAGATATGTAGGTTTGTATCAGGCTCTTTTGATATGCAAATAAGGCCGGAAATTTTTAAATTATATATATCAACTGAGTGTAAATGTGTCAGCTGAATAAATATATTATATCAACATATTATAACGCATTATTATTGCAGATCAAAAACTAAATAGAGAGAACAAATACAAAATTGATATAAAAAGTTTTTAATAATAATGCCTACATATATCAACATGTCCGGTAATGGCAAATTAATGTAACAAGAGCTCTAGGAGAACAGCATAGCTCGACTACGAGGGTTGTCGATGTACACATAGCTTGACAAACAAGGTGGCTGCGGCCTGCATAAAAACCTTAACCAAGGTTGACTAAAAAACTTAACGAAGGGAAATTAAGTAAGTAATTCAAGGTTAAATGTAGGTCAGGGGTTATTGATGTACATCACTAGGAGATGAAGTTTTCCAAGTATGGTTGCTGTAGGCCCAGGAGTATTCCATATACAAGCTTGACTAAAAACCTTAACCAAGGGGAAATAACTAAGTAATCCAAGGATAAAAGTAGGTCAAGGTCAAATATAGGTCAGGGATTATTGATGTACATCACTAGGAGATGAAGTTGTCCAAGTATGGACCAGATATTCCATATACAAGTTAACTTGACTATAAACATTAACCAAGTAATTCGGTTAAATGTAGGTGAAGGTAAACTATAGGTCAGGGGTTATTAATGTACATCCCTATGAGAAAAAGTTATCCAAGTATGGTGTCTGTATGCACAATAGTATTCCATATACATGTACAAGCTTGACTAAAAACCTTAACGAAGGTTGACTAAAAACCCTAACCAAGGGGGATTAACTAATTAATTCAAGGTTAAATGTAGGTCAAGGCGAAATATAGGTCAGGGGTTGTTGATGTACATCACTAGGAGATGAAGTTGTCCAAGTATGGTTGGTGTAGGGCCAGGAGTATTCCATCTACAAGGTTGACTAAAAACCTTAACCAAAGAGAATAAACTAAGTAATTGAAGAGGAAATGTAGGTGAAGGTCAAATATAGATCAGGGGTTATTGATGTACATCCCTATGAGAAAAGGTTGTCCAAGTATGGTGTCTGTATGCACAATAGTAGTCCATGTACAAGCTTGACTAAAAACCTTAACCATGGTTGACTAAAAACTTTAACCAAGGGGAATTAACTAAGTAATTCAAGAGGAAATGTAGGTCAAGGTCAAATATAGATCAGGGGTTATTGATGTACATCACTAGGAGATGAAGTTGTCCAAGTATGGTGGGTGTAGAGCCAGTAGTATTCCATATAAAAAGGTTGACTAAAAACCTTAACCAAGGCGTGACGGTCACGCCGATGCCGGGGTGACAACATAAGCTCTACTTATTCTTCGAATAGTCGAGCTAAAAATGTGTCTTCTGAATAAATACTTAGTTCCATAGTTAGAAATAAGAACTGTAAATCAGGAGACGACGGTTCAAATGGTCACACAATAATGTGGAAGAAATAAGAACTGTAACCAAGAAGGAAACGTTCAAAAATGGCCGGTCACAACATGGTGGAAGAAATAAAACTAGGTAACATTGAAGACGGTTCAAATGGTTCAAAATCCACAATATGTGAGAAATAGAAAAACCGTAACAATGAAAGAACGTCCATGGTGGTCACAATAATGTGGAGAAATTAAAGAACTGTAACCAGTGCAACTGTCATGGTTCAAATCAAAATAAGGTGGAAGATAAGAACTGGTACAATGGAGTCGTTCAAATGGTCCATCAACAAATATGGTGGAACAAATAAGAACAGTAACAGTGTGCACTGTTCAAAAGGTCATCAAATATGTGGAGAAATAAGAACTGTAACAGTGAGTCGGTTCAAATGTGGTCATCACCATATGTGGAGAAATTAGAACTGTACCAGTGGACGGTTCAAATGGTCGTTACAAGATGTGGAGAAATAAGAACTGTAACAGGTGACGGTTTCAAATGGTGATACATTTATGTGGAGAAATAAGAACTGTAAACAGTGGAGATGGTTCAATTGGTCGTCACCATTATGTGGAGAAATAAGAACTGTAACCGTGAGACGGTTCAAATGTCTCACAAGATGTGTGAGATGGAGAAATAAGAATGTAACTGTGAGATGGTTCAAATGGTTCATCTCATTATGTGGAGAAATAAGAAACTGTAACAGTGGAGACAGTTCAAATGGTCGTAACATTATGTGGGAGAAATAGAACTGTAACAGTGGTGACGGTTCAAATGTCGTCACAATACCTGTATGTGGTGAAATAAGAACTGTAACGTGAGACGGTTCAAATGGTCATCACAATATGTGGAGAAATAAGAACTGTAACAGTGAGACGGTTCAAATGGTCATCAAAATTATGTGGAGAAATAAGAACTGTAACAGTGAGAAGGAAACGGTCTATGTGAAAATCAACAGTGAGACGGGTTCAAATGGTCGTACAAGATGTGGAGAAATAAGATGGTAAACAGTGAGACGGTCAAAATGGTGTCACAATATGTGGAGAAATAAGAACTGTAACAGTGAGATGGTTCAATTGGTCGTCACAAATATGTGGAGAAATAAGAACTGTAAAACAAGTGAGACGGTTCAAATGGTCATCACAAGATGTGGAGAAATAAGAACTGTAACAGTGAGATGGTTCAAATGGTCATCACAATATGTGGAGAAATAAGAACTGTAACAGTGAGACAGTTCAAATGGTCGTCACAATATGTGGAGAAATAAGAACTGTAACAGTGAGACGGTTCAAATGGTCGTCACAATACATGTATGTGGAGAAATAAGAACTGTAACAGTGAGACGGTTCAAATGGTTGTCGCAATATGTGGAGAAATAAGAACTGTAACAGTGAGACGGTTCAAATGGTCGTCACAATATGTGGAGAAATAAGAACTGTAACAGTGAGACGGTTCAAATGGTCATCACAATATGTGGAGAAATAAGAACTGTAACAGTGAGACGGTTCAAATGGTCATCACAATATTTGGAGAAATAAGAACTGTAACAGTGAGACGGTTCAAATGGTCGTCACGAAATGTGGAGAAATAAGAACTGTAACAGTGAGACGTTCAAATGGTCGTCACAATATGTGGAGAAATAAGAACTGTAACAGTGAGTCGGTTCAAATGGTCATCACAATATGTGGAGAAATAAGAACTGTAACAGTGAGACGGTTCAAATGGTCATCACAATATGTGGAGAAATAAGAACTGTAACAGTGAGACGGTTCAAATGGTCGTTACAAGATGTGGAGAAATAAGAACTGTAACAGTGAGACGGTTCAAATGGTCATCACAATATGTGGAGAAATAAGAACTGTAACAGTGAGACGGTTCAAATGGTCATCACAATATGTGGAGAAATAAGAACTGTAACAGTGAGTCGGTTCAAATGGTCATCACAATATGTGGAGAAATAAGATCTGTAACAGTGAGATGGTTCAAATGGTCATCACAATATGTGGAGAAATAAGAACTGTAACAGTGAGACGGTGCAAATGGTCATCACAATATTTGGAGAAATAATAACTGTAACAGTGAGTCGGTTCAAATGGTCATCACAATATGTGGAGAAATAAGAACTGTAACAGTGAGACGGTGCAAATGGTCATCACAATATGTGGAGAAATAAGAACTGTAACAGTGAGTCGGTTCAAATGGTCATCACAATATGTGGAGAAATAAGAACTGTAACAGTGAGTCGGTTCAAATGGTCATAACAATATATGGAGAAATAAGAACTGCAACAGTGAAACGGTTCAAATGGTTGTCACAATATGTGGAGAAATAAGAACTGTAACAGTGATACGGTTCAAATGGTCGTTACAAGATGTGGAGAAATAAGAACTGTAACAGTGAGACGGTTCAAATGGTGATCACAATATGTGGAGAAATAAGAACTGTAACAGTGGGATGGTTCAAATGGTGATTAAAATATGTGGAGACATAAGAACTGTAAGTGAGACTGTTCAAGTCGATAAGGGGAACGATAAGGGGGAGATAATCCATGACCCCGGGGTAGAAACCAAAATCAAAATAATTGTGCGCATCTACACGTCATAAGGAAGCTACAGACCAAGTTTCAGGTATGTAGCTAATACTGTTTAAAAGTTTTATGAGTTACACATCAAAATCAGGGTAGATAATCCATGACCGGGTGTCGAATGAAAAATCGAAATTCAATTTGCGCATCTACACACCACAAGAAAGGCACACACCGAGTATCAAATCCATAGTTATTACAGTTAAAAAGTTATATTCTTCTCACGAGACAAAATTGAGAAAAGGGGGAGATAATCCATGACCCTGATGACCGGAGGTCTAATAAAACATTTACATTCACTTTGTGCATCTGTACACCATAATGAAGGCACACCACACACCAAGTTTCAAGTCCCTACCTATTACGGTAAAAAAGTTTTACTTATTACAAGAAATGCGACGAACGGACGGACATACGGCCACTTTACGTCCAAAAGGGGAGATAATTCATGTCCCTAGGGTCGGATTTAAAATTTTAACTTCAGTTATAAAGAAAATAATATATGTACCAAGTATGAAGCTCCATCTATTACGGTTTCGAAATTGTGCAACTTATATAGGCAAATTTGCAAAGGGACATCTGTGCATACACCTGTGACGAAAATAATATACCGGTAGCCATTTTTCTACAAAAAGTGGGTATAATAAATGAATATTCCTGTAAAGGCACATGACCAATATGATTAATAAAGTGAAATGGTATTTAAATTTGTAAATTTGCACTATAATTCATATTTCTGAACTGTTACGTATATTAATGTGTCTAATCTGGAAACTGTAGGTGGTATTGTAATATCTAGTAGTCAATTAATGATGCTTCAAAACGTTTGCCTCCTGCTACAGTGATAGACTCTCAGTTTTATGGACTTAGCCCCCTTTTTCCAATCATAGAAAGAAATCAGACGCTTGAAATAATCTGAAAATAATTATTGTGGGCAGATTACAAAAGAAAATTGTTTTAATACATATTATACCAACAAAATTATAGTCTGGTGAACAAAGTTTTTCTACAATTATTTTAATTATTTCCCAATGTCACAATGAAAATGTATTGCTATGGATGTATGTATTTTCAAAAATAAAAACGTTATTTTTCACAAATTCTGCTTCCTGGTACCAAAAACAAATCATTATAATTAGTGTTGATACAAAACACACATACTGAATATATGACAGAATCAGACATCTCCTTCAATAATTAGGATACAATTAAAGAAAGAAAAAACATTAGCTAAATTTGGACAAATAAATAAACTGTTAGTTTACTAACGGTAATACCTGCTCACTAACATTATGTGTTTAACTTACCGATCCGTTTATTTAATGTAGCTTCTGTTAGAATTTATTTATAAAATAAAAAGCAGATAACAATGATGCATCAACGTGAACAATTTGATGAAAACACCTCTACAGTCACAACTGACAGTGATCACTAACTTAACCCAAAATAATTTTAAATCTGACCAATGACAGCCACATTCATGAGCCACAAATACCATGTATACTGGTTTAAACCGGTTTGAAGTATTTAATGTAGCTTCTGTTAGAATTTATTTATAAAATAAAAAGCAGATAACAATGATGCATCAACGTGAACAATTTGATGAAAACACCTCTACAGTCACAACTGACAGTGATCACTAACTTAACCCAAAATAATTTTAAATCTGACCAATGACAGCCACATTCATGAGCCACAAATACCATGTATACTGGTTTAAACCGGTTTGAAGATTGTCAGCAGCACACCTGGGGGTCGTAAATCCATAAATCACAAACTTACTGGAAACTTACTGGTCTTTGATCGTGTTGATTTCCCACCAATTAAGAAGATCAATAATTCTGTGGTCAGCAGCTGTTGTTTGACAGGGTACACCTGCAGAAATAAAGGAATGTCAACGCGCTGACTGAGTTTGAAATATCCATGTTATATTGTCTGTCTCATGTTGAATGTTTTGTATAAAAGATAGGAACAATTATAAAACTTTTCAACAACTTAATTTTTCAGATGAACATTATTTAACCACACATTTCCAAATAACTTGGGTTTGTTAATTATTCATAATTCTCTCTAATATTATTAATCATTGTAAAGTCAGTGAAAACTGTGTCCTTGGTCATACCATATTTGTGGCTGTTGCTGGAAAAATGGGGCTTATGGTTTTTACTACCAGGGTAGATCCAAATCAGCATGTGCATATGCACCGTCTGAACAGGATCTACCCTGTTTAGTTTAAACAATCTGCCCTGTTTGTTATTATTCTATCAACAAAATGCGAATCATGACTGTCACTTAGCTATAGTTTGTGTGTTTATTAGTGTTTAACGGCCTATCAACAGCTAAGGTCATGTAAGGCCGGGCAAACGGGTTCGATCCCATTTTAACCTGCTGCATTGTGGGGAAAATCCCAAAATCAGAACAGGAATATTTACATCGAGAACAAATATATTCAGCCCTGAAATTAGAATATCCTGACCTGGTGCCAGGTCCATACCACACCAAGTCACTTGGTCACTTAGCTAGATAGATTAGAAATGACCACAGGTGATGGGAAAAAAAATCTCATGACAGTATATATATAGTATGTTCTAAGGGCCATTTTATCAGCCGACTACCTCTACCAACTACCTGTACATATTGCATCCCATCCTACTTAATAAAATTTGAAAAGAAGTATAATTTTTCCTACGTGTATAGGTGTAGGTGTAATTTTAAATTGATTGATTATCTGTCTTGTCTTCAAAGCAACAGAGACAGTTTAAATGAAGAATGATCCTCCCACGTACCTATAAGACCTCATATGTATTTGAAACAATTTTTGTGATCAAGCTCTCAGTATCATATTTTACTTTTGACTTGAAATAAGAAAACAAATGTTTGGAAAGTTTGTATACCTTATTTCTCAGTGGAAGTATATTTTTAATGGAAGAGATGGTTCAAATGAGTGGTAAACTGTGATGTCTACATAAGTTTTTCGCATTTGCTTTTGAAGAGGTAACAAATGTTTTAAAAGTATGTTACGTATACCCTAACCTTATGTTGTGACCATCACAGTGGTTATACTCCTTGTATATAATATAAATATTTATAAAAGAAGTTCCTACTTTATTTACCGCAATGACAAGCCGTTTATGGATCTAAACTTCAACAAACATAAAAAACAACGTAAACATTGATACATACCTTACATTGTACTTGTTATATAGTTTTCTTCAAAATGTATATGCCTACATACATGTATTCTGAAATTTTCTGAAATATTATTCTGATACATGGATCCAGAAATCTGATAGAGGACAAGAATATACCAGTCAGTTGACAATTATTGCATTAAGAGAAAACTGACTTTGTTGTATATTTAACAACAACATTTTTGTTCTTTTGATCTGCATACACCCATGATAGCATAATACAGATACAATGTTTTGTTAAGATGCATCTTGAGCTACCAAAATGATGAATGACCAGTGTAGACCTATGTGTGTGCAGACTGATCACACCTCTATTCTAATCTAAGTTTACAGCTCTGACAAATTTAACAATCCCTGTTTTCTTATGATCCAAGGCAATTGGGGCCCAGTCATAAATCACAGGAAAACATAGGTAGGTTGAATCCAATGGGGAAAATAGACAACTTACAGAAATGCACATTCATCTGCAAGTATCTTGTCTCATAAACCACCAAAGTGTTTGGTAAATCGTTAATAGAGCAGGTGCTACACATCTATACTATCCAATTGCCAGACTCAATTTCAGATGTAGTCTTATATTGAGTCAAGAACACTCACAAATGTAACAACAATACCTGTTTTCTCAGACACAGCACAGGGAGTCTGTGGGGGCCATAAATCACAGTCAGAAACAAATACCCATATACACTTCTCAGTTAGAACAATGGGAAAACAGACAACTTACAAAAATGGATATTCAGCTCTAAATTAATTGTCTTACCAAGGTTTTTTTATCAGGATATACACGGATAAAATGGGGAAAATAGGAAACTTACAGAAATTTATGTTTTTGTTTCATATGGCAGTGACCGCATTAATGGAGCTTAAAGGTTTTGCAGCCAGTGTAGAGGAGCTTAAAGGTACATGCCCACTCAGTAGGCACAACATGTTCTTTATAGGAATTAAATAAATGTACAATTGTGTCACTATTCCACCAGTTCTAAAAATTACGAGTGCCCGATAAACGGATATAATCATTTAGTAATGTTTATTTTACTGACCGTGACGCGCGGTGGTATCGGGCTATTTTCATATGCAAATGAGGCATGATATTTTTTAATTTTTATATAACTAAATAAATGCGTCTCCTGAAAACTTATAAAGTAAGATCATTGCACATCAAAAAATAAATACAGAGAATAAATAGTAATGTCCGTTAACATTTTATGGAAACACGGTTATCACCCCTGATATCCGTGTGGGAATTTATGTCTGATATAAAATGTATAATAATGCCAATCAATACATGGGGTAATGGTGAATGAATGTTTATTTTGCCAGAAAATTTCTCAGATGATGTTTCTGATATAAATAACATTTTTGTCTACTGAGTGGGCATGTACCTTTAAAGGTTTTGCAGCCAGTGTAGATCCAGATCAGCATTTGTATCCGCACAGTCTGATCAGGATCTGCACTGTTCGCCATTCCATCAATGAAACACCCGTCATGCCTGTAACAATGTTTTCTCATACATACCTATATGTACATACCACAGGGTGACTGTGGGGCCATAAATCACACATAATTAAATAAATGTAAACTCCTTATAGTCTATAATATAGACATTGTCAGTAAACACATGTAAACACATTATAGTCTATCATGTAGACTTTATCACTGTCATACAGACCACAGGCAATGTTGAATATTCCCCACCCACTTGAATTCATGCAGTATAAGAGTGACAGATTGAGTTGAATACAATGGAATTATTTTAGTAGCCCTGTGATACAGACCTTGTCACTTTTAAAAGGCAAGGCTCATATCTCGGTCAGTTGAAAACAAAATACCCGATTCTTATCCCGCATCCATCTTTGTTACACTTGTCACATTGTTACACTGTAACACAGAATAACTTCTGGTTTTCACACTGTGTCTTTTCGTTACAGTTGTTACTGTAACATGGGGGAAAATGCCTTGTTACACCGTTACACAGAAAATACCTTCGTTACACTTGTTACACCGTTACACTGTAATACAATGGGGACCTCCTGCCAGTTGGTATCTTTTTGTGCAGTATATGTAGATTAAAAAATATCCAATAGTGGGGTACCGTAACAATTTTTTCTATACACGCCGGATAAAAGTGCCATTTTTTCATGGATGGAAGATATGGTGATATACATTTACATAAATAAGCGGCTCCAAGAAATCTGACCAGTGGGACACATAAAAATCAATAAATTCAAAATGGCCGCCATAAATCTATACCAATCTATATTGCCAGACACTAATGGTGTATTAATCCGCTTTGTTATGCTAAAATGACACGTATTGGTATAATAAGGAATTTAAATAGCCTTCCTATGTATTTTGGTCATTGAAATATTTCCATAAATCCAAGATGGCCGCCAAATATATATAACTTTCACTATTTTGGGCTGTGGATGCTCTAACACAACTAATACTTGATCTAGAATGCTATGTGCTTTTATTTTACCATTACTGTGTGACTTTAAAATGCAATGGGATAATAATACCAGCTAACAAATTCCAATATGGTCGCCAAATAGCAATATACAATGACAATATCAGCATATGTAGCGGGCATTTGACACATTTTAGGATTATAAAGTTCTGGCTTAAACTCAATTAAGGTGATGTGAAAGGACATTTCTTTCCCATTGTATAATATGTGTGCTTCAACAAGCAAGCTTTAGCGAGCAAGCATTAGTGTACACATTTACAGCTGCAGATGTCAGTACATACAGGCATATATAGCTTTGGTACACTTGCAGCTAGTTCACATTCTGACATACTATCATCCGTATTTGATGAGCTTAGTACAAGCTTGTGCAATTTCCGGAATTGTCAACCAGATGGCTGTCCATGTTGAGACATCTTTTCTCCACCCATATTCCTCTAAATTGTTGTTGACAGGTCATTCAGACGACACTTAATACACAACCCGTCCAGCATGGCGGATGATGGCAACATGGGAAGTAATATGGGGTTACATACATTGCTATTTGTATGAAAATCTAAGCCAAAGCTGGTATGCGTTTATCCAAACTATTAAGGCGTTGTTAGAAAACTGATTATTATGCTGCAAACACAGTTCTTTATATTTTGCTACCAAATGGAAAAGGTTATACTAGTTTGCATGTAGTCGTGGATAGCAGTGTATCTGTGAGGTTCGGGTATTATATTCCACCTAGTCCATGCACTTGTTTCCGCTGTATCACATCCCGTTAGATCATGACATTGTGGCACAGCTGTCAATTTGTCGTTGGTTTGTATATTGGTGTTTAAACGCCTATCAACAGCTAAGGTCATGTAAGGCCGGGCAAACGGGTTTTATCCTATTTTAACATGCTGCATTGGAGGAAAATCCCAAAATTAGAACGGAATATTTACATCGAGAACAAATATATTCAGCCCTGAAATTAGAATAACCTGACCTGGTGCCAGGTCCATACCACACCAAAGTCACTTGGCCCTTTCCCCTAAAATAGGATTACGAATAATCGTAATACTCACATAAGGGGTATAACCAGATTCAACTGTCACATACAAACTGCCAAAGACGTATGTGAGGGCCAAACCAGGTCTGAAGTCGGAATTCCGATAAGGATGAACTCAGATCGTTAAATTACCCATCGCATGCTCCCACCTGCCACCAACTCAATTGTTCGTGTCCAAGATTCTGGCACAGAGTGTTAATATAAAAATTCCAAATACTTTGCCAGAGTCAAAGACTTACCAGACTTGGGTGTCCGGATATGTTTCCAGGATGTCATAAAATTGGCTGATTGTGATGGCAATTACGTCAATGTCCACTGTTCGAATCATAATGCCACTGGGACATTTTGACAATGCGTGCACCATGTGCACCACTATGCAGATATCCGCTTCTTCGTATTTACAGTTTCCCATTGGCTCACAACATTTCTGCAATGTGTACATGTAACATATGTTCCATATATAATAGAAATTTGCTCCACATGGCTAGCACTTGTCTTTCGCTGATTGTTGATATACATTTTATTTATTTGCCGAAGTATCTACGAGGTTATAGGTACATGTCTGTATACCGCTAGTTAAAAAGGTGCCACTTTATATGCATATACACTGTACATGTGCATGCCATGATGTATCTTAGATAAGAACATGATGATGGGGATTCAGTATTGTATGCGCGACACAGTAAGGTGAATGTGTTACATGTATTAGCTGTGATGTGGGTAACATATTAGTTATATTGTATTGTGCCGAAATTGTACAGACGGGCATGGATCTATACAATGTGCTAAAACAAACATTATCCATTTTGTTGGAACATATCGGGATTAGAGTGATATTTCTGACAGTTATGACGACTGTCTTCTCTTCAGAAACAGTCATATGAGCCACGGCAACGCAGGTGAACAGCAAAGTCCTGTTGGTTTCAACACGTAGACATTTATGCGGGTAATCCTTCCTGACACTTTTGTCCGAATGCCCAAGGCCCCATTCCCCCTCCCCAATCGACACTTTGAGACTATAATATGTAAATATGTATTTGTCCCAAACACAGGTGAAATTGTGTTGTGTTGTAACTGTCGGTTGATTGGGAGAAACACGTTATCCCCATTCTCTGATATGTACTGGCCACAGAGGTAGGAAACATGTGTACAACAGCTGCTCCATCAACTATTTTGCAGTGACACACAGTGACACTGTGACATATTTGCCCGACCACCGCAATCCATATAGCCCAGAAGGTTGGATTTCTGTCCAAGTCGAATTTTGCCAAAATCAGACCGGGAAGCAAAAGTTGATTGATTTTTAGGAGAGAAAAACTGTGTGGGTCTCCATCACGCCGCTACTTGGCAATGTATGACTTTTACCATCGTAACCGTGATATTATCATGAAATATAGTAGCATTACGAATGCACTGATACAATCAGCGATCGCCCACCCACAATTATACGGTGGCATGAACTACACATGTTTTACAATTAAGGTTAGTCGTGTGTTTCCTGTCCAATTTCATAAAACGTTTTACGAAATCCTACCTTTTTCGTTGTGCAGTGACTGGCTACCATAGCACCCACTGATGAGTGGTTCAGAAATCCGGCTGAAATGTTCACATGGATGGTCATGTCATTGAATTACCACTCATTCATTCTTAAGACCGTTACTTCCGTTTGTTTCAACTAATGTTATGTGGTTGTTGTATTGCTTTCTGATTACCTTATATGTTCCTATCATTTTGTGGCATGATGGCGAGGTAAGCGGGAAATTTGTGGCGCCGCAGTAACCAGGTTCAATCGGTCCAGTGAACTATTTTGTCACTGCTCGTTCAACGGCGGCATCCTTGTTGTCATGTATTCGTGTACTGTACGTCATTGTGATTTGTTTTTACTTCTGGGATTGTTATTTACTCAATAATAAATTGGGGAGTACCGGTAGTTGTTGTGGGGCTTTCGTTACATTTATATTTCTTTTATGTATTTCACGTACTTCTGCTTTCCTTTTGGGGCCGCACACCGCTTAATGCATGTTTGTGCCGTGTTGAAGACCCCTTGACCACCGCTGTGCACTTGACATTGTGCTTATCATGTTTAGTTTCTTCTTTACAAAGGTTCATGGGTCTCCTTTGGGTATCTTTGGACATATTATCTAAAGTGTAGCGGCATAAAACATACATGACGCAAATGTCCATCAAATGTAACACGCACACATTTGCCTTTCATATAAATTATATTTAGAGGTTATTGTAATATTTTATTTTATTGAGGTAGCTATCAAGATGTATATTACTAATACTACTCTAGCTGCTCTCTTGTATTAAAGAATGCCATTCTGAAATATTAAATGTACTTAATTAGTCAGTCACCAGGAAGAGAAAATATGGCAAAATAAGTAACTTTGGCGCCATTTAGTATTCATGCAAGTGAGGAAATCATTTAGTTACATTGTATTGGTATGCAAACGCATAAGTGTGGCCAGCAGTACACAAGTTGAACATTTAAGAACATAACTATATTAACAAAGAGCTGTCTTGCGCCAGGATATAAATATTTGGTGGCCTTCTTGGATTTATGCATTTTGCACATGTTACGGAGACCAGATTTTTGGAGCCGCTTATTCCATATGGTCATTGCTACTTACCATATAACAAGAGCTCCGCGGAGCAAGATGTCCCGCCTGGCGCAGTTTGATAGTACATAAGGAGCTTTTAATAACCTTGGAGTTAGTGATCACCGTGGGCTTTCTGTAGAATGATGTGAGATGTTGTTAAAAATATACCTATGAAATTTTAAAGCATTCCATTAAGGGAAAGAGAAGTTATAAGGAAGTGTAAAGTTTTCGAAACAAAACATTCATGCCATACGCTTTCTGTAGAATTATGCAGGATGATGTTACAAACGCACCTATGAAATATTAAAGCATTCCATCAATGGAAACAGAAGTTATTGCAGATTAACCCCAATGTTCATGTTTGTGATTGACAGATGGACAGACGGACGAACAGACAACTTTGCATCCCTACGCGAGGGGATAATAAACTGAAACCAAAACGCTTATTTTCCAACAAACACAGCTAAACACGAACAAGAATGCCGCCAACGACATGTATCTCCTGGCACCGATGCTAAATTTCTATACTAGACAATTTTGAAGCCCGGGACATTGCCCTTGGCGTTACCGGACACCATGAACTTTCTGCAGATGATGCAGAATGTTCTTACAAATGCATGTATGAAATATTAAAACATTCCATCAAGGGAAACAGAAGTTACAATAAATTAACACAAGCATTAAGTTTTAAAACCTGAGCATTTTCTAAGCCCGTGACCTTGACCTTGGGGTTAGCGGGCACCATGGGCTTTCTGTAGAATCATGCCAGATGTTGCTATAGTTTACACTTATGAAATATTAAAGCATTCCATCAAGGGAAACAGAAGTTGTAATAAATTAAACCGAGCATTAAGTTTTCCAAACCCTGTATTTTCTAAGCCCGTGATCTTGAACTTCTGGGGTTAGCGGGTACCATCGACTTTCTGCAGAATGATGCGGGATGTTGTTTTAAATGCCTGTATGGAATATTAAAGCATTCCATTGAGGGAAACAAAAGTTACAACGAATTAACCTGAGCGTTAAGTTTTAGAAACATAGCTAAACGCAAAAACTTAACGTTGAATGCATGTGAAAAGTAGGTCAATGAACCATGAAAACTAGGCCAATGTCACATGGGCTCCCTCTGTCTGAGATGGTTACACCACAGTGTTGATGTATACCAAGTTTGGAGGTTGTAGGACTTATACTTTTCCGGAAACTGAGATAAATGCAACAACTTAACATTGAATGCATGTGAAATGTAGGTCAATACACCATTAAAACTAGGCCAGTGTCACATGGGCTCCCTCTGTGTGAGATGTTTACACCACAGTGTTGAAATATAAAGAAGCATTCCATCAAGGGAAACAGGAGTTGTAATAAATTAAACCGAGCGTTAAGTTTTCCAAACCCGGACATTTCTGACTCAGTGACCTTGACATTTGGGGTTAGCGGGCACCATGAGCTTTCTGTAGAATGATGCAGGATGTTGTTACAAATGCATTCCATTGAGGGAAACAGAAGTCACAATGAATTAACCTGAGCGTTAAGTTTTAGAAACAGAGCTAACTTAACGTTGAATGCATGTGAAAAGTAGGTAAATGAACCATGACAACTAGGTCAAGGTCACATTGGCTCCCTCTGTGTGAGATGGTTACATCACAGTGTTGATGTATACCAAGTATGGAGGTCGAAGGACTTATAGTTTTTGTCTCGCCCGCGAAAGCGGAAAGCGAGACATATGGGTTTATGTTTTGCTTTTCCGGAGGGTCGTCCGCGGCTTTTGTTTTGGCTTTTCCGGAGTAGTCGGCGGCGGCGTCGCGGCGGCGTCATAATTGAATGTTAAGTTTTCGTGTTACGGTCATTACTTCAACACCTTATCAGCTACAGTCATCAAACTTTGTACATCCCTTTACTATGATATGTAGATGAATATAGGACTATTAATATTTTTTTCTTGGGCCCCTGGGTTAAGGTCAAGGCGGAACAGGGCGAGACATTTGATTCCGCGGAATTCTTGTCTGGAAACTGAGCTAAACGCAAAAACTTAACGACGCCGACGGAAAAGCTATGCATATGTCCCGCTTCTGCTAAAGCAGGCTGGACAAAAATTTCACTTTTGTCCGGCGTGCATAGACCCAGTTAAGGGACCCTACTACAAGGATAGTATTTATGTCTCTGAAATACCCAAGAAAACACGGGGTTTGCTATGTACGCGCGATCAGCATGCTGACACAGTGTTTTGTTTGTTTGTTTATTGGTGTTTAACGGCCTATTAACAGTTAAGGTCATGTAAGGCCGGGCAAACGGGTTCGATCCCGTTTTAACCTGCTGCATTGGGGGGAAAATTCCAAAATAGAACTGAATATTTACATCGAGAAACAATATATTCAGCCCTGAAATTAGAATAACCTGACCTGGTGGCAGATCCATACCACACCAAAGTCACTTGGCCCATTCCCCTAAAATAGGATTACGAACAAACTTAATACTCACATAAGGGGTATAACCATATTCAACTGTCACATACAAAATGCCAAAGACGTATGTGAGGGCCAAACCAGTGCTGGCACAGTGAGTTTGTAATATGAAGGTAAACCGGGGCGCCCTGAGAAAAACCACAGCTCGGGCATAACTCAGTACAAATACAGAGACATTGGTGCAACCGACAATGGAAATACCCAAAGGGTATTCGAGTTGTGCTCCAGACAATTTAAGAAATCAGTGTGCGAAAAACAAAAGGCGATAACTCGAGAATTATTGCGGCAAGAGTTGTTATTATTGCTGCGCGCAGCACACCTTTGGGTGCTGGTCTATGCATGTGTGAAGTTTCATGAAAATATTCCAAAGGATATTCTATATATAGTTATGCCCCAGACAAGAAATCAGTGAGTTGTCATTCTTGGGCGTGGCACACACTTGAGTCGTGGTCTATACATGTGTGAGTTATGCTAAGTATAAGAAATCAGTGTGCGAAAAAACAAAGGCAGAGAACTTGAAAACTAGTGAGGCAATATTTGTCATTCTTGCAAGCGACACACCTTTGCGTCATGGTCTATGCACGTGTGATGTTTCATGAAATTATTCCAAATGGTATTCGAGTTATGCTCCGGACAAGCAAAACATTCAGTGCGAAACAAAAACAATGGAGTAATTCGAAAATTAGAGAGACGCGACACACATTTGAGTCGTGGTCTACTATACATGTGGGACATTTCACGAAAATATTCCAGAGGGTATTAATTTAGAGTTATGCTAAGGACAAGAAATCAGTGCGCGATACACACATTTTGGTCGTGGTCTATGCAGTTGTAAAGTTGCATGAACATATTCCAAAGGGTGTTAAAGTTATTCTCTGGACAATAAATAGTTGACAATGGAAATATTCCAAAGAGTATTTGAGTTATGCTCCAGAGAAGAAATCAGTGCGCGCAAAAGTAAAGGGAGATAACTCGAAAGTCAGTAAGACAGGAATTGTCATTCTTGAACGTGACACACCTTTGGGTCGTGGTCTATGTTTGTGTGAAGTTTCATCCAATGGGTATTCGTCATGCTCCGGACAAGACGTGTCTGCGGTGGACGCGGACGATGTTTAGTGTCAACACTTTTGTATGCTACTACATGTATATGCTTTATATGTATGGGCCGCGCTCTGTGAAAACCGGCCTTAATGACAACATTTTCGATTTGCATTGTTTTACATTTTCAGAGTGCGGACAACTTTCAAAATCAATATTCTGAAAAGAAAATGCAATTATGTTTAATATATTTTGTTTTATCTCACTTTTTGTAGCACCATGTGAATCACGCACGAAAAAAAAACATAACGTCATCCAGAAAATGACGTTATTGAAACGGCGACGTTTGTACAATGCAACTCAACAGCCTACAGTAGAAATGAGTGTTCATAGACTCATTGACTGTGCTTGCTGTAAACTGTATTTGCTGATAAGTTACAGTAAATGTATTTTACAAGTGTTAGTATGTATACTATCAAACATTCATTAGAATAAAACTATGATATGTACATGTAGTGAACAAAACAAACGCAAAACTATCGATTTTAAATCTATGATTAGCCGACCTGTGGCTTCGTAATTTGCCACCATTGCCATAATAAATTCATATACGTGTGTCGTCAGAAAGATACATTGTAATTAATTCAGAATTGACGTCATTTACAGTTAATTGTGACGTCATTTATTGACTTAGACAATACGTCACCAAAGACCAAAAAACTAAACGGCATTCCTGGTATCGGTGATTGAAACAAATGCATTATATTTCTGTAGAAATGAATGACTAGAATTTGGATAGGCCCATGGCTGCACATATCAATGACTTCAGACTTGAGACTGAAGCCTGGAACAACGCGGCCACCTAGTACATGATGTGGGCCTAGTCCCCCCGTAATCGTTCCAGCATGTCTGCATGTCGGCTAGTGCTCTCAACTGTGCTTAGCGGCCAGCCAGGACACAGCGAACCTCACTGTTACTGTTATTTCAGCTTGCTGGTATTGAACGAGTTAGGCTGGAAACAGAAGCCTGGAACAGCGCGGCCACTTGGTGTACGATGTAGGCCGAGTGCCCCTGTATGCGTTCCAGCACTTCTCGCTTCCGCTCAATGCTCTCACCTGTGATTAACGGCCCCCCACCCCAATGCAACGAAGGTCACTATTTGCTGCTATTATGCGTGGTGGGGTATTCAAACGAGTTAGACTTGAGACTGAAGCCTGGAACAGCGCGCCACCTAGTACCATGATGGGTGGCCCCTAGTCCCCCCCGAATTCGTTTCCACATGTCTGCATGCCGCTATGCCTCAACTGTGCTAGGCGGGCCACCAGGGACAGCGAAACCTCACGTTACTGTTTATTTCAGCTTGCTGGTATTGAAACGATTAGCTGGAAACAGAATCCTGGAACCAGCGCGGCCAACTTGGTGTCGCTGTTAAGGCCGAGTGCCCCTTAGCGTTCCACACTAGCTTTCCGCTAAGTGCTCTCACCTGTGATTAACGGCCACCCCACCCGATGCAACAAGTCACTATTTCTGCTATTATGCGGGGTTGCGGGGGTATTCCAAACGAGGTTTACTTGAAGACGAAGCCATGGAACAGCGCGCAACCTATACATATGGTGGGCCTAGTCCCCCCTTAATCGTTTCCAGCAATGTCTGCATGCCCGCTAGGCTCTCAACTGTGCTTACGGCCCATCACACAAGCGAACCTCACTGTTTACGTTATTTCAGCTTGCGGTAATTGAAACTTTAGCTGGAAACACCTGGAACAGCGCGGCCCCACTTGGGTTAACATGTAGGCCGAGTGCCCCCTGTATGCGTTCCAGCACATCTCGCTGGCAGTGCTCTCCACCTGTGATTAACGGCCACCCCAGATGCAACGAAGGTCACTATTTGCTGCTATTATGGCGTGGGGTGGGGTATTCACCGACGAGTTAGACTTGAGACTGAAGCCTGGAACAGCGCGGCCACCTAGTACATGATGTGGGGGGCCTATCCCCCCGTAATCGTTCCAGCATGTCTGCAGCCGGCCTAGTGCTCTCAACTGTGCTTAGCGGCCAGCCAGGACACAGCGAACCTCACTGTTACTATTATTTCAGCTTGCTTGGTTATTGAAACGAGTTTTAGGCTGAAACAGAAGCCTGGAACAGCGCGGCCACTTGGGGTTTACGATGTAGGGCCGAGTGCCCCTATCTTTCCAGCACATCTCGCTTCCGGCTAGTCTCTCACCTTTGTGAGTTAACGGCCACCCCCAGATGCAACGAAGGTCACTATTTGCTGCAATTATGGCGTTGGGTGGGGTATCAAACGAGTTAGACTTGAGACTAGAAGCTGGAACAGCGCGGCCACCTAGTACATGATTGTGGGCCTAGTCCCCCCGTAATCGTCTTCCAGCATGTCTGCATGCCGGCAAGTGCTCTCAACTGTGCTTAGCGCCATCCAACACAGCGAACCTCACTGTTACGTTATTTTCAGCTTGCTGGTATTGAAACGAGTTAGGCTGGAAACAGAAGCCTGGAACAGCGCGGCCACTTGTGTACGATGTAGGCCGAGTGCCCCTGTATGCGTTCCAGCACATCTCGCTTCGGCTAGTGCTCTCACCTGTGATTAACGGCCACCCCAGATGCAACGAAGGTCACTATTTTGCTGCTATTATGGCGTGGGTGGGGGTATTCAAACGAGTTAGACTTGAGACTGAAGCCTGGAACAGCGCGGCAACCTAGTACATGATGTGGGCCTAGTCCCCCCTAATCGTTCCAGCATGTCTGCATGCGGCTAGTGCTCTCACTGTGTTAGCGCCAGGCATGGACAGCGAACCTCCTGTTACGTTATTTCTGCTTGTGGTATTGAAACGAGTTAGGTGGAAACAGAAGCCTTGGAGCGCGGCCATTGGTGTACGATGTAGGCGAGTGCCCCGTATGCGTTCCAGCACATCTCGCTTCCGGCTATGCTCTCACCTGTGATTAACGGACCCCAGATGCAACGAAGGTACATTTGCTGCTATTATTGCGTGGGTGGTATAAACGAGTTGACTTGAGACTTGAAGCTGGAACAGCGGCCACCTGTAATGTGTGGGCCTCCGTCCCCCCGTAACGTTCAGCTGCTGCATGCCGGCTAGTGCTCTCAACTGTGCTTACGTGCAGCAGAAACAGGCGAACTCACTGTAGCCGAGATTGCCCCTGAATTAAGCGTAACAGGCCACACCCCCTCTGCGCTTCTCTTGCAATAGTGCTCTACCTGTGAATTAACGGCCACCCCAGATGCAACGAAGGTCACTATTTGCTGCTATTATGGCGTGGGTGGGGGTATTCAAACGAGTTAGACTTGAGACTGAAGCCTGGAACAGCGCGGCCACCTAGTACATGATGTGGGCCTAGTCCCCCCGTAATCGTTCCAGCATGTCTGCATGCCGGCTAGTGCTCTCAACTGTGCTTAGCGGCCAGCCAGGACACAGCGAACCTCACTGTTACTGTTATTTCAGCTTGCTGGTATTGAAACGAGTTAGGCTGGAAACAGAAGCCTGGAACAGCGCGGCCACTTGGTGTACGATGTAGGCCGAGTGCCCCTGTATGCGTTCCAGCACATCTCGCTTCCGGCTAGTGCTCTCACCTGTGATTAACGGCCACCCCAGATGCAACGAAGGTCACTATTTGCTGCTATTATGGCGTGGGTGGGGGTATTCAAACGAGTTAGACTTGAGACTGAAGCCTGGAACAGCGCGGCCACCTAGTACATGATGTGGGCCTAGTCCCCCCGTAATCGTTCCAGCATGTCTGCATGCCGGCTAGTGCTCTCAACTGTGCTTAGCGGCCAGCCAGGACACAGCGAACCTCACTGTTACTGTTATTTCAGCTTGCTGGTATTGAAACGAGTTAGGCTGGAAACAGAAGCCTGGAACAGCGCGGCCACTTGGTGTACGATGTAGGCCGAGTGCCCCTGTATGCGTTCCAGCACATCTCGCTTCCGGCTAGTGCTCTCACCTGTGATTAACGGCCACCCCAGATGCAACGAACGTCACTATTTGCTGCTATTATGGCGTGGGTGGGGGTATTCAAACGAGTTAGACTTGAGACTGAAGCCTGGAACAGCGCGGCCACCTAGTACATGATGTGGGCCTAGTCCCCCCGTAATCGTTCCAGCATGTCTGCATGCCGGCTAGTGCTCTCAACTGTGCTTAGCGGCCAGCCAGGACACAGCGAACCTCACTGTTACTGTTATTTCAGCTTGCTGGTATTGAAACGAGTTAGGCTGGAAACAGAAGCCTGGAACAGCGCGGCCACTTGGTGTACGATGTAGGCCGAGTGCCCCTGTATGCGTTCCAGCACATCTCGCTTCCGGCTAGTGCTCTCACCTGTGATTAACGGCCACCCCAGATGCAACGAACGTCACTATTTGCTGCTATTATGGCGTGGGTGGGGGTATTCACGAGTTAGACTGAGACTGAAGCCTGGAACAGCGCGGCCACCTAGTCATGATGTGGGCCTAGTCGTAATCGTTCCAGCATGTCCTGCATGCCGGCTAGTGCTCTCAACTGTGCTTAGCGGCCAGCCAGGACACAGCGAACCTCACTGTTACTGTTATTTCAGCTTGCTGGTATTGAAACGAGTTAGGCTGGAAACAGAAGCCTGGAACAGCGCGGCCACTTGGTGTACGATGTAGGCCGAGTGCCCCTGTATGCGTTCCAGCACATCTCGCTTCCGGCTAGTGCTCTCACCTGTGATTAACGGCCACCCAGATGCAACGAAGGTCACTATTTGCTGCTATTATGGCGTGGGTGGGGGTATTCAAACAGATTAGACTTGAGACTGAAGCCTGGAACAGCGCGGCCACCTAGTACATGATGTGGGCCTAGTCCCCCCGTAATCGTTCCAGCATGTCTGCATGCCGGCTAGTGCTCTCAACTGTGCTTAGCGGCCAGCCAGGACACAGCGAACCTCACTGTTACTGTTATTTCAGCTTGTTGGTATTGAAACGAGTTAGGCTGGAAACAGAAGCCTGGAACAGCGCGGCCACTTGGTGTACGATGTAGGCCGAGTGCCCCTGTATGCGTTCCAGCACATCTCGCTTCCGGCTAGTGCTCTCACCTGTGATTAACGGCCACCCCAGATGCAACGAACATCACTATTTGCTGCTATTATGGCGTGGGTGGGGGTATTCAAACGAGTTAGACTTGAGACTGAAGCCTGGAACAGCGAGGCCACCTAGTACATGATGTGGGCCTAGTCCCCCCGTAATCGTTCCAGCATGTCTCCATGCCGGCTAGTGCTCTCAACTGTGCTTAGCGGCCAGCCAGGACACAGCGAACCTCACTGTTACTGTTATTTCAGCTTGCTGGTATTGAAACGAGTTAGGCTGAACACAGAAGCCTGGAACAGCGCGGCCACCTGGTGTACGATGTAGGCCGAGTGCCCCTGTATGCGTTCCAGCACATCTCGCTTCCGGCTAGTGCTCTCACCTGTGATTAACGGCCACCCCAGATGCAACGAACGTCACTATTTGCTGCTATTATGGCGTGGGTGGGGGTATTCAAACGAGTTAGACTTGAGACTGAACCTGGAACAGCGCGGCCAACCTAGTACATGATGTGGGCCTAGTCCCCCCGTAATCGTTCCAGCATGTCTGCATCCGGCTAGTGCTCTCACTGTGCTTAGCGGCCAGCCAGGACACACAACCTCACACTGTACTGTTATTTCAGCTTGCTGGTATTGAAACGATTAGGCTGAAACAGAAGCCTGGAACAGCGCGGCCACTTGGTGTACATGTAGGCCGAGTGCCCCTGATGCGTTCCAGCACATCTCGCTTCCGGCTAGTGCTCTCACCTGTGATTAACGGCCACCCCCAGATGCAACGAAGGTCACTATTTGCTGCCTATTATGGCGTGGGTGGGGGGTATTCAAACGAGTTAGACTGAGACTGAAGCCTGGAACAGCGCGGCCACCTAGTACAATGATGGCCTAGTCCCCCCCGAAATCGTTCCAGCATGTCTGCATGCCGGCTAGTGCTCTCAACTGTGCTTAGCGGCCAGCCAGGACACAGCGAACCTCACTGTTACTGTTATTATTCAGCTTGCTGGTATTGAAACGAGTTAGGCTGGAAACAGAATAGGCCTGACAGAGCCCAGGACAACAGCGCGGCCACTTGTGTACGATGTAGCCGATGCCCCTGTTATGCTCCAGCACATCTCGCTTGCGGCTAGTGCTCTCACTGCTGATTACGGCACAGATGCAACGAACGTCACTATGTAGGCGATGCTATTAGGTATGCGGCGTTGTCAACAGTAGGGGGTATTCAAACGAGTTAGACTTGAGACTGAAGCCTGCAACAGCTTTCTTTGATACTTAACGACCCTACGTCTTTCACCCTGGCATTGACCTACTTATTCGAAATATAAGTAAGATCCGTCATACTGTGTCCGGTTGTCCGATTTAGAGAGGTTCCGCACACATACCTAGTTTACAGTGGTGTCCGGTTTAGAGAGCTTCACCACATATATCTCTTTCACATTGCAGTCAAATGTAGAGGTTCCTCGCACATACCTAACTTCGCACATGTACAAATGTACATAGTTTACAGTGGCATCCGATTTAGAGACGTTCCGCACATATACCTAGTTTACAGTGGTGTCAGATTTAGAGAGGTTCCGCACACATTCTTAGTTTGCAGTGGTGTCCAATTTAGAGAGGTTCCGCACACATACCTAGTTTAGAGTGGTGTCCGGTATACAGAGGTTCCGCATACATACTTAGTTTGCAGTGGTGTCCGATTGAGAGAGATTCCGCACACATACCTAGTTTAGAGTGGTGACCGGTATACAGAGGTTCCACATACATACTTAGTTTGCAGTGGTGTCCGATTTAGAGAGGTTCCGCACACATACCTAGTTTACAGTGGTGTCCGGTATACAGAGGTTCCACATACATACTTAGTTTACAGTGATGTCCGATTTAGAGAGATTCCGCAGACATACCTAGTTTAGAGTGGTGACCGGTATGCAGAGGTTCCACATACATACCTAGTTTACAGTGGTGTCCGGTATACAGAGGTTTTCACACATACCTAGTTTACAGTGGTGTCCGGTGTACAGAGGTTCCGCACACATACCTAGTTTACAGTGGTGTCCGGTATACAGATGTTCCGCACACATACCTAGTTTACAGTGGTGTCCGGTATACAGATGTTCCGCACACATACCTAGTTTACAGTGGTGTCCGGTATACAGAGGTTCCTCACACATACCTAGTTTACAGTGGTGTCCGGTATACAGAGGTTTTCACACATACCTAGTTTACAGTGGTGTCCGGTATACAGAGGTTTTCACACATACCTAGTTTACAGTGGTGTCCGATTTAGAGAGGTACCGCACACATACCTAGTTTACAGTGGTGTCCGGTATACAGAGGTTCCACATACATACTTAGTTTGCAGTGGTGTCCGATTTAGAGAGGTTCCGCACACATACCTAGTTTACAGTGGTGTCCGGTATACAGAGGTTCCGCACACATACCTAGTTTACAGTGGTGTCCGGTATACAGAGGTTCCGCACACATACCTAGTTTACAGTGGTGTCCGGTATACAGATGTTCCGCACACATACCTAGTTTACAGTGGTGTCCGGTATACAGATGTTCCGCACACATACCTAGTTTACAGTGGTGTCCGGTATACAGATGTTCCGCACACATACCTAGTTTACAGTGGTGTCCGGTATACAGATGTTCCGCACACATACCTAGTTTACAGTGGTGTCCGGTATACAGAGGTTCCTCACACAATGTTTCGTACATTTACAGTGGGTCCCCGTATACAGAGGTTTTCACACATACCTAGTTTTACAGTGGTGTCCGGTATACATACGTTTTCACTCTTACTTAGTTTGCAGAGTGTACCGATTTAGAGAGGTTCCGCACACATACCTAGTTTACAGTGGTGTCCGGTATACAGAGGTTCCGCACACATACCTAGTTTACAGTGGTGTCCGATATACAGAGGTTCCGCACACATACCTAGTTTACAGTGGTGTCCGATTTAGAGAGGTTCCAGCACACATACCTAGTTTTACAGTGAGTAAACGGTATTTACAGAGGTTCCGCACACATACTTAGTTTACAGTGTGTCCGATTTATTTAGAGAGGTTCGCACACATTTACATACTTTACAGTGGTGTTCCGTATACCAGCAGAGGTTCCGCACACATACTTACTTTACAGTGGTGGTAGTTCCGGTTTAGAGAGCTTCACACACATATCTCTTCACATTGCAGTCAAATGTAGAGAGGTTCCTCGCACATACCTAACTTCGCACATGTATAAATGTACATAGTTTACAGTGGCATCCGATTTAGAGACATTCCGCACATATACCTAGTTTACAGTGGTGTCAGATTTAGAGAGGTTCCGCACTCATTCTTAGTTTGCAGTGGTGTCCAATTTAGAGAGGTTCCGCACACATACCTAGTTTAGAGTGGTGTCCGGTATACAGAGGTTCCGCATACATACTTAGTTTGCAGTGGTGTCCGATTGAGAGAGACCTTCCCACACATACCTAGTTTGAGAGGGGTGACCGGTATACGAGGTTCCACATACATACTTAGTTTGCAGTGGTGTCCGATTTAGAGAGGTTCCGCACACATACCTAGTTCACAGTGGTGTCCGGTATACAGAGGTTCCACATACATACTTAGTTTACAGTGATGTCCGATTTAGAGAGATTCCGCAGACATACCTAGTTTAGAGTGGTGACCCGTATGCAGAGGTTCCACATACATACCTAGTTTACAGTGGTGTCCGGTATACAGAGGTTTTCACACATACCTAGTTTACAGTGGTGTCCGGTATACAGAGGTTCCGCACACATACCTAGTTTACAGTGGTGTCCGGTATACAGATGTTCCGCACACATACCTAGTTTACAGTGGTGTCCGGTATACAGATGTTCCGCACAAATACCTAGTTTACAGTGGTGTCCGGTATACAGAGGTTCCTCACACATACCTAGTTTACAGTGGTGTCCGGTATACAGAGGTTTTCACACATACCTAGTTTACAGTGGTGTCCGGTATACAGACGTTTTCACACATACTTAGTTTGCAGTGGTGTCCGATTTAGAGAGGTACCGCACACATACCTAGTTTACAGTGGTGTCCGGTATACAGAGGTTCCACATACATACTTAGTTTGCAGTGGTGTCCGATTTAGAGAGGTACCGCACACATACCTAGTTTACAGTGGTGTCCGGTATACAGAGGTTCCGCACACATACCTAGTTTACAGTGGTGTCCGGTATACATATGTTCCGCACAGATACCTAGTTTACAGTGGTGTCCGGTATACAGATGTTCCGCACACATACCTAGTTTACAGTGGTGTCCGGTATACAGAGGTTCCTCACACATACCTAGTTTACAGTGGTGTCCGGTATACAGAGGTTTTCACCACTTTACTCGGGTCCACACATACTAGTTTACAGTGGTGTCCGGTATACAGACGTTTTCACACTTACTTAGTTTGCAGTGGTGTCCGATTTAGAGAGGTTCCGCACACATACATAGTTTACAGTGGTGTCCGGTATACAGAGGTTCCGCACACATACTTAGTTTACAGTGGTGTCCGAGATTTAGAGTTCAGGTTTTCCACACATCATACCTAGTTTACAGTGGTGTCCGATTTAGAGAGGTTCCGCACACATACATAGTTTACAGAGTGTTGTTTGTGGTGTGTTTGGTTGCGGTATACAGAGGTTCCGCACACATACTTAGTTTACAGTGGTGTCCGTGTCCGAGATTTAGAGGTTCTGCACACATACCTGGTTTACAGTGGTGTCCGGTATACAGATGTTCCGCACACATACTTAGTTTGCAGTGGTGTCCGATTTAGAGAGGTTCCGCACACATACCTAGTTTAGAGTGGTGTCCGGTATACAGAGGTTCCGGATACATACTTAGTTTGCAGTGGTGTCCGATTTAGAGAGGTTCCGCAGACATACCTAGTTTACAGTGGTATCCGATTTAGAGAGGTTCCGCACACATACCTAGTTTACAGTGGTGTGCGGTATACAGAGGTTCCGCACACATACTTAATTTGCAGTTGTGTCCGATTTAGAGAGGTTCCGCACACATACATAGTTTACAGTGGTGTCCGATTTAGAGAGGTTCCGCACTCATACCTAGTTTACAGTAGTGTCCGGTATACAGAGGTTCCGCACACATACTTAATTTGCAGTTGTGTCCGATTTAGAGAGGTTCCGCACACATACATAGTTTACAGTGGTGTCCGATTTAGAGAGGTTCCGCACTCATACCTAGTTTACAGTAGTGTCCGGTATACAGAGGTTCCGCACACATACTTATTTGCAGTTGTGTCCCGATTTAGAGAGGTTCCGCACACATACTAGTTTACAGTGGTGTCCGGTACAGAGGTCCGCACACATACTTGTTTACAGTGGTGACTTTAGAGAGGTTCCGCACACATACCTGGTTTACAGTGGTGTCCGGTATACAGAGGTTCCGCACATACTTAGTTTGCAGTGGTGTCCGATTTAGAGAGGTTCCGCACATATACCTAGTTTACAGTGGTGTCCGGTATACAGAGGTTCCTCACACATACTTAGTTTGCAGTGGTGTCCGATTTAGAGAGGTTCCGCACACATACCTGGTTTACAGTGGTGTCCGGTATACAGAGGTTCCGCACACATACTTAGTTTGCAGTGGTGTCCGATTTAGAGAGGTTCCGCACACATACCTGGTTTACAGTGGTGTCCGGTATACAGAGGTTCCGCACACATACTTAATTTGCAGTTGTGTCCGATTTAGAGAGGTACACTCCCGCCTGCGATTCGCTTACCAAGAATTGCAATCCAGCGGTCCTTGAATTGCAATTCTTCCCCTCTGGAATTGCAGTCTAATTGCGTTCCAAACGCGGTCCCGTTTTTGCGGTCATTCTTTCGCGATACCGTTTGTGCGGTCATTCTTTCGCGTCCAGTTTGTGCGGTCATTCTTTCGCGATACCGTTTATGCGGTCATTCTTTCGCTATTTGCGGTAAAAACTTACCGTATCATCGTATAGTACAGTTTGTTTACATTATCAGTGATTATACAAACGTACTATACGAATATTATACAAACATACCGATATCCGTTCGTATATACGATATATCCGTACGGATGTGGTATGAATATAAAGTGGGTCATCGTGTGGTTAAAATATACCGATGCACCGGTTCATTTCGAATGTAAACATCCGGTTTTCATTTCGATCATCTGCCACAATTTTAAGTTTTTCAAAATGAATACATTTTCAGTTTTACGATACAGAAACAATATTTAAAACTGAGGATTGTGAAGTACTGTATGACAGTACATATACATGTGTGTTCAATATACAGTAATTCATCAGTAATTCATCACTGTACTCCGCACCACCGCCGGGGACACAAAACAATGATCCCCCACGCACACCAGCCATCTACATTTGGCGTCCTAAAAGTTCCGGTCTATATCCCACAGTGGGAACAATGTGTATCACCACCACCACCAGTTTTTGTCTATGACTACACTACACCCCCCCCCCGACCACCACTTGTGTTCTGTAACGCAGGATGACGTGGCCGACTAATCAAGTGCTATATTAGTCCTGGTGCGATGGCCGACTGATCAAGTGCTATACTAGTCTTGGTGCGATGGCCAACTGATCAAGTTCTAAACTAGTCGTGGTGCGATGGCCGACTGATCAAGTTCTAAACTAGTCATGGTGCGATGGCCAACTGATCGAGTGCTATACTAGTCCTGGTGCGATGGCCGACTGATCAAGTTCTATACTAGTCCTGGTGCGATGGCCGACTGATCAAGGGCTACACTAGTCCTGGTGCGATGGCCGACTGATCAGTGTATATACTCTTGGTGCGATGGCCGACTGATCAAGTTCGAAACTGTCGTGGTGCGATGGCCGACTGATCAAGTTCTAAACTAGTCATGGTGCGATGGCCAACTGATCGAGTGCTATACTAGTCCTGGTGCGATGGCCGACTGATCAAGGGCTAAACTAGTCTCGGTGCGATGGCCGACTGATCAATGGCTAAACTATTCCTGGTGCGATGGTCGACTGATCAAGTTCTAAACTAGTCCTGGTGTGATGGCCGACTGATCAAGTGCTATACTCAGCATGGCCGACTGATCACGTGCTATACTGGGCATGGTGAGATGGCCAATTGATCAAGTGCTATGCTGGGCATGGTTCAATGGGCGACTGATCAAGCGCTATACTAGTTATGGTGCGATGGCAGACTGATCAAGTGCTCTACTAGTCCTGGAGCGATGGCCGACTGATCAAGTGCTATACTCGGCATGGCCGACTGATCACGTGCTATACTGGGCATGGTGAGATGGCCAACTGATCAAGTGCCATACTGGGCATGGTGCAATGGGCGACTAATCAAGCGCTATACTACTTATGGTGCGATGGTAGACTGATCAAGTGCTCTACTAGTCCTCGTGCGATAACCGACTGATCAAGGGCTAAACTAGTCCTGGTGCGATGGCCGACTGATCAAGTTCTATACTAGTCCTGGTGCGATGGCCGACCTGACTGATCAAGGGCTACACTAGTCCTGGTGCGATGGCCGACTGATCAAGGGCTAAACTAGTCCTGGTGTGATGGTCGACTGACCAAGGGCTAAACTAGTCCTGGAGCGATGGCCGACTGATCTAGTTCTATACTAGTCATGGTGAGATTGCCGACTGATCAAGTGCTAAACTAGTCCTGGTGGCTGGTGCGATGGCCGACTGATCAAGTTCTAAACTAGTCCTGGAGCAATGGCCGACTGATCAAGTTCTAAACTAGTCCTGGAGCGATGGCCGACTGATCAAGTTCTAAACTAGTCCTGGTGCGATGGCCGACTGATCGAGTGCTATACTTGTCCTGGTGCGATGGCCGACTGATCAAGGGCTAAACTAGTCCCGGTGCGATGGCCGACTGATCAAGTTCTATACTAGTCCTGGTGCGATGGCCGACTGAACAAGTTCTAAACTAGTCCTGGTGCGATGGCCGACTGATCAAGTGCTATACTAGTCCTGGTGAGATGGTAAACTGATCAAGTGCTAAACTAGTCCTGGTGTGATGGCCGACTGATCAAGTTCTAAACTAGTCCTGGTGCGATGGCCTACTGATCAAGTGCTAAACTAGTCCCGGTGCGATGGCCGACTGATCAAGTGCTAAACTAGTCATGGTGCGATGGCCGACTGATCAAATCGCATGCCATAATAACTAGATGGCCATGGCCTGCATGTCGTGCCCGCCGAGGCATTTGATAGTACAAATAATTCTTTTTATTGCAACAAAGCTTTAGCCCGTTGACGTAAAAACATGCCGCACCCGCCGAGGCTTTGATAGTATACCCAAAAACTTTAACTAAAAAACACTTTAACCAAAAACTTTATCCTGAATGCACACCAATGTGCCGACTATATCGCTCTGTCTGCAAGCGGGCCCAACAAAAACTTTAAGGGAAATTTCAAAGTAATTTGACCGTGACATTGGGCACATATAAATAATAATGAAAATGTGGGTGACAAATACACCGTATGTGAAGTTTCGAGTGAATTGGTGAAGCGGTTTCAGAGATATAGTGTTCTTAAAGGTACATTGCCCACTCAGTAGGCACAAAATGTTCTTTATATCAGAGACATCATCTGAGACATTTTCGGGCAAAATAAACATTAATTCACCATTAATACACATATTTATTGGCATTATTATACATTTTATATCAGACGTAAATTTCCACACTGCTATCAGGGGCGATAACCGTGTTTCCTTAAAATGTTACCAAGACATTACTATTTATTTTTTTATGTGCAATGATCATACTTT